>WBNO01030447.1:59102-74797 GCA_013400575.1 Peucedramus taeniatus
CGCCGGGCGCGGCTCCGGTCGGCACGGAGCGGAGCGGAGAGGCGAGGCGGTCCTGCCCCCTGCCCACACGGGAACCCCGCTGAACTCGCAACCCGGCTGTAACCACCGTACGGACCCGCGCCCGCAGCCCGGCGCGCACCCGGGATCGGCGCAACCGCCCCCGCACACCCACGAACCGGGGTGACCCCGCACCTCCCCGCAGACCCCGCACGGTGTGTGCACGCCTCCGGTGTGACACGGTGATACACGGTCCATCCGGCACTCCCCGCACGCACACACCTCCCGATCCTCACATACACTCACGTGTTGTGAGCTCGCACTGCTTCACACACGCAGCCCCGTGCATCGCACAATGCACACACGCACTCCTGGGGTTCTCCTTTTCGGAAGAATCCCATCAGGAACAGCGCTGGATCCAGACAGGGAAGGCTCCAGGTTGCCAGCCCGAGCAGGGTGACGGGTGCCTGCTGGCCCCAGTGCAGGGAATACAAAGCTGGCCGTGGCAGAGCTGCCTGTGGAGCCATTCTGCAGCTTCTCCTGCAGCACCTGTCCCCAGCGAGGGTTGACTGTGAGGACAGTGGCTGCTCTGCCCAGGAGACAGCCCAGAGTTAACAATGAGCATCTCCCAGCAGAACCAGCAGCGAGAGCGACACAGTCTTTGTTACACCCCTTCCACTGGTGTCCAGCTTTGGGACGTCACACCGGGGTTGGTCACATACAATGAGAATCCTGGGACAGATGGTTTCAGGATAAGCCCTGCCATATCCGTGCTGGGACAACCTCCCTACCTATGGGGTGTGGGAGCAACTGGGCCCAGGGAAGCTGGAGTGGGGCTTTGGGAACAGGGAACCACGAGAGAGGCATCCACAAGTTCTTTCCAAAAGCACTTTTCAGGCAGTGCTCAGTCTCTGATTGGGAAGCTCAGAGAGATGACAGGGACAGCTGCCTGCCCCAGGGGACTCTCTCCAAATCCCTGTTGCCATTCTACCATTGCTGGCTGAGTCCTGTGGTCCTGGCTCTCCTACCACCAGGCTGTGAGCCACTCTTGGGACACACCTGTCTGGGTGTCACAAGCCCTGCCCCCTCGCAGTGGTAAAGCTGACTGTGACTTCCAGCCCACAGCCTGGCCCAGGTCGTGGTCCCACAGCAGCAGCAGAGCAGGACACACGGGGCATGGCAGAGCAAGCTGGCAGCTGAGCAAGGAGCCCTGTGCCAGGCCCCGAGGGATGCAGTGGTGGAGGAGATGCAGCCCTTGCAGGGGCGGAGGACGGCGGCAGTGAGCACAGCCGCCTGCTTTTGTCACACTGTCCTTTGTCCCAGGCACGTGGCACCAAGTGCAGGGAGCCGCAGCCATCCGGAGAGCAGGGATGGGGTCGAGTGATCTGGAAGGGCAGCAGAGCCTGTCTGAGCTTTCAGGAGGGTTTTCCAGCCGCGGTGGTGAGGGAACACACTGTGTGACTGTAGCTCTGCCTTGCTCCCCAGCACAGGCGGGTGAACAGCCAGTTACAGCCTGTGGCAGCTCCTGCTTCCTTATCACACTGGGCAGGTGGTGATGGGCTGATGCCGGTTGGAACTGCCGAGCTGTGGGACAGCACGGGCTCCCCAGTGCCACACAGCCCTGCCACCAGCAGCCACCCACTGGGGCCACTCTCCTGCCGCATCCCCAGAGCTAAACACACTGTGTTTTCCAGCAAACTGACCAGCTGTTCCTGTCCACATGATCCCATCTGGCTTTGTTAGAAACAGGTTGGGTTGCCCTGAGCAGCTCTCCCTGGCAGAGGGTTCCCCAGGCACCAGCAAATCCCACATCCAAGGAAACTCTCTGTGTTGCCCAGGGTTTTTTATGGAAAAGCAGCACAGAGCTCCAGTGCCAGTGGCATTTTGTGTGCCCTGGCAGGTGCACATGACTGGCCAGGGCAAGGGCCTGGAGCTGGGCTGGGAGGGGAAGCATCTGTTTTGCAGCACCGTGGGGTTCCCTAAATAGGTCACTGCATTTTTATAGTCTCTTGGATCTAGAAAAACCAGTTGATCTGGACAACCTGTGGACCCGCCAGCATCATTGGCTCCCCAGGCACTTGCTGCTGTGCTCCCATGTCCTTGGGGGGGGACACCTGCCCCACCAGCAGGGTGAGGGGTTGGGGGGTCCACAGAGCCATACTGGGCTCCTGTTATCTGCTGAGAGTGACCCATCCCCAGCCATGACCAGTGTGGACTGTGCAGGGGGGCTTCCCCCCACCTTGCCCCTGGCGTGGGGTGGCTGCCAGCTCCAGGCTTTGCTCTGGGGTGGTTTCCAGCCAGAGACAGTTTTCCTGTTGCAGGAGGAGGCAAGTGCCTGTGTGGGGTGCAGAGGGGTGTGCAGTGCCACACACCCACCGTACACACCCGCATGCGCCGATGTGTCCCATCCTGCTCGGGCTGAGCTCTCCCTCTAGTGGCACCAGGCTCCTGGCAAAGCCTCCACACTCTGGGGTGGCCGGAGCCGTGACCAAGGGCATGTCCGAGGGGCTGGAGCGAGCTGGAGGGAGAGCTCCAAGCTGACCTCCCCCCTCAGCCAGGATGGCCCCAGCAGGTGCACAGGCAATGTGCTGGGTAGGCTTCTCAGGGCATCCCACCACCAGCCCTTCACTTTGGCATCCTTGCAGAGGACAGGTAGTCTTGCCCTTCCCCTTTCCTCACCCAAATTTGTTGGGATGTGGTGGCACTGTCAGCTGGCGCGCCAGGCCTTGGGGGTGCAGCCCCACAGCTCCGTGTCACGGTGGTTCCCCCGGTGACACCGATCCCACCCTACCCCCATCCCGCCAGCGACGGGAAGGATCCCACAAACCCCATCTTCCCCTATCAGAGCAGCGCCCTGCCCGCAGCAGGGCTCCCCCAGGACCCCGCTGAGCCCCAGCAGGCCTGTCTGGTCGGGTGCCACCGCGCCGCGCGTCCCCGCAGGGTCCCCCGGGCCGGGCGCCAGGCCATGCCGCAGGCAGCGCTGACGGGGCGCTTTGTTTTGTGCGGCCGCGCCTGCCCAGCGGGGAGACAAAAGGGGCAGTCAGACGCGGGCGAGCATTGTGCTGGCAGCCATGCGCTGAGGCAGCAGCCCGCGCCGCCACGCTCGCCTCGTGACCCCCGACGGCCCGGGCTGTGCCCGCCATGGTGCCCCAGGGCCTGCGGTGTCCGCCCCATGGGAGCCCCGCATGAGAAGGGGGCTGTGGGGCTGGTGGCTGTGGTGACCGTAGGGCCGAGGCCTCCCCAAGGCCATGGTGGGCGTCCCGGGTGTGGGGTTGTGGCGGCGGTGGCGCCGTGTGGAGCGTTGGGGCTCGGTGTGGCTGTGGGGACACATCTGCCGGGGCCACGCCAGTTCTCACCTCCAGCCTTCTTCGCCCGTGATGGGAGGAGGGTGCCCACACCAACACGGTGACAGGGAACACGCCTTGGCTGGTGAAGCGAAGTGACAGTGCCTGGTAGACACCCTGCCGAGCCCACCACCCGCAGGGTCTCACGGGGAGGTGTCCCCGCCGTCCCCACGGTGCCAACTGGCACCAGGGCCAGGCCAGCCCCCAGGCTCACCCCGTGACAGCGCGGTGCATTGCCCCTGGAAAATGCCAGCGCGGTCAAATCGTTGAGTCATTTGTGCCCAAGATTATCTGTGCAAACAGCAGCCCCGATTTTTTTTTTTTTTTTTATATTATATTTTTTTTTTCTTTTTCCCTAAGAATGTGGCTCAGACCATGGGGATGAGCAGCTGAAATCTCCGGGGATCAGCAGGACAATGCCAGAGCAAGCATTATGCTGACAGCTCTGCAAACGCTGGCACCGGTTCCCGGCCAGCAGTACCCTATAAAAGCTGAGCCGCTGAAGTAGGCAAACATTACATGGGCGAAGCAGCAGTAACCGCCTGAGCTAGGTGAGTCCTGGACCGATGCGCACCTCTCCCACCTCACCCCTCCGCTGCCAGCCGCCTGGGCAGACACCCTTCCTCCTGCCTGGTGGCAAAAGACACCCAGAGGGACCGTCGCTGTTCCCCGTGGCATAAGACAGGCTCACACGTCCCCGCTGGCAGCCAGGGGGGCTGAGAGCCCCTTTACAGCAGGGCACCCCACTCCTGGCACCCACCGGCACGGCACGCCGGTTGGCATCTCCCACCATTAGCCAGGGCTGCCCGGGGGAGCCCACAGTGCCTCCCAGGGAACACCGGGCAGGGAGAGGGGATCAGGCAGGTCTGTAGGACAGTGCCAGGCACAGAGCAGCCCGTGCCCACTGAAGCCCCCTGCTCTGGGGGTGTTTTTCCTAGCCGTGGTCAGGCTTTGGGGAAGGAGAAAGGGGGATTGGGCACTGTGCCCTGGCGGGTGTGCAGGGTCCATGCCATGGCAGGGAGGAGGGAAGGGGCACTGCAGTGCTGAGAAGGGAGCACCCTGCTTTGGATGTGTCCCACAGCCCCCTACTGTGTCCAGTTCCCCATCCTGGGCTGGCAAGAGGGTCTCGCTGCGATGGGTGTGGCTTGTCCCCAGCAGTGGGGCAGCTGTCCTTGAACAGGAGCTGTGGGTGGCGGGCACAGAGCTGACCCCAGCCTCGCGAGTGGGCACCAGGGATGCACAGGGACATGCTGAAGTAAAAATGGCTTTTCCTTCCTTCTCCAGACACAGATCCAGCAGCAAAGATGGCTCAGACAAACCCTCTGCCTGTTCCCATGGGTCCGTGGAAGGTACGTCCTCACATTCCCTGTATTTCGCCTTTCCCTGTGTGTGGGTAGGGAACAGGGAGAAGGGCAAAGCCCATCCTCCGGGGCCAGGAAAGCTGCACAGCGTGCAGAAAGGCAGGGACGAGCACAGGAAACAGGCACCCCTGTCCTCTGCCCATGGGAACGTGCCTCTTGCCTGCTCAGATACCTCCCGGGTGTTTTTCATAAGGCTCTTCACAGCACCCCGGGCCAGCTGTGCCCTGCTCTTACCATCCCGTGACAGGGCAGAGTCCCCAAAAGCCACTGGCTGTAGTTCGCCCTCCCCTGTCCATGCAGACAGGGTGAGCATGGGCAGTGGGCACTGTGGAGCAAGGCAGGGAGCAGCCCCAAGGGGTCTGGCAATAGCCCCATGGCCACTGGTCGAGGAGGGAGCTGAGAGGGAGAGGAGAAACACGTGCACGAGTGAGGAGCATCCCGTCGAAGCCTGGAGCTGTCGCGGGAGAGGAGAGCATCAGCCACAGCCCCCCAGGGAGGTGCCCCTCGCCCTTTCCCCCGTTAATCCTCTTTGCCCTAGAGCGTTCGGAGCAGAGGCCGGGAGAACCGCCAGCCACAGCCCTGCCACCCGCCCGTCCCAGAACGGCTCCGCTCCTCTCTCCGGACGGCAGCGCTGCCCCGGGAACTGATCTCCGCAGGGGTGAGCAGGAGAGCGGAGCGGGGCCCAGCCTGCGGCTCCCCCGACACCAAGGCAGGGCGTCGCGGGGCCAGCAGTGCAGGGACACGGAGGCGTGCGGGGCTGTGTCCCATCCCAGAGGGGTGCCCGGTGCAGCCTCCGCTGGCTCTCTCCCTGACGGAGCCACCCTCCGTCTCCAAGAGGCGCTGAATTGCCTGGGGCCACTGCTGGGCAGTTTCCAACTGGGCAGCTCGCTCTCCGTTCCAGATCACCGTGTACGACCAAGAAAACTTCCAGGGCAAGAGGATGGAGTTCACTTCGGCCTGTCCAAACATCATGGAATGTGGCTTCGACAACATCCGCTCCCTGAAGGTGGAATGTGGCGCGTGAGTACCCAGCTGCCAGTGCCAGAGGGGGTGCTTTCCCAGGAGGGCTGGCTGGGAGAGGGGTGCCCAAGCGTGGAGTAGGACCAGCTGTCCCTGCTCTGCTTGGCTGGAGCCAAGCACCACAGCCAAGGGAAGCCAGGCATGGGGGGATCCCACTCTGCCAGGGTAGAGCAGCCCGCCCCGGGCAGTACTGATACAGAGAGAGGGCCAGGGGACAGTGGCAACACCTTTGGCATCACCCAAAACTGCCTCCTGCAGTGCTGGACCAGTCAGGTTTGGAGCAGGGTTGCTGCCCAGGGATGCAGAGACAGTCAGTGCTGAGTGAGGGCCTGGCTTAGCCTGGTCCATGTCCTGAAGCACCAGCCCTAGAGAACCACCTCTTGCCCAGGGCCCAGCCCTGCTCTGCCCTGGGCTTTCCCTGCCACTGCACAGCTTCCTAGACCAGGATAGAACCTTCCTGTGGCTTCTCCAGTCCTGAGGGGGTAGAGAGCAGAGCTGGGCTTCTCCCAGCACGGGAATCTTCCCTGGCAGAGGCAGGGCACCTCCCGAGCAGCTCGGAGAGGCGGAGTGTTGGGAGCGGTCCCCGCGGTGCACATCCCGCCTGGGCGGGGAGCAGACGGGACAGATTTGTGCTGCTATCTTTAGGACGTGTAATGCTAATGGGATTACAGCAGCGTGCGTGCTCACGCTGTAATCAGCTCCCTGCTCCAGTTGACGTGTTCCTAATCAGGCTGTTCACCTTGCACAGGGTGGGCTGGCTGCAGGACATGGCATTGGGGCTCTTTGGGTCAGTGGCAGGAAACCCTCGACCCTCTCAGTACCTTTTGTACCCCATTAGCAGGGGATCCCTGCACTGCACAGCCCGTGCCACCCACCTTCCAACCCCCAGCCCAGGCTCTGTCACCCTGCTCTGCCTGGGGCTCTGTCCCCAGTCTCCTTAAGGGGACATCCCCACCCTGGGGACAGGCAGGTGCTGTGTGGGCGGCACCATGGCTTGCAAAATGTGTCCTGCAGAGTGGAGACATCCCACTCACCTCTCCTTGTTTGTTTTCAGCAAAGAGGAAGAGGCAGAAAGGGGTCATAGGTCCCTGCTCTCTGCTCAGAGCCAGATGGGCTCTGCCTGCTGTGGGCATCAGGAATTCAGGTCTTTCCAGCAGTGTCAGGTTGTAATTGGGAAACAAGTAAGAAATGAGGCCTTTGGGAGAGAAGGGCAGCTGGGGCATCCTGAAGCAGTGCTGGTGTGCATAAATGATGACAGAGCAGCCAGGGGGAACAGCCACCTGTGCAGGATTGGCCCAGGATCTCCCCATCTCCAACTGCAGCCAGGGATGCCGGATGGGTGCCTCCCCAGCACCAGATGCAGTTCCACCCTCCTTGGGTTCTCTGCCCACATCCAGCACCACTTCCTCTCCTCCCAACCTGTGGGCAGAGCCCAGACCCCAACCTCCTCCTTGCATCTACATCCTGCCCCGAATGCCAGCTCCCAGCAGGATGCCCTGAGCTGCTGCAGGAAGCCCTGGCAGCCCTGGCTCTGTTTTTGCAGCTGGGTCGGTTACGAGCACACCGGCTTCTGTGGGCAGCAGTTCATCCTGGAGAGGGGAGAGTACCCGCGCTGGGACGCCTGGAGCGGCAGCAACGCCTACCACATCGAGCGCCTGATGTCCTTCCGCCCCGTCTGCTCTGCTGTGAGTGTCCCACGGAGCTCTCATCCCCTTAAAGTGTCCCACGCCACAGCAGGGAGGTTAGGAAAGGAAAACACAGCTATGCCGGAGGCAGGCTCAGCGCTTCTCCCCCCAATCCCAGCAGGATTTGCTCTTTCTGTCCTGTTTTTGAAAGCTTTTGAGGGAATTTCTGGGCAAGCTGTATATGACCAGAGCTAGGGGACAGCCAGCATGAGACAGTAGCTGTGGCATAGCTGGCACCTCACTGCCACCCAGAAAACTCCGAATAACCAGGGTCTGAACACCTCCCTCTCCAGGAACCCTCTGAGTAATGCCATAGGGAGTGACAGCCCTGCCATTCCCACCCACGCTGGGGAGGGAGCACCACCTCCCCCTCACCCCCTGCTCTCCCCCACAGAATCACAAGGAATCCAAGATCACCATCTTTGAGAAAGACAACTTCATCGGCCGCCAGTGGGAGATTGCTGATGACTACCCCTCGCTGCAGGCCATGGGCTGGGCCAACAACGAAGTGGGCTCCATGAAGATTCAGTGCGGCGCGTAAGTGACGGGACAAGGACAGGAGCAGCAGGGACCATCTGCTGCCATCACTGTGCCACCACGGCGGGAGGGGGACACCCTGTAACCCCCTTGCTTACCTCTTTGTCCTTTTCTTCCAGCTGGGTGTGCTACCAGTATCCCGGGTACCGTGGCTACCAGTACGTCCTGGAGTTTGACCACCACGGTGGAGACTACAAGCACTGGAGAGAGTGGGGTTCACACGCCCAGACTTCCCAGATCCAATCCATCAGGCGTGTCCAGCAGTAGCTCCCCACTTCCCAGTACATCTCTGCAAGGTTTCGAAAGCTCACCGGCTCCCTCTTGGTGCTAATACTCCCCTCCCAAAATAACCACCCCCTCTCGTACTGCCACTGCTTATGGAACAACACTCCCAAAACGGTACCGACTGCCACAATTGCCAATAAATGTGACTGAAAGAAAAAGATAAATCAGCTTGGTGTGTGTGTTTGTTGGTGTGTGTTTGGGACTGAGGTTGCACATCCCCATCCCAGGAGCAGGGACCAGACTCTTTCCTACTTATTTTAAGCTGGGTTGAAGTGAGGTGGGGTTCACATTGAGGGAGGTTCAGACCCCCACTGCTGCAAAGAAAACCCTGGTTTTTCCCCTCCCTGCCCTCTCTTTCCCCTGACAAAGTAAAGGACACCTGGATCCACCCCACCTGTGTACACACAGCTCATGGGCTCTGTGGCCAGCACTGCCAGGTCTCTGGGATCTAAACCCAGGCTGCTCCTTGAAAACACAAAAAAGAAAGGCACACTGACACCCACAAACTTTAAAATTTTTATTCAACAATTTACATCACTTATTGTCTGTCTTAACGTATTCGATCTACACAAATTTCTTTTTTTTCCTGATAAAATAATAAAATTTGGATAAATTTTGAAGACCTGTTGGTGCAGAATAAACAAAATTTCAGGTAAGGTTTTTTTTTTTCTTTTTTTTTCTTTTTTTTCTTTTTTTTAAACCTCTAGTGTGAAGTATGACATCATTGGTAAAGATACATCATGCCATTACAGCTCATGGACATTACCTATCCTTACAGTCCGTGACATCACCCACACCAGCGCAAGGGGCTGCGCCAGACACAGCTACAGCAGGTTTTACACTAAACTCCTCTAGCCACCCTCTCACCACTGGGAAAACGCCTACGCTTTTCCAGCTGGGCACACAGAGTGCATTCACCTAATGGAAATTACCAGGGAGGGGAATAGGAAACAAAGACTACCTTTACTGATCCGTGTGGTCGCACACTACAACATCGACACCAAAGAGGGGCTGCCCCTCTCCGCAGGTCAGAGGTAATTCAGCTCCTGAGCAGGTAGAGCACAACCCCTCGCAGCGATTTGAATACAAACCAGGAACGAAATGAGAACTTATCGACGGGGAAGGGGGGCAGCAGAGGAGACAGACCCTGCCTGGCTCTGCCTGCAGGGATCCTCCAGCCCCAGCTCGCAGTCGAAGCGCGCGGTTGTGTTTTGCACCGCCCTTAACACTGAAATATTCAGGGAAAGGGGAGAGAGGGGCATCAGTCCCCCCAGTAAACAAGTTGAGGACCTTCAGAGGCTGGGAAGCCGCTGAAGGTGTGTAAGTACACGTGTGATGGTAGATAGAAAAGCAGCCCTGTTCTGTATGAAAAAAAGCTGTCAAGTTAGTACAAATTTCTGCCATGGCGAAGGGAACAGGAGGAGAAAGCTGTCAGGGTCCCTCTCCTGTCACAAAATCCTGACTCTCCCGCACACAGGCTCTGGGCTGAGCAACATGTTTCCGAAGGTGGTACCTGCAACCCAACGCACCTAACGCATGAAAACAAAACCAAAATAAAGCTCTCACCCCTGAGGCTGGAGGGAACCCAGGCTCCACTCCAGCCCCGCAGCGGGATAGTGAGGAACCCTGTCCCTCCTGCCTCACAGTGGGAATACACAGCAGTAGGATTCCTCTTGGTTCATTTTGTCATTAGAAGCCTCGAGCTTGCCCACGCCACCGGCCTGCAGCGCAGTGGACTGGTCTCCATCCCCTCCCCAAAGCTGCTTTGCGTGGGGGCTCCCTGTCCCCATGGGGACACCGGTGGGTGCCACCACCAAGCTCTCCCCGGAGACAAAAAGGGCACTGGTTCATCTGACAGCACAAAGTGTATCTGAAACACAAGCCAGCACACCCCGCTCCCTCTGATTCAATTACTAAAGTAGGCTCTTTAAAATAAAAAAATAATATATATATTTATATAGCTATACAGAGAGATACAGAGAAAGCAAAGGAGAGAGAAAGGCTACTAAAAAAATCAAGAAGCGCCAGTTTTCTGCTACAGCTGTCAGCAAAGAACTGTCACCTTACATCATACCCTCCGAGATGGTGAAGACAATGGAGGCAATGACAGCACAGGAATGCAAAAGAGGGCAGATAAGTCACTTCTGGTAATGAGACACAAATTAAACTTTCAAAACATGTGCATAGCTTTATTCATCTGCTTCAAACTAACCTTTTCACGGAGCTTCAGCGAAACCCGAGTGTGCAAAATGCATTTCTAAAAAATAATGCAAGCAAGCTTTCACATTTACTGTGGCAGAAGTACAGAAAGACTCGGACAGAATCATCACACGCTGGGGCGGGAGATGGAGAACCCAGAATTGCACAGCTTGGAGTTCTGAGTCACTGACTGCAAACACAAGCGTTTGGATTTTGTTAACTTCAAGCAAGGCGTGTTGACTTCTCCTTTACAAAAAAATCTTGTAAACCCCACAGAAACAAGAACCACAACCTGGCAGGGAATAAATCCCCTGGATAATGGGATCATGGTGCCACAGAGAGCCTGAACTCCAGCAAAGCCGGTTCCAGACCTCGGCTTGTTTTGGCTCTGCAGGCGAACCGTGGCAATGCTGATTTTTTGTCCACAGAAGAGCAAAGCAGCTTTTCTTTCTCTCCCTCCCACTCCCCTCCTAAGTCACAGGTGCCACTGCAGCACAGGACATCATCCCCAAACTAAGACAGCCACTACACAGGCTGGAGTCCAGGTCTCATTTTGATCCCAAGGGTCACTGGGACACTAAGGAACCCCTGACTGTGGATGGGGAGTGGCCCTTGTGGCCACATCCCCAGCTCACAGCCCACCACCTCTCTCCAGAAAGACTAAGCACACATGCAAGGCACATTGAGTCAGATGTACACACACACCTCAGTGTGCAAAAGAGCAAACGCTGTCTGAAAAAGAAATAAACTGATGCTGAAAAAATTAACTAAACAGGCAGAAAGCTCTGGCCTATGTATTTGTAGACTATTTTCCAGGCAGTAGTAATCCCCAAGTGTTTTTCCTACACGACTTTAGACCTTCCTTACTCTTCCCCCACTTTGCAGAGAGGTACTTTATATTCCTTAAGGATCTTCTATAAATAGTCAAGTGAAATCCCTTTTTCCCCTCCAGTAAACTCCTCCTGCAGGGTACACATCCCCCACTGTGGTCCAGGTGTGACCCATGAAGAGAAGAGGTTCTGGACCTGCTTGTGCCTCACGGTATCGCCTTGATGCAGTGAGACCTCCCCCAACTGCTCCCTTTTACTGGCAGGTTTTGGCTGGGTGGATGGCTTCACCTCACTTTTTTCTTGGAAAACATCTGAGCCCAACACTGAGTGCTCCCCAGGTGGAGAAGGAGCTGGTGGGTCCCCACCACTGGGATAAGGGCAGGACAGAGGCCACACAATCCTTAATACTTCTGGTTAACTTCACATTGAGACAAAGCCTTCAAAAGATCTTTTTGTAGAGATGAGCAATTTCCTTCTATAGATAAATCCAAATAGAAAACAAATATATTAAAACCAGAGACGAGACAAGAGCTGACTGAGGTTTTTCTACCTTACAAGTTACTCAGGCACCTTTCCTGCACCACCAGCCGTGGAGGAAGGAGAAGTTGAAAACCTCAGGGATTTGCACTACCCTTCCAATAGCAGCTTGAGAAAAGGAAGGAGAGAAAAAGAAATAATAAAAAATAAAAAAAGCACAGTGTTCTCTCAAGTTAAAGAGTTCTCCTTTGCTTGCGTTTGCATAGAAATTCCCATAGGTCAGCACCAAAATCAGGTCCACCCCTGTCCTACACCCCAGCTCCCCCAGTTCCTACGTTCCCCCAGTTAGTGGCTGTGTTACAGGAGGGTTCAGCTATCTGCAGAGGAACTACACGGTCATGTTAAAAAACCAAAACAACAAAAACGAAAAACAAAAGTGCATCACACATTCTTGATTTTCAGGGTTACTTATAGCAGCAGCATCAGCATTAATCCAAGACAATGAACAGTTGTAGATTCGTTCTTAAATGCAGCAACACTTAATGAAATGTCTTCGGGGAAGGGCATAAGAGGGTCCTTCTCAAAAATGAAAATTAGACTATTCAATATGGACAAAAGGAGATAAAACAAAAATTAAAGACACAATCTTATTTACATTAAAAACAACCCAACACATTCTTGTTAAAATATCTTTACAACACCTAAGCAAAAAAATATGTATTTTAAGAATAAAGCAGAAACTCCTAAAGCAGTATCCATTTTTGGAACCCTTATTTAGCACCTGAGGAAAGACCGTATGGAAAGCAGACAGGCTGGGGATTTTTTTTTGTGGTTTTTTTTTTTAAGAAAACTCTAAATTGTATTTTTGCTAAATGTTCAGAAGTTCGCAGTACACAAGTTTCATACCACAGAAAGAAATGAGCAATTTTTTTTGTTTGTTTTCTTTTTTTTAAAGATCTACTCATTAATAAGGCTCTAGAAAAGGGACACTGCTATCTTACAAAATGGCTTTAGAGCTCTGGACATGTTATATGAAGCTTTCTGATTAACAGTCAAGATAAATCCAGCTCAGCATCCCCTGGTGAGGACACGGGCGGGACTCTTGCTCCAGTCCCAGCACAGGGAGTGGGCTCATGCCCAGGACATGAGGCCACCACAGGGCTCTTTTACCTCCCCAGACATCCACAGCTCCACTCTCCTGTTGCTTTAGAAGATTTCAGGCATGACAAAGGAGCCAGCCTGACCATGGAGTATAACATGTACTGGGCAAACCTCTAAAGCTCTGTAATCCCTGGAAGGCAGCACATGGAGATCTCCTTCCCACCAGTCCTGGTTCTGCTTCCCAGCTGTGTGCACTAGGGTTTTCCCACATGGAAAAACACTCTGGTGGTGGCCAAAGCCAGAATTACTTGGCTTTCTTGGCTACTCCACCACACCAGCCCTTCTCCTGCCTTACACACCAGTGTGAAAACAGCAGCTTTAAAGTGGGTGAATCCTCGTTCTCTCCCCTCCTGACCTAACCAGCTCCCTTGTAAACAGCCTCTGTAAGAAAAACAAATCACCACGGATGGACGGACAGAAAAGTCTTCTAGGGATGAGAGGGTAAGACTCCTGAAAGCTTGGGACACCATAGCAATTTACTGAATCAAGATCAAAACCTGGACACACAGGAAAACTACCGGCAGTTCTGGCTGTGAACGCCATCGCTCCCAAATGTCCCTGAGGTCACCCACTGGCCACATGGGAAAGGACACTATGGTGTTATTCTAACACTCCCTTGAAGGTGAAAGCACTAATTACACACACAACTGGGAGCACAACTTCTAGCTCTTTTTTTCCTATTTTTTTCCTAGCAGGAAGCAATTTTCCTTTCCATTTAGCTAGCTGGTTCACCCATCACCTGCTCCCAGCCACCCGACTCACAACCTTGTGAGAATTGGGTTCCTTTCCACATTTCAAAGAAGTTCACAGCAGCTATGAAAGGCAAAAAGTGGGATTTACTAGCTCAGAAAGGTTTGAAGCGGGTTAGTGACAGAATCCACCCCCTGGAGCTACACACTGGTCAAAGAGAGAGATTTCTATCAGGTTTCACAGAGGACTGAGGTGGCTTTAAACCAAAATCAAAATCCAAGCAAAGCTTTGAAAGCCATTGCTCTGCCAATCCACCAAATGGGTGGAGTGGGAGACAGCAGAGACTGAAGGCCCCACACCACTGTCATGGAGCAGTTGTTAAAGCATCTCTTGGAGCACATGAACACTCCATGATCCACCAAAAGCAAGCAGATCCCAAGCTGGATCTAGCTAGCACTACATGCTCCAGTCTCTATTACACAAGACCCTGTACAAGAGACACCCAAAAGAACCTGCTGGCAGAGGAGGAGAGGTGGGGAATGACCAGAGGAGAAAGGAGACAGCCCCTGCCTGTGCAGGAATCCTCACTCCAATAAACAGCTTGGAAAGGGAACCAGAGGAAAGGGACTCACAATGGGAACAGAAATGAGAGAGAAGCCTTAACCTGAATTAGTATCTTCGTAGTTAATAAAAAAATATGCCATGATCTCACCCTTAGTGCCGCTTTCTCATACTAGACGTACTGAAGGGGTTTTGTTTTAAAACTTTCTTTGCTCAGTGTAATGAAAACAATGGCACAAATAAATACACGCTCGCTCTCCTCACAAGTCAGATGCTCGCACACGCACCGCCGGCTCCTCGCCCCCACAGACACCCTCGGGTGCACACCCAGGACAGGAGGCTGCTGCTCCCCTTCCCAGGCTGTATTTGGTTTATGCTACAGTACTAATACTCTGAGTCAAACAAAACAAAACAAAACATGAGACTTATCAGTAACACCTTATCGTTATTTCAATGTGCTAAATTAGTCACAGCTCAATTTCAGTTTGGTTTTTTTTTGTCTTTTTTTGTTTTTGTTTTTTTTTTATAAGTTTACACAAAAATAATCAGAAAACAGATTAAATCTTAAGATATTTTTAATAAGTGCTCAGTTAAGAATTGTGTGAGGACTTGGGGAGGACTGCAGGCAGCGACAGGGTGAGTTACACGACAGAACGAGGAAGTTCCTTCCATGGTCCTGCCTGGCTCTAGGCAATAGTCTATCCCAGAAATACCAGGGAGCCGGCGCTACAGGAGCTCAGAGAGAGGAATTCCTAACTGCTTAGCGCTGAGCACACGCCGTGGAGCTCATGGAGACAGACAGACAGACAGACATCTGAACAGAGGATGGTCAGAAATACAGCAGAGAAGGTGCTGCCGAGGGTGTTTCTGGATGGGTCCCGCTGGCGAGGCAAAGCCACAGGGATGAGCATCAGGGGGAATCCAGCCCGACCCATCGCTTGAACCGAGCTTCTCTCAGCATTTCTTTCGCTATTCAGGTGACAGACTGGACTAGGCCAAGATGAGAGTTCTCAAATATTCAGCAAGACTCAGACCTTTCTAGAGGCGCAGGGTTAGTGCTGCTCAACTCCTGCACTGCCCCAAGCACGGACCTGGGGCAGGGGTACAGGACAGCACAGACCCCAGGGAAGCAAAACAGGGTGGTTTTTGTCTTTTTTTTTTTTCTTTTTTTTTTTTTTTTTTTATTTAACCCCACCNCAGCCCTTAAGGCGACAAGTGACTACACAAGGCAAATAAATACACAGCAGAGCCTTAAAGCCAGTAAAACAAACTGGAAACTTTGCTATTAGCCTTCAACTTTTTGAAAATAATAATAATAATAATAATAATTATAAAAGAAAAAGAACATTTCTTCCACCTTCATTGTCCCAGCCCCACTATCCAGTTTGTTCAACACTTTAAAGCTCAGGAACACCCCAGCTCTTCAGCAGGGGAGCTGGAGACGATTCCAACTTTTGGCAAGCAGTTGGGAGACTCAACAGAATTAAAAATAGGAACGTTGGAGGACTAGATGTTGGGCACATCTGTAAACATGTTATGCATCTCAAA
>WBNO01030447.1:75002-90836 GCA_013400575.1 Peucedramus taeniatus
TTGGTTTTTTTTTGTTTGTTTTTTTTTTTTTTTTTTTTTTTTTTTTAATGGAACCCAGCCCTTAAGGCGACAAGTGACTACACAAGGCAAATAAATACACAGCAGAGCCTTAAAGCCAGTAAAACAAACTGGAAACTTTGCTATTAGCCTTCAACTTTTTGAAAATAATAATAATAATAATAATAATTATAAAGGAAAAAGAACATTTCTTCCACCTTCATTGTCCCAGCCCCACTATCCAGTTTGTTCAACACTTTAAAGCTCAGGAACACCCCAGCTCTTCAGCAGGGGAGCTGGAGACGATTCCAACTTTTGGCAAGCAGTTGGGAGACTCAACAGAATTAAAAATAGGAACGTTGGAGGACTAGATGTTGGGCACATCTGTAAACATGTTATGCATCNCATGTTATGCATCTCAAAGTTACACACACCTGCAGAGGTGGTACAAGTTTATAGTGAAACAGAACTATTTGCGACTGGCCAACCACACATTTCTGAACCTGGACTGATACAATACATGATGACTATATAGTATCACACTCAGTATTATACTATATAGCTTTGGATACATCAAATGGAGTAGGCAATCCATAGTCAAATGTTCAAGCGTGGCAGAAAGCGAGCGTCTTACACAAGGTACAGAATTCAGTTTCATTGTCCCACCATGAACTCAAGTGTCTCATTCAGGAACAATCTTATTAAAAGTATAAAAACAATTAAAAAAACACATGCTACATACTCCTACTTAAAAAAAAAAAAAAAAAAAAAAAAAAAAAGGAAAAGATAAACAAAATATTTNNNNAAAAAAGAAAGCGAAAGATTAATAGATATTCTTGAGTTGGAAGAGACCCATCAGGATCGTCAAGTCCAACTGCTGGCCCTGTGCAGGACACCTCAAGAATCCCCCCTGTGCCTGAAAGCATTGTCCAAACTTTTCCTGAACTCAGACAAGTCTGGTGCTGTGACCACCACTTCCTTGGAGAGCCTGTTCCAGTGCTCAACCACCCTCTGGGTGAAGAACATTTTCCTGCTAGCCAACCTAACCATCCCCTGACTCAGCTTCAGGCTATTCCCTGTCACTGGTCATGAGTGTGAAGAGATTGGTACTTGACTCCCTACTTCCCCTTGGGAGGATGTTGAAGACCACAAGGTTTCCCCTCAGTCTCCTTTCCTCCAGCTGAACAAGCCAAGTGATCTCATAAGGCTTCCCCTCCAGACCCTTCCCCATCCTCATGGCCTCCTTGGGATGCTCTCTAATAGGGGTCTTTTTTATATTGTGATGCCCAGAACTGCCCCAAGAACTCAAGGTGAGGCTGCACCAGTGCAGAACACAGCAGGACAGGTCATGCTGGGCCTGGTGCCCCCCAGGACACTGTTGAGCCTCCTGGCTGCCAGGGCACTGCTGACTCAGATCCAATGGGCCATGAACCAGGACCCCCAGCTCCCTTTCCATGGTGCTGCTCTCCAGCCTCCCAGTCTATCCAGGGCTGCCCATCCCAGGTGCAGAATCTGACACTTGTTCTTGTAAAACTTCGTACAGTTGGTGATTGCCCACCTCTAATTTGTTGAGGGCTCTCTGCCCTTGAGGGTGTCAACAGTTCCTCCCAGTTTAATGTGTCAGCAAAATTAGTATCTCTTTGAGTCCTGAACCCAGGCTGTTAATGAAATGTTGGAGAGAAATGGGCTGAGGATGGAGCCCTGTGGAACCCTCTGGTGACTGGACAGCAGCCCCATGGCTGGATGGACACATCTAAGCACAAAGGGTGTTCCAAAGTTTTGGGTTTATCTATTCCTCCTAATGCCCCAGAGGGTCCAATCTCATTTTAGGAGACACCAACTGCTGCTGACTTGGGGAGCCAGGATTAGACCACAGACATCCATGATGAGCAATGGGTACATGGGGAGCTGGGGCTGGTCAACAAACCCATTTCTGCTTTATTCATTTCTCACTCTTGCACTGGACCCTGTGAACTTTCCACCTTTAAAAAAAACCCAGAAAAACTACCCGACCCCCAGATGATTGGGACACGTTACACAAGCTGCAATGGGACAGAGGGGTTACACAGCTGGAGCCTGCACTCTGCTCAGCCTTCCCTACCACTGCTAGGAAGCTTTCCTTTCCCTGGGATTTTTTTTTTAATTTTTTAAAATTATTATTTTCATTCCTAAGTCCTCCATTTTTTTGTAATAAAATATATTTTTATTAAGAGATAATTAGAAGCAGAGCCTGGAAATACACAGACTGCATTAAAATATAAAAGAGCATTTCCAAGGGGCAGGAAGCCCAGCCATTGGCGTTCTATGGACAAATTGAAAAGGATTCAAATTCCCATTTTTTTTTTCCGTTTTTTTTTTAAGCTTTTTTCATTTTTTTGTTATTTTGAAAATTTTTTTAAGAGAAAAAATAATTCAAGAAGGGTGAAAGTTAGCAGAACTCAATTCCTCTTCAGTTTTCCAATGAAAATGGGAAAAAAATCCAGCACATTTAGTGTTAGGAGACAGACAGAGCAAATATGAAGCACCTACAGTTGAAAGCAGAAGATACTTTTTTTTTGTCTTTTTTTTTTTTTTTTTTCTTACTCCCAGTAATACAATGGCATTAAACTGTGGGAACAGTGGGTGTTTTTTTTTTTTGTGTTTTTTTTTTTCCCATATTAAATGCCTAAACAGATTGCTTATTTTTCCATGTTGTCTTTTAAAATGAAATAACTCTTCAGTTGCAATAGTCCAACGTGTAACAGGAGCCAGGTCAACTGTGTGACTTCACCATGCATCCTAGAACTGCAGTATTACCATCTTTCCCTCAGCAGAATGATCCTTTTAAGACAATATCACCAGCATAGGATTGCTGCTTTACTCCTGGCAAAACATGCGGATTATAATTCTCTGGAAAAAAAAAAAGAAACTCTGCAAACTTCAAGGCGTTTCTCCAGCATTCAATGGAAAACAAATCAGAAAAAAAAAAAAAAAAGAAACCAAACAGGGGAGGTGGAAGGGAAAGAGGAGATGAAGGATGGTGAATCATCCTGATTTCCCTGTGATTAGTGTGTCACTACAGTCACAGAACAAGAAACAGAAACCTTGTCAAGTGGAAATGCCTCTCCAGTGGGTTGCTGTTGCCTATGTAGACGACAGCAGGAACTTTGAAACCGGGCTTGTAATTGAGTCTGTATTCCTTAATCACTTGCATTCACTCTTTAAAACAAAACAAAACAAAACAAAAATGGAAAAAAAAAATCTATTCAGTACCGTAGATTAAATAATCACGTGTGTAGTCTCGTTGAAATAAATTTTCAGATTCCTTAAGAAGTCTAATTACTTTCAGTTGCCATTTTTAAATAACTATATATATATTTGTATATATTATCCTGTGATTCTAGTTATGGTTCCTCTGCTGCACTGAAGATTTAGAAGGAGCATAAAAGCCTTTTTGTCCCCCAGGAACAGCACAAATGCTGCAGAAAGGTTATAACAGGCAGTCTTGTCTTGCTACCTTCATTGATCCGGGCGATCCATGGCTTCATCATAAGTGATTATCCTTTTGGGATCTGGAAAGAAAGCAGAATTCTTACTTTTGGACAAGTTACTTTCAGGGCCTGTGGCTGAAAATAAACACAAGGTACTCGGCCATTTACAGATTTTTCCTTCAGATGCCTCCCTCCTGCCAAGCCAGCCCAAGGCCAGGCTGGCTCCCCCAGAGCAGAGCCTGCTCTCCACAGCAGCACACAGGTCTCCACATATGGCTCTTCCCACACAAAATCTCCTCTCAGGTGACTCGTGGGGATCCACCAGAATTTAAAACTTATTATTGGATGTGACACCCAACAGCAGAAATAGAAAGCAATTTTGTATACACATAAGGAGGAGTCATTAAATCTAATTTGACACTGGGTTTATTGCTCTTTTAGAGACTCTGCTTCTCTCCAAGCAGCTCACCATTATATTGTCCTGACTTTCAGCGATCTGGAACAGAGATAAATCCAGACTTCAAACCGCAGGCGCTGAAGAACTGAACCCAGGCATCTCCAGACACAGAGACAATCCACTCTCATTCATCCCCCCTCCCAACAGACACAATTTATTCCTTCCAACATCCTTACCTTGCTTCTGCAAATTCCAAACCGCTTCCATTTCTGTGGAGGCAAAAGGAGACCACTGTTATTATGCAGATTGATGCTGCCATTAGCGACCACTCCAAACACACTTTAATTTTCCAAGCGTGGCAGTTGTGCTGAGGCTTTCAAATAGAGCCAACCCCCTCCCACCCAGCAGCACAGCCCCAGCCCAGCCCACAGGACTACACAAATTTGACATGAGTAATCCAGAAATAAAAGGCAAAAGGATAGCTGTAACACGGTCTTAAGGGTCAGAGAGCCAAGCTGAGCATCAGAAATGTCATTACCATTCACCAGTCCTACATATCACAATCTAACTTCAGGCTTTACTACTCTGACTCCAACACTGCTTTGCACATTACAGCCTCAACAAGGAGCCTGGAGAGATGATTTTTACAAGTTGATGCTTAGTGAGTGTGAAATGAGAAGTGCTGGACACAGCGAGCTGCACATGGTTCACAGCATGAGTGTGCTGAGGCACCAGGCAAGGGCTGCTGTGTGGACATCTCTGCAGAGCTGCTGCCAATGCACTGTCCAGGAGCAAGGTGTGATGCTCCACACACCTGGCCTGCAGTTCTTCCCCAGTTTACCTCTACAACACATTTGTAAAAACAAACCCTTCCCAATTCTCCCTGGACATGCACATGCTTTTGTTTATCTAAGAAATAACAGCAAAGTTAAATGTTCTTTTCATTAATACTGAGAAACAGAAGGCTCTTCCCTTTAAAATAGGCCCCAAACCAAGATGCATCTTTAGAGAGCCATTCAAAATAACTACTTTGAGCTGCTATCACGTTGGAATTTTGTGAGCTAGAATATTTTTCAAGATGCTGACTGTACCCTGTGCCCAAGTTCAATAGACAAAATTATAGAAAATGAGTATTAGTTGGAACACAATCTTACAATAACCACTTTCAAGTCTCTTTTCTGCCAGAAAGGGTGACAGGACCTTGGTAGGGGCTAGGAAAAGGGAATGGCACGGGATTATCAGGCCACATGGAATGTGCAGTAAAGCACAAAACAAGGCAGTAAGGAAACTAACCAGCATAGGAAAGGAAGAAGAAAAAAGCCCTACAAAACCCACGGCCTCAGCACGATGTGTGCCAAGTGTCACCTCCATCAATCGCCTCCCTTCTCCAACCCTTCATCTGTCCTTTGTCCCCTACAATCTCCAGCTCCCTGGGGCAGGAAATTGCATGCAAATAAATATTGCCAGCCCTGCTTGCACAATTAAGCCTTTTGTAAGGAAGGCCCTGACAAAATTTTACGACGTCTGTTATTTTTGCGCCAGGATAGCAACAGCAACACTTTGCACTTCTATTGGGGAGCCCTAAGTGCTCTGGGAATAGTAGCCAGCCTCTAACACCCCAGGGACAGAAGCAGGCTGGCGAGGGACTGCCTCCCTCATCTGCCAGATGCAGATTCCCCTGAAGTAAAATGAACCAGCTACTAAAATTACCTCCCGTGGAGCGAGTTTTCCATTCAGTGCAGTTTGATGCATCATTTCCTAACAGCTAAAGAACATCTCCCATTTTAACAGCTTTCTCCAAAGGCAGGGGACAGAAAACTACTCTTTAGTTGTTGGTTCCTGCACATTAGAGCAACGTTTGAGCATGAAATACAAGGCAGAGCTAAAGCACCACCCACCACTATATGCCCATGCACAGACCATTGTCTTGTGCACTTCATCTGGCTTTAACTGCTCTGGACACCACAAGAATGTCAACTCCATGTATTAAGAGTATCTGACAATAAGACATATATACAAACAGAGATACTGTTATGAACACACCAAAAAACTACTAAGTTGACAAAACTGTTTCAAAAAAAAATCTAACAAACCTAAGCCTTTTCAGACTTCAATTTCCCTTCTCCTCCTTCAGAAAGGGAGGGTGGTGTAAAGTGTCCTGGAAATCCCAGACACCTGGACACACTGGCTGGCAGATGCTCAGCAGGACCAAGCTACAAAACCAAAGACCATCAGCAAACAATGCAATAACAGCTCTTACTAAATATCACCTGCCATCAGCAGAGCAAGGTCCTCTCCTCCACCTGGCAACACAGGGACAGGGGACAGCACAGGCTAAGCACACTGACCAATTGAAACAACTTCACAAGGGAAAAGAAAGTAAGTCCTAGGCTAACTGCAACACAAAAGTAGGGGAAAAAGGGATTTCTTCAATCTTAGAATGGAATTGTATTATTTATTCTGCTTTACTTGGTAATACAGTCAAATTTTCCTGCAAGCTTGAGGCTGTGATCACCTGTGACTGACAAAAAGTGTTGTGACAAATGCATGGCCACTGTCACAGGGTGACTTGGTGACTGACCTGGTGGACAGGCAGCTCAGAAGAGCCACTGCTGCCCAGTGCCTGGCTCCAGCCAAGCAGAAGCAAAAACAGCCCCCAAGAACTGGGCACACAAGAGGCCTCAAGCCTGCTTTCAGCCCTCCTTCTTTGGGCTCAAAGAGCTCCTTTCTTGAGCCTCTTTTCCATGGATAAAGCTTCCAGAGTGAGTTTAAGTAAAGAACTCATCCTGCATGAGGAAAGGGGTATCCTTGCCACCAGCCCAAGTCCAGTCTGTCTGCCCCACAACTGCTGCTTTCCAAAGACCTGCCCAACAGGAGCCACCATCCCCAAAACCAGACGTGTGGCTTGGGAAACAGCAAACTTTCTTCTCAAGTGGACTCCAACCCAGCTGGAGAAAACACCATCAACAAACCCTTGCACAACCCAGCATCAAAGCCAGCCCTGCTCCAAGCCAGGGGCAGAACTAGGTCACCTCCTGTGCCCCCTTCCAACCTCTCGTTTTCCAGGATTTTTTTTATAATTAGCTGGCCTCTCCACAGCCTTCAGGCTCGTGGTTTGCTGAGGAACTGCCTGGGGCAGACAGTCCCAGCCACATCCACCTAAACCACTTTTTCTGGGGACTATCACTGAAACAAAGGGTCACTGGAGGAAAGCTTTGATGCCAGGAACAGACTAAGGCACACTCTGGTGAATTGCACTGGGATTCCTCATAGGTCAATAAACTTTACAGCAGGACTGGTACATAACCTTGGAGGGGGAAGAAGTGGTTCTGTAATAACTTGATAAGACAGGCACTTTTACACACATTTTCCTTGCTAGAGAGGCAGTCCCTGCTAACAGAAGTGTCTGCACAATGCCATGCTACTATTTCACCGTCCTTATAAATCCCAAAATTGTCCCTAAAATACAACAGTAAAAAAATAACAAGAAGGGACCATTCTTGTCTGATTTCTTCTGTTTGCATCTGCAGGACAATGATTAAGTATGGGGACTGCCCTGGAAACAAAGCAAAGAATAAGTATTCCATGCTGTGGAGACTCGTGGCTGCACAGCATACATTGTACTCATCCTGACAACTGGAAAGAGCAGGGACTGGAAAGAGAATTAAATCAGCTTTTGCCCCACAGCTCAAGCCCCACAAGGCCATAACCAACAGAGCGAGCTAACCCCTTCCCACCATGGGGGGGGGATGGGAAACCAAGGCTTTTTTTTTCCCCCCTTCTCCTGATGTAAAGGATGAAAATTGCTGAATTCACAGCTCTGCTATTTCTTCTGACCCAGTTCACCATTCCGGCGAACGCCACTCCTGGCTGGCCCACGCTGCCTTGCTCTATTTTCCCTGCTGCTCTCCTGCTTCTTCACGCGAGCAGAGATGCTGCTGCTGCAACCGAGATGCTGAGAGGGAATAAAGCAGCAGCACAGGCAGAAATTCAGGGGCAAGAACAAGGGAAACCCTGCAGCTCCCTCTCCTCCACCCATGTGGTCTTCGCTGCTGTGCAGCTGAGCTGGAGGCCTCAATTATTTGCTTTTTAGCTCAGGACAAGCAAATTATTGAGCTTCCCACCACAAAGCTTGCCATCTAGAGCTCAGTGTTGGTGACAGCCCGGCCTGGAAGATTGCAATTGCCTGAACATGACAAAATTCTCCAAAGTGTTGACAATTATTCTGATATAAAGTGCTTCATCCAGCTGTCTTTAAAAGAAGAACACTAAAGCTGTAAGAAGATGCTGGATTCGACGCAAGAAAAGCTGACATACACTCAGCCTCCTTATCAGAAGAACCAAAATATCTGCAAGAATCAGTTTTACCTCAAAAAGATAAGGATTTTGGCAATGCCACACCAAGGCAGAAGTTCAACTTTTAACCTAGATAGTGGACAATAACTTGAAATGAGAGCACTACTCCTTCCTGGGCCTTCCAGTCTCCCATGTGAAGCCCATCCCTGTCTCCAAGCACATCCAGAGCAGGCCCACCAGTGCTGAGCTAAATCAGATCTGTCACTCCTGAATGTTTCAAGGCACCATCACAAGCTCCGAGGAGCACGGGCTGTCAGTGAAGGCAGCCACATTGAAGGATCGTGTTTTACACTCAGGCAGATCAGATGATCAAGGGAGCCTTTCTGCTCTTTAAACAGAGGGGGGGAAAAAAAGAAAGAAGCAAGGCATGAAGCAGGGATACCAACAGGAAAAGCTTCCAAGAAGAACAAGGGAATGCATCATCATGCTTGCCTAAATGTTCCCAGTACTCTGACTTCTGGAGAAAAAGCAGTCAGAGTACAAGTAAAGGAACACAGGAACCTTCCACCAGGACCTCACTGTGCTCCACAGCCACCCAGCCTTGCCAGCACTCAGGGACTGTGGTGAGTTACAGGAGCACTGTACCAGAGCCAGTTCTCTCTGGGTGCCACCTCCTCCATCCATCTTTCCACAGGGAAGCTGTGAAGCAATTACAGTTTATAATGTCCTGTGCAGTTGCTGGGCAAACCACGCACAGGAAAGCCTGGTTTGCTGGAACAAAGCTACTGAGTAAGCTGGATGCTTTCCCAGAGAAATTTACAGTCCAGAATGAGGATCCACACACACAACCTGGTCACAGTTACAAGCACAAACAGTGCAAAAAAGAGTGTACATTTGTGACATTCAAAGCACTGCAACCACTCACATTACAGCTCATTCTTCTCTGCAACTCCCAGAGCTTCATCCTTGCACTAAAACACTGCACATGGAGTTCAGGGTAGGAAACACACCAGGACCCTACAGTGCTCCTGTCCTTGTCCTGTGATCGCTTCTCTTTGTGTTCATAACCCCAAGGGCAGGGCAGATGCAAAGATCAAACTACCGAGACTTTGCTCAACAGCAAACAGATCAATGTGAGAGGGAGAAGTTCACGAGACTCTCAAAATCAAAACCAAACAGTCTGAGGACCCGACTGCCCGGAATGCCCTAACACCGACCCAGGCAAACCCACACGCTCTCCCGAGCAAGGAGGAAAAGGCAGCTTGTGAAAAGGAACCGAGTGAAATCGCTCTTTTCCTACTGCAGAAAAACTGCCTGGCTTGGAGCTGGACCTCAGGAAAAGAGCCCAAGATAAACGGAGAGCACAGTGTGGGAATTAACCCCCGCACTGCTGTCCTGCAAACACACCCCGCAGCTCCGGTTTTGAGGCATTTCACAGCACACGCTGGGCTGGAGGCACCGTTCCTCCAAATATCCCCAACTTACCCCAAGGATGAAATGCAACACGCACCATCATTACAGAAGTACTAAGACCTGGACTGATCTCTTGCTTTGTAAAGCAGCAATAGCTTTTGAACACTAAATAGGAGAAAGACAAGCCCAAAGCGTTTGGAGCACCCCATCACTGCATTAATGACAATGCTGATTAGAAACAACCATCATCTTTTACCCCTAAGTAACACCTTGAAGATGGCACATACATAACGTGAAAAAGAAATTAGCAGAGAAGAGTGCTGGGGAAGGATCGGGTGTCCCCAGGCCATCATGAGGGTGTTTGCTCTGGATGCTCAAAGCAAGACCATTCACATGCAGAAGAAGAGCTGAGAACAGTATTTTAACGGGTGCTTTAAGTGGCCATTCTTGCCAACAAATGTAATTAACTCCTGTGTTTAGAAGAGCTCAACGCAGCCAGGCTTTGAAGTTAACAACTCCTTGAGAGGACATGGGATGGGAGTGTTCTTTATTTTCCTGTTGTTCCTATTGTTTCACTGAGGTCTGCCTTTCACAGCAAGTGAGAATGGGAGAGCTGATGAGCCTTGCTGGCAGCACAACTGCTTTTCCACAAGTTCAGGCTGACAACAGAGAGGCAAACAGAAGTCTAGGGAATATTTGCAAAATTAAGAAAAAGATCACCGAGGATTTTCTTCCATGTTATGCTCTCTGATTGGAAACTGGGATTTAAGCTGCAAGCAGACACAAAAAAAAGAGACTAGAAAGCCTGCTTTAATGCTGAAATAAACTGAGCAGAAGGGAGAGGACCCAGGTAAAACCAATTTATGAACATTGTTCTCAAGAATACTAGAGCTTGAAATGTTAACATCTTGAGAGGGAGATGACCTGGAAAAATATTTGGACTTATTATTTTTAAATGACTGGGCTTGTTATTACTACAGGAAGGTATTCGAGTTTATGCCATACAGAGTTTGTGAAGTGGTAATTCAAGAACTTTGCAGTGGGTGAAAAGAGCAAATTTGCCAAAGCCAAGTATCCACCCTCTGCAGAGGGGAGCAAGACACTATCCCCATATGCATGTGGAATACTAAACAAAAAAAGCAGGATTGCCTTGCTCCCTTCAGGGCAGAAGGGTGCAGGGAGAGAGAAGGGGGTCAAAAAAAGGAACTGCCCCAGTGTTGGTCAAGAGTGAGTAAATAACACTGTGACAAAAGGGAGCACACAACCAGGCTCCTGCTAACACTGAGCAAGCACCAAAAGTCAAAGAACTGCCTCAAGTCCTCAGAGCTTCTGGGGCTGAGGCTAAAGCAGAAAGCAAGCCATGCCACAGGCTTCCCTCTTCGTTCCCATTTTAAAGGGTCTGTATCATGTTTGAGTCATTTCAATCTCAAAAAAANACTACAAAGAATTCCATGAAAGCGACAAAATCATCTGAAAGATGTGGCCTACAAAGACAAGGAGAGAATTCAATCTGCAGCTCACAGAGGAGCTGATAAGAAAAGATTGGTCTTGCTGCTGCCTTAATACTCAAGGGCAGGGGAAAAGTGTGTGTGGGGCACACTTTAAAAAATAAATCACACGTAGAGTTGTAGGAATAATTTTTTCTTCCTTCAAAGCCATGATTTCATGGTCTGATCTGCCCAGGGGAGAAGCGGCAACACTTTGGTGGCAGAGGTGTGAGTACAGACTATGAAGCCTTCACAGTGGCAGAATATCACCTGGTACAGCTGGAACAGAGCAGCTGAACCTGCACATTTAACTCCTTCCAATGCCGAGTGGCTTACAAGGACCTGCTAAGTATCATCTCTCTCAACATCACTCATGCTTGTCCACGGGAACAGGGAAACAAATACATCTTAACATTAATTAAACAACCCTTTGAGTAACTTCCCCAGACCGTTATTGCCATGAGAGAATATGCAAGCAAAGAAAAGGGTCATTTTTAAAACAATTAGAATTGCTGGAAGGAACATACCATGTTAGAATATTGCACTTCTAAAAATAAAAGAAAAAAAAAAAAAAAAAGAGAACGCCTTTAGGCAGCAAGTTAAGCCATTACCTTTAGTGTGATATAGAATAGCAGCCCTCAGGTCAAAAGAACCCCAGCTATCTTTCCTTTCTAGGCCTCTCTGGTACCTCTGTTCTTTGGCGGAGGAGGCTAGCAAATTGTTCGTAGGAGAGGCCAGAGGATTCTCTACTTCATAGTCTTTTGAAAGAAACACTAAAGCACCTTGGCTACCGGTGTCTGCCTTTTGTAGGTCACCTGTGTGATGCGACTCCAAAGCTAAGACACCACCCTCAACAGCAGTCCCAGGCTTAAGAACAGCACTAAGAATTTGAGGGCTAGTCCGTTTATCCAGCTCATAAGCCTTAGGAAACACAGGTTGTTCAGTTCCTGAGGGAATGATTTCAGCACACTGTGAAACCAAAGTGGCAGGATATTCCCCTTGAAATGTCACTTCCATTAACTGATTATCCGCAGATTTCCCTACAACGGTTTCAGGTCCAGCACTGGGCTCGTTTATGAAAGACAAGCCCCACTGATTCTGGAAGATATCCCCCAGGTTCTGCTGATTCGTCTGTGAAGGGAAATCGACTTGCGCTGTCCCCAGGAGCACAGTTTGCATATTTGAAGGGTAGATAAAAAGGCCAGATTTCTTTTGTTCGAGGGCTGTCGAAGTTGTACTCATGTCCTGGGGTACTGACTCGGAGGAGGAGGTCGATGGTACAGTACTAGCAGCAGTGGAGAGCAGTGGCTGGGCCCCTGGGGAGTACACACTTCCATCAGTGCCCGCGAGGATCGGCCCATTCGAGAAGCTGGCAGAAGTGACAGATTTCATAGCAGACATGGGGACTTGGGACAGTCGACTTGATGTCTGGGCCTGAGTTTCCCCAGCAGATGATGAAGACGATGAGGACGACGTGGATGGGGTTTGAGCTGCTTTGTTGAGGTTTTCTTTAACTTTACTTGCATAACTAATTTTGGGAACAATTTTAGCACTGCTATTGTCCACTGGAAAAACTGGGGGTGGTTTAAATAAGGTCCATGAGTCCTCTTTAGATGTAGCCGACGATGCGTGCTTCCCTTTGGGCCGGTCATCAAACTTCTTGCTGCTAATCCCAGGTTTGGCATCGGAGTTTTTCCGTGGTACATCCCCAAGCCCAGGCTTTCCCCGGCCTGCTCCACCAGCCCCAGCCTCGTATTTCCAAACAGGCTTAGTATTTTCAATTCGGTTCCCCTTTTGTTCACTATAATCAGGCTTGAAACTCTCAAGTTCCTGTTTCAAGGTGGGTGCGCTGACCTCCTGCTGCATTATTTTGTCCTGTACTAGATTCAAGTTCTCACAACCCTTGGC
This sequence comes from Peucedramus taeniatus, assembly GCA_013400575.1. Lineage (NCBI taxonomy): Eukaryota > Metazoa > Chordata > Aves > Passeriformes > Fringillidae > Peucedramus > Peucedramus taeniatus. Next base: position 87,971 of record WBNO01030447.1, read on the forward strand.
ACTGTTGCGCCTGCCTTTCCGTTTTTTAGGTGTAGTATATCCACTCTCGGAGCCACTACCATCGTTATCAGCCCCTTTGCCTATGTAGCCATTTGTGATGTAGCTGGAATTATTGGTTACCACGCCGTTTGGAATAGACACTCCCTCTGGCTTGTCTGAGGACTGGTTTTCTCTGTGTTTGTTTTCGTAGGACTTCTCATTCTTTTTGTCCATGCTATTCTTCTGAATGAAGTTCTTGGTTTTGATTCCAGCTTTCCCCAAAGCACTGGCCTTCACAGTCTGCTTTGGGGTGACATTAGAATCTGCGAGCTGCTGGCTGCCATTGGGTACCCTGGATCCTGGGGCGGTGGCTTCATCAGAGCACAGGCCCTTCAGTGACACTTCTCGTTCTCCTGCGTTACCATTTAGCTCTCCGTAGCCTAGAGGGAAGCCAAAAACAGCAAAAGGCAAGAATTAGAATGTGAAATGTTAGACTTGTCATTGCATAAAGCTGTAGTCAGCCCCAAACATATCCAGTTTCCTCATGCAGACATTTTAAAATAGGAAAATATCTAGTCTCTGAGGTAAAGATGCATAAATTTATTTGCTGGAACCTACAGCAAGAAGGGTTAAGGAGGAAGGACCAGCCGTGACTGACTCTCGCATAACTGAGTGACATACAGATAACATAACAAAGCAAAAGAAAATACAGATACTATGCCAGGAAAATATACTGCACTGAAGATCACTGGCAAGCTGGAGAGCTATTTCATCAGCTACTATTTCCAGGTCACAGAGAGGAAAAAATTAATTCCCAGGATGCTTCAAGACAGCGGGATCCACTGCCTTTGTGACAAGATCTGTGGAGGTTCAGGACACAAGCTGTGAACAAGGGACAACTCCTACCAGTCTCCATCAGCTCCTGGGCCTGCAACACCAGCAGTCCTCCTTCCCACCCTTCTCCCAAATGCCATCTCAGTAAATGGGTGGGAAAAAAAAACCACAGTATTTCCAAAAGGACACGTGCAAGTCCAGTTGGAAGATGGAGGGAGGAAAATGTGGCCACATCTCCTCACTGCATTTCAAGACAGTGACCAGCACCTCCCTACACATGCTCCTTAGTAATGAAAAGGTGATAGAACTAAGAAAAGCATCCCTGCAAGTGTCCTTCTGCTATCACCAGCAATAGGTCTCTTGCCCACTGAAAAACTAGTATTTCAGAGTCCCCAGAAGAGCTGTGTGAGCCTGAAACCCAAGAAATAAAGTACTTGCTGAGGGCTCCAACTCATAAAATCATGAGATTGTGCTGTAGACTGAGCTTTCCTCTTTCCCTCTGAAATTCACTTCCAGGCCTCATAGTTCTGCAATTCGAGCAGAGCTGGAAGCCCAGGACAGTCCACACTGAATCACCTCAACTTCCTCTTTGCTCTTTCCTTTTTAAATATCTCTGGCCAGAGGCCTGCTGCTTTCGAGGACCCTGGCTAAAACCCCAGGAGAAGCCCTGGAGCCCCAGTGGGAGACAGGGAGAGCACAGTGGGCCCTGCTCAGCAAATCCACTCCAGCTGCAGAGCGAGCAGAGGGATCCCTCCTGCACCCGCCGCTCCTCTGACTCATCCGTCCTCCTTCCCGAGCCTGGAAAGCCTCACATCCCCCACCAGCACTGACCCACCTAAGGCTTCATCTGCAGCCAGGGTGGAACGGAGTCAGCACAGAGAGGGAGTCCCTCAACAACTGGAGCGGGCAAAACTCCAGCTTGGAAGAAGAATGTTTTTGTTGTTGCCGATGTTGTTGAAATTAACTGCTGTAACTAAAAATCATTGTTACCCTCACATCCTGGAGCCTCAGATGTCTGGCAGATGTAACGGCTCAAGTTCTGTGCAAGTCGGGAACACAAGAATCCTTGTAGGAATCTTTACAGAAATTCCACAACTGAGTTTGCCGAGGGGGATCAAAAAGGATTTTACTACATGCAAGTATCCGTAACCACCACAACTTCCACTATAACTTTCAAATATGTTGTTAGGAAAATTAACCATAAATACTTCACCCCAGAGAGAACTAGAACGGTAGGATCCTCTAAAATAAAGTATTTCAGAATATCGTGAAGAGGAAGCCCTCTCAAATGCCGTGTTACAGCAGACCTTGTATGACTCAAGACTTCTGACACCACTTGTTAATGAAACAAAACAATAAGAGTGGTCATAAGACCACTGTAGATGAGGAGTGAAAGAATAAAATGAAGAACAAAATCCATTTCAGTAAGTCAGTGTGTCAGCAGTTTCTAGTTCCAATTCTCAAGCATTCACAGCTCAGCTGCCTGAGTTTTCTCCAAATCAACATTTGGCACAGCTGGCCTTGGCCTGGACACGGAGGTGCAGCAACCAAAATTTAGGGGAGAGGAAAAAAACCAGGATGGTAAGAAGAACAGGTGAAGAGGATCTGGCAAGCTCACAAACCGCTTCAGAGCTGAGAAGGGTGGGTGCCAGCCTAGGCACATATTAAAACCCTGGGCACGCCGCAAACAGCGAAATGACTTCTCAACTTATTTTTGCTCGGTAACTTATTTTAGCGTGTGCCCGATCAGGTCCCTCCCTGCCTGCCCAGGCTGCACATGGGGCACTGCCGACCCCGCTCTGCTGCTAGCAGGCCCCCTCCCTCCTCGTTATGTAAAACGAAAATTGAAGGGAAGGGAAAAAAATAAATGTAGGCGACACTCCGGCCGGCTGGCGGCCACGCACTCTCTCTGACCCCGCACAAGCCGCCCCCAAAGGGATTCCTGGAGCCGGGGAGCCCCCCAGGAACGCGGCGGGGGCTCCGGCCCTGCCCGGGATCGGCTCCCCCCGCGCCGCTAACCGGCCACCGCCTCTGCGGCGCTGCCGCCCGGCCA
>WBNO01030447.1:91776-110898 GCA_013400575.1 Peucedramus taeniatus
GCCGAGCTGCAGCGCTCCCGCGGCAGCCGGAGCTCACCCGGCTCCAGGGCTCCACCCGCAGCCGCCCGGGCGGATCCGCCGCTCCCCGCACGGACCCGCCACCGAGCGTGCTCAGCACCCACCTGGCCCGGGAAAGGTGGGCTCAACAAATGCACGTGTCCACCTCCCAGAGAAGCACCGGAGATTTAACTGATGCTTAACAAAAATCAAAGGTTGATGGGAAAGCCCGAGAGCGTAAGGAGGAGAATTCTTAAAACTTGACAGAATTTGCCACAGATTCCATACCATTTCAATCTCTGCTTATCCCCACTTGAGCATGTCCGGGGGGGGAGTGGGTGTGGTGGCAGCTACATGACCTGAACTCTCGCTTCTGCTCCGGCCAGCCTCCACTGCAGGAGGGCAAGACATTCAACTGCTGTTCTTGTATTCCTCCTCAACACCAAGGCCCAATTCTCCAGACAGGACTGAGACAAAGGGTTTTGGGTTGTATGGCTCAGTGAGGAACTGAGGCAGGAGTTAATTAGGAATGTAGGAAAAGGGCAGAGAGAATGGGGAGACCCACGACTGACACAGGCTGGAGACAGAGGCAGTCCTGCTCCAAGTTATTTGCTGCTCTGGTGTGATTAATTGCCTCCAAATAGTCCAAACAGGGAGGGAAAGTGACAAAATAAAGTGTGTTCATGTAATTAAAGACTGTTACAATTAATGCGTGTAATATAAACGGGCTCCACAGATAGTCCTAGAAAATAGTATGGACTCGCTTCTCAAGGCTTTTCCTTGCAGCTTAATGCTCTGTTCTATTTTTTCACTATTTTAATGAACAAAATTAATAAAGTCCGTGTGTCTAGAAAAACCCTGTCAGACTTTGGCACTCTACAGGAGCCCTTGTCTGGAGATTTTACAGTTCCCAAGCTTTAAGAGAACACAGTTGAAAGTTTATGCCTCAAACACAGCTTCCCACTTCACCCTCTTCTTTACTACATAGGAGGTAAAGCTTTTCCTCACCAGAAATACCAACTTCGACATTAATAAAGAGAGTTTTTTCAAGATTTGAGGTGCCTGAAATATCTCAAGTTCTCTGCCAAATCATTCCTGCAGTTTACACTTCTTTCAGCACAATGCAAAGCCATTTAAAACGTGATGAAACCATTTAAGCAAGCAATGATGAACTTTGGGCTTTACCCAAACAATAACGGTCCTGGTCCTTTCAAACGCTGACTCATTGAGTGACCTCACGGTGCTTAGGAGACAAGTCTTAAAATGAGGAGTCGGGCTTTAATCACAGCTGACATTTTATTGGTGGCTTGGAAGAATTTATTTTTAATATAGGGAGCTGGCTTGAAGATTTAAACTTCAAAAGACTCTGAAGAAAGCAAACAATTATAGACAAATCGTCTCCACACACACATACCAGAAATCTGAATCCAGAGGAAGGTGGGCTGTCTCTTTGTGAAAGACGAAACAACTATGTCACTGCTTAGAAGTGTCATGTTATCAATATAATATTATCTAAAGCTTGCAAAAGAGACAAAAAAATCAAAATAAGATAGCCTGGGGCTCATCACCTGGCACATGAAGCACGGGCATCCCACACCCCAGCACGGTGTGTCCACACACGGTGGGCCTTCCCCACTTCCCCCCACTCCACACTGCATCCGCAGGGATGCACTTTAAAGGGAAGAGTGGTTCCAGCAGGCGGTGCTGCCCCGTGGCCACGCTGGGACACATCCCTTCCAGAAGCAGGAGCTTCTGTTACTCCCAGTGTTGCACCAGTTATAACGTGTATTAATATTCAACAGTTCTTCAGGATGTGTTCTCTGGAAAGGGAAGCTGGAGATTTCCGTGTCTGCTCATCTGCAGCAGTTTTCCTTCTTACTGCTCTTTGGCAAGCCAGCAAAGAGGCAATTTTCCTTGGAATTCCACACCCAGTGCCAAGTATTCCCACATCCAGGCACAAAGCTAGGCACAGCCAGTATAATTTCTAACTCAGTAATTTATTCAAAGCTCTGTTTTATGAAGCTTTGAAGTGGATGGCTTTTCAGAGAACCTGCCATTTAGAGCTGCAAAATTAAGGCAGCAAGGAATGAATCAACTGCTACAGGAATCATGAGAAAGTTTTCCTGGAGAGTCTGACCTGGGATGAGTTTTGTGTTCATATTAAAATGCAGTTAAACTGAGAAGCTATTGAAGTTATTTCTTCAAGAACAAATTATTTCCTTTCAAAGGCAATCCTCTTTAAAGCACTACATTTAGTTTCCATTCATTGTTTTCTGGTAAGTTAAAAATAAAATGATAAAATTAATCCATTAAAAAAATGAAATGCTTGCTTTGTAATATTTTATGTGTCTGACTCCTGTTTAAAATTCAAAATTGAGACACACCAAAATGACCTTATTTATAGATATTTGGAAGTGGGGTTGTACAAGGTATGTGTGGCATTTATTTACATTTTTTGCCACAGTGTTTTCATTTATAGCAGGGGTTGAGACTTGCAAAATTCTCAATATTCCAACACATCCAACTTAACAAAGCACTCCAGCAGACCTTTAGTTCCAAGTAGGATTATAACCACACTGTTCAAAACCTTGCCACGTTTGGCTGCTGGCATCTAATGTGTTTCAGTACAAGGCAGTTGGGATTTACCAGTTGATATTCAAGTGTTGGAATCTCAGAATTAGTTCCCAGAAGCAGTTTAGTCAAGATGGATGACAGGGTACGAGTGCTGCTCACAGCCTGACCACAGCTATTCTCACAGAGCTGCTGCAGTTACATTCAGGTAAGGAGGAGCTTCTCCTTGACTCCATTTTTGTACTCTGCTGTGTACATTATTTATAGGTACAAAGCTGGTCTCTTTAAAGACTTCTGTCTCTAGAGGCAGCTGGATAGTAGGCATTGGGTTAGAGGTCTTAAAAAGCAGCAAAACCCAAAAAATTAAAAAAGGATTCAAACCCCTAGCTGAATTGTAAAAATTGTAAAAAATTCTTTTTTTTACTCATCTTTCCCATCCGTAGCAATTTAAGCATTTCCACCTCAGCACATGCTGAATTATGTTTTTTTTCTAAAAGCTTAGTTTCCAAATGTCATAAGCACACTATGCTAATCCTTCATTCACTCTCCAGAAAATTAAGGCAGTCCAGCACCAAAAATAACCATAGGGTATAGTTTTGTGAGGCAGCAAAACTGACGTAATGGCTGCTCCCAAAAGGGAAGGTCATCTCTCTCTGCCCTGCCCTCACAGCAATGCTGCTGCTTCTCAGAGCTCATTCGAGAAATTAAACTAAGAAATAATTCTTCAGATAGAAAAGTGCACATTTTTATTCTGGTTAAGCTTCCCAAACTGTTTCACAGAGGAGCCAGACAAATATTAACACCCTGAAGAATGGGCTGTCACTACAGCAGCTCAGGAGTTGCCTTCCACAGCCAGCCTGGCTGCAGGGATGACCTTCTGGGAATTGGGCAGTGGGGACACAGCTGGGGTTGCAGCCACTTAAGCCATCTAATTTTATTTTGCTCATATTTGTGAGTCAATCCCCTTGAGTGGCCAAAGAAGGATGGCGTGACCATCCTTCAAAGTGTTTTGAGCAAGCTGTAACAGAATGGCTGTAACCAGTGGGACTTCTGGTGGGTACATCCATTGTTTAACAGGACTCAATCTGAGGATCATCCCTGTTGTAAAAACACTGAAGTGTTCACACAGGCATGAGTAACATCTGCTGCCCATATCTGCATGCAAAATTGTTTACTAGAGTGCAATTGTATAAACTGGAAGCAGCTTCTTAGACACATACAAGCAGCAGCATGGGAAACAGGCTAGCAGGTTGGCCTCAGCCACAACTCTCATCGTTATTTCTCTGGGATTTCAAAGAATCCTGGCTTTCAGACAATTCTGGATCTCCTCCTGCTTCCTAGGATCATCACAGGGATCACAGAGAAATCCACACAAGCACCTACCAAGGTGCTCTTGTACAAACTCCCCTGCTGTTAGAACCTGAGGCACAGGCAGTTCAGCCTGACTTACACAGGGAACTGTATTGGTCACTGCTTGCAGTGGACTTTGACCTCTGGAAGACAAATGAAAAAAAGCTCAATCCACAAATCCCAAGCACTTTTTATCTTGTTATACAACACAACAGTCACAAGGCTGCTAGTCACATTTCATTTCCATTTGGATACCAAGCAGTTGTTTTGAAACAGGAATTTAAAAAAAAAAATTATTAGTTTTTAAATGTGTGTTGGGTATGTCTGTATTTGGCACATGGGGACTCCTCTGCTTCTGTTTGCACTCAGGATCTCCAACCTAACAACACTCAGCACTGACAGAACACCAGATCTGGAGGGGTTATTGTTTGAGTTATTACTGTGACTGCTGCTTCATTATTTAACACAGGACAATGATGGTTGACTACAAGATTAGGGATTGGGAAGAGCCTTTCTCTGAAGGAAATTTAAGAAGACTGGGACCATTCACCTTGGAGGGAGTGAATCAGAAAGAACACAGTGAAGGTATTGCAGAATGCATAGCTTAGAGATAGCAGTTGAAGAACTTTTGTTCACCTTATCTCAAAACATAGGAATGCAGGAACACGAAGGGGGAAAAAAAAGGTAAATGAAAAGATAAGCAACCACCTTCTAATGTTTTGCATAAAATATATATCAGGATTCACTGATAAGCTATATTGTGAAGAGCAAAGTATTATTAGTTTTCTCAATGAACGGGCATAATTCAGCTAAAAGTAAATATTTGACATCTAAAATAGAGATTTTGCTAGGATTACTATTCTTTGGAGCACAAGTGAGCTTATACCTCTTGGGATTTAAGAGGCTATTTCTGCCAGATATCCAGGGCCTGGGGAGCTCAAATAGAAGCAGGGTGAAGAACTTACTTTTGAAAACCCATCTCCTCTGAAGAACTCATGGACTGAATACAAACGAGACAGCTGATGGCTCTAGTTGGAGAGGAAAACAGACTGACTGGCAGGGCAAGCAATGGGCACTGTGCAGCAGATGCCTGTTAACATCCAGATTCCACAGAGGAGTTCCTGCATCCTCAACTTACTGGACCTGTGTTCTATTTTATACAATTCCCGTATTTTTGTTACTAAGTGAGGACACTGCAGGAGTCAAAGGCTAACCCTTGCCTGTATTTAGCCTGACTTCCTTATCTTGGAATCTGGTCCACAGTGCCACTCTCATTCTCCCACACAGTTTCTGTGCTTCATTGCTTACCTACTCATGAGGACTGAATTCCAGGACAAAGGCTGTTGTTCACAGCAAAGGGTTTATGGAACAGCTATTCTGGCATAGCTCCCCAGGTGGAGATACAGTTCATATAGGCAAAAGAACTCACTAAATCATCTCCTTAAAAGGCAAGCTACACCATCAGAATAAATCATGTCCACATCTTTGTTTTTTGCATGCCATTACTGCTGCAGGGTTAAGTCTGGGATTTTTACATTCCAAACTGCATAACTATTCTGGAAAAACTAGTAGTTCCTTGACCAGGAAAGGCCAGATGCACCAGGAAACAAAATAAAACAACAACAACCACCAAACAAATGAAACACACCAATAAAAAAAAAGATATTGCCTTATTTTCTTAACCACATTTTTTGTAGATATTGAGACAAGAATGAAGGAATGAGCCACAAGCACTGGCTCTGTTAACAACGGGAAGGGGAACTGTGTCCAAAAGTCACCTTTGGGGTAGAGAAAAGCAATGGAACAGCAGTACACAGCAACCCTTACAAAGGGGTTTATTTACTACATGTATGAAACAAAAATATGATGTCCTAATGAAGCTATAGTGGAACGTAAGTAAAATCTAAAGACATTTAACTGAACTAGAATTCTAGACATAAGACCCCCCCCCAGACTAATTCATTCATCAAGTCCAATTAATAATATTCACTCTTCATTATCATCTTTTCACTGCAATAGACCTCAAGTCAGCCCCAGGAAAGGATATGAGTCAATCCTTGACTAAATGCCTCTGATTCACTAAGGAACCAACACATATAAAATCACTTAAGATTAAAAATGCTAAGGTTTGCCTCACTGATAATTTATCTAATGGCTGCTAAGATTGGGTTAATGGGAGAAAGATGAGAGAGAACAGCACTACATCACTATGGAAACTAGAATTTTCAAAATAAACACCTTTGCAGAACTGAGGTTGCAGATCTAAAATATCTTGGTTTTGATGTCACCTCCCTTTACCATGAGATCCAGCCAGGCTGACCAGTCAGGCTTAGGGAAAAAGCTTGCATGTTGTGACAGAAGATATCCCATGGCTTATGTTCCTTATTCCAGTGTAGGTATGGGCTCTGAATGGAAACTCCAGTGATTGATTTGTTACCTGTACATTTTTGGGGGTCTTTCTGCCCCACAGCCTGTATGGCCAGGCCAATGCAAAATGAATCCATACCATTTCAGATGGGAAGTGTTACCTTTATCCCACCATACTGATAATCCTAAATATTTGCAGTGTTTTTATATATATCAAGTGAACTATGACAACACGATGGTTACAGCTTTGTGAAGTTCAATTCCCTTACTCACACTAGGAAACTCCTTACCCTGGAAATGGCTCCACTGCAGTTACTGTTTAGGGTATCCAGTCCTTTGCTTCCTGTTAGTCACAAATGGAAAATACAGTTGGTAACTTCTCCACTTGTGCCTGGGCAAAGGGTTTCTCATTTTAGACACAAACATACCTCCACACCCCACCTACCTTATACCATCTCACTGATAGCTGCTGTAAACAAGTCAAGGCTCTAGAAATGCTGACTCACAGTGCTAAGACTATGGAAAATATTTAGAGCAGCAAAGAAGCAAAGCCCAGCAGGTTTCCTGCCCTTCCTCCTATCTGCAAGCCCTTGCCATGACAGGCTGTAATGAAGGACCTTGCTTCCTGAGAGGAGGCAAAGAGAAGGTACTTGCTTCCTAAAGATAGCCCAGATTCCTTTGAATTCCCAGTTGTTAGCTAGTAATTGCAGGCAGGGGAAGACACCCCCAGTGCTTACAACCACAGGGCTACAGATGTTGAGAGATTAATGTCTCCTGGGTAGGCTTTCTTGCCCAATGCAGCATTGCTCACTTCAGTGTACTTCCTGGGACAGAGTCAAGTTCCTTTAAAATGCCTCAGTATCTGCTACAGAAGGCTGTTCCTTACCTATGGACTTTACTGAACCGGATTTATTACTGATTCCTGCCTTCAGCACAGCTGAGTCAGTGCAGACAGGCAAATCACTGTTTGCTTTGGGAGGGTTGGTACCGATCAGGACACAGACAAGCAGCATGGGGTGCAAATTCTGTTTCCCTGTGGGTGTGACAGCGCAGGCAGGGAGAGGGACAGGGACCGGTGCTCACGCTGAGCCGGGGGCCGCGGACAGAGGTGGGGGGAGTGGGGCTATCTCGACAGGAGCCAGTCTGGGTGCATTCTGCCTGTGTTAGCACACTGCTGCGCCCAAACTAATCGGCTCTGGATCTTATCCAAACGACAAGCTGAGTGCCTACCACATCAACAGCCTGTTTTCCCCTCTGGGAAATGACCTGTTGCAAAAGGCAGAGCATTTAAGGAAACAACAAAGTTTTATACCCACACGATTCATGTGGCAAATAACTTCAGAAAGCCTCAGGAGCACGGAGCCTTTATGACCGGCTGGGAATGGGCAGGTTGCAGTGCTGCTGCCTTCTCCTCCTCCCATTACCTACACAGCTCATTTGCAAAGAAGCAGAGACTGATGAGCTACATTTACAAGCTGGGCAGGGCAGACCAAGGAACAGCTCTCACTGAAGGGAAGGAGCAGGCTGTGGTGAGAAATTGCAGTGCTCAGAAATGACTGTACTAACTGGTCATGGTGATGGTATTGATTTTACCTATAACCTGTTTTAACTGCAGTCTGCAATTAATATGGCCTGTAGCATCTAAATGCACTCGAAGCACACAAGTAGGGATGCAGAGCTCCCTTTTCTATTGGCAGCTGACTTCCAGCTGCACATCAAATGAAATTCTTAGCAAGCTGATCATGCGCATAATTCTCTCTATACTTGTCAATATGGAGATGTATTTGGCTGAAGTCTCCCTCTTGTGAGGCAACAGGAGCCATTTTAAATAGGTGGGGACAGGGCCTGGTCCTACAAGATTCACACTAGTTTAACAGAACAGTAACTATAGTGCTTTTGCCCTATTTATACTGCTTACTCAAAGCAAACCTGAGGTCTTATCAGTCCTTCTGATAGTGACAGTGAAGGTGGCTAAGTCTGAAGGTGGCCCTGTATGAAGAATAGATTGGATCATAAATGCAGAACAGCTGCTTAAGCAGAACACCAGGAAAAGAAGCAACGATGTTGCTGGGCAGAGAAAAGGATTGCAAGAGCACACACATAGCCTCCTTCCTCCAAAGGCACATGCGCACTGCTATCACTCAGTCACATTTCTCTCAAGCTTCCTGGTAGCAGCATCAGCAAGTGCATTCTGTCACATCTGACTGGCTACAGGACTTTGTCCTCATCTGACAGTAATGACATGGCCTCGATTTTTCACATTTTTGTTGTCTCCTTCCCCTCTTTCAGCACTACAAAAGCACCAGGCATGAAACCTGCAGCACAAAGGAAATTCTCACTAGCACAGCCTGCTGCAGTACACTTACCTCAGCAGCACAGGAGCTGCAGGCATGGCAAACCTCACATAACCTACATTAGATTCCCATAACGTTCCAAATCAGGCACTTAACTTCCAGACTTGGCTGAGACTCATCTCCATGGCCAGACTTAGTATACACAACAGAGACTAAAACTCTGAGGATCATGGTGTGCAGCTTTGCTCCTTTGGTAAAATGTAATGCTCTACAAAAACAGACAGTTCGACCCCATAAAAACAGCCTATTTTTGGCCCAAGAACAAATACTGAAATCCCCCTAGAACTAAGGGCCATCTAGATTTCTCCACATGCAAATTGCACTGTAAAAGATCAGCTCTCTGGTTGAATGGCCCCGGCAAAACACACTTGACATTGCCATGGCCTAGCCTCTGATCTGCCGCTGGCGAGAGGTGATGTCATGGGCCGTGTTCACTGTCTGGAAATGAGAAAGAAACGCTGCATTGGCTGGCCATGTGACCAGTTCACAGCCCATCCAGTGACACATCCTGACATGGGCCACAAGGAGACAGGAACAGACTGATAACTCTCAAACATCATGGAAACAAAACCCCAGGCAGAAGTTGTCTGGGTATGAGCACACTAACTTGGCCAGCAGCAGTGGGTCTGCCCACGCCTTTGACACTTTAGCCCATCTCTCCCTAGTCCTTTCCCATCCCTTATCACCTCTTTCCTCAAAGCTGTTCAGCTAAACTGCTGCTGTCCCCGCTTTGTTTACCCAGTTCTACCTGCACTGAACAGGAGCAAGAGGCTCTCTCCCTGATGTCACCACCACCTTTGAGAAAAAAGCTGACCTGCAAGCTATTTTTAGCCACATTGTAAAGTTGTGGAGCTATTTTGGTCACATCTCTGTATGAAAGCTGCAGGATGCTGACAGGCTCAATGATTGCCTAGGGCAACAGGGGCTTTAACTGGGAACGGGCACAGCTTGCAACTTTGCATTAAAGCTTCTGTGCCCTTCCCATGCCATAGGAGTCTTTAGACCAAGATTTGATTTCCCTTCCTTTTCTAAAGAGTAACACACCTTCCTGAAGTCTGCTGGATACCAGAGGCTCTGTAAGGCCTTTGCAGTGATGGCCTCTAGCTTGCACTATCTCCAGTTCTGCAAAAGGTACTATTTATTCTGTGGGCTCCCTCACTCCCATTTGCCTTATTCCCTAGGAGGAGGCAGGTGCAATTATGAGTTCACAAAAACACCGAACAAGATTTTATCAATCTTCCTTTGAATCAGACCTCAGTAAAAGATCAATAAACATTACACTAGTGCCTGCTGAGAAGCTGGGGGCACGAAACTCTGTGTAGGTAAGAGGAAGAACAGAAAGGAATCATTTGCATAGCAACATGTTGTTCTGAATACAGAGTAATGCCTGGGAGCTCTGGGGTACATCCAGGGCATCGGGCAGAAGGTGCCTGGTCTAGACAGTTGTTTTCTCTGGAGTGCCCAAGGGTTGGCTGCCAAGTTTGCTGGGGCTCTGTAGCAAGTGCAAAGCATAGGCAAAGTAAAAGTCAAAGGAACTGGACTTAATAGAATTAAGCCCAGAGATACAAAAGGAATCTTGAAGGATATGAGATATGAGGTAAATGAGAGGAGAAAAAAAAAAACCCAAACAAACTGGTGTGTTTAAGTCAGGGAGAGATGAGTCAGATCTATAAAGAAGGAACAAGAGAGTAACTATATGAAAGTTTATGAACAGCTGTCATCCAACCCTGCCCAGAAAACGTGCCTTAGGACTACTGCTGTCTGCAGCTACAGTGCATGTTTTCCCAAGATACCTCAGTGGTGTTAACAATTCCACACTTTCCCCATTTGGAACAAGCCCATGATGCAGCAAGAAGAATCAGAATTTATCAACTCAGATTCCAAAGTGTCTCTCCTGTATTTTTCCCCCTAACTTTCTTCTAAAGGTGGTTTGTTAACAGTTATTACACTAAAACATACATCCTGCTTCTAAGGTGAGCCACTCCTTACTTCACTGATGCAACTTGCACCTGCTTTCATGAGTCAGCACAAGCCACATACCTCCCCTGTAGCCGGATCAGTGCCTGCTAACAGGATGAACTGTCCCAGGCACACTGGTGACCTGTTGCAAACAGATTTGATATGCAGAGCATCACTGTATTTCACTGGGCATTTCAGCAGAAGGAGCTGGTTTAAATCATTTGGTCCCACACAAGCACTAATCTGTGTTATAAACTTTGTGCAATTTTCATGCCAGGAAAATCAGCTGACCATTAACTAATATCTTATGACATGTAAATTAAAACTAGCTTAATAAGAATTTAACTTTTTAGTCAATCGGTGGAAATGACATGGACAGAATAGTATTGTTTAATATGCTGTTATTTTAGCAGGACAGAATGGAACTGTCACAGTTCGGATCAGACACAGAGATGTGTCCAGCAGCAATATGTCAAGACCTGTTGGATCAAAAAGCTCAATGAAGTGTTTTGTGTTTCAGCTTCCCCCAGAGCTATGCACAAGACTAGCAGCAAGCATTACACAGTGAAAATGTTTTGGTCAGATGAAATAACATAGCAACATGTTGCATTACTTCCCTGCTGAGCTTAAGCAGCCTTTCTTTGGGACACTGCACAAGCAGGATAACAAACACAGCACAAGAGTGTCTGACAAGAATAGATAATCTGTCAGCTCCTGCATGGTGGACCTATGCTTCTGGTAGCAGAACTTTGCCAATGTAGGGAGTAACTACTTCACCTTTCATCATCTCTCTAGATTCTTAGTCTTCATCCATTATCACACAATCTTATTGTGAGAGCATTATTGGCATTATCACTTGTCTCAACTGATTATTTAATGGAGATATCCTATCACCATGTCCACAATGCAAGTATTTTTCTAGTAAATATCAAGAAACTGATTTTTTTTTTTTTTTTTACTATTCCTACACCTGTTCTATTTTCCAGTGTGGAAACACCAGGCATACAGTAACAAATCACAAGCAGCTCACCCCATAAACGTAGACAGGGGTTGTCCACCAATTGTGTGGATCCCGGCAAGCGCACACCACCCTGGAGCTGACAACTGCAGTTGTTCCCAATCTCCTCTAGGGAGTGCAGTCGGAAAGGAAGAGACGGAACTGCAGTGCACATGCCAGCTGGGAATCGGTGACTCAGGATATTCAGTCATAAATGGTGTCTGTCCATTTCCAGCTGAAGGCAGGGAGGAGCAATGAGGTTTGAGCTTGACCTAAAAGCAGAATTCTGCTAGAACCCCAGGTATGCTTTACTGTGTGAGAGAAAGGTCTGCCAAGATACTAAAAATCAAGATGTAAATCAATAGGACTTCGAATGTAAATGTAAAGCAATAGGACTTAAAATACTAGATCAATCATTTAAGCCAACATCCCCAAAGCTGAATGCAGCATGGACACTTTTATGGGGCTTCCATTTCTTGTGCCCTAGTATATCACGATGTTCATTCATCAGATCATCAGCAAAGGTATGCTCAGTCTCCAAACATTGTCCAGGCCTTGGTCTCTGCACCAAGAACATCAGACATTATTTTTTAGGACTAGATGCATTTTGTGTGCACAATGCACAGTGCTCAGTACTAACTGGGCAGACTCATCAACTTATTTCCCCATGGATTTACGAAACAGCTAAGGAGATATAGCACCTGTCTGATCTCTGTGGTAAAGAATCATGGATAAAAAGGCCTAAGGTCACCTATTTTTTCCTTACAATTGATATGCATGCATTGATTCTGTGACCTGCTACACCTTCCTTATAGAAGGACCAGAATGTAAAATATATCTACTCAGGATTTTTGCCCTCATCCCCTATCCCGAAATAGTAACAATCCATGTTCCCAGACTCAAGATAAAAAACTGGTAAGAAATACAGAAGTCATACTAACATCTACCTAAGGCAAAGGGTAAGAGAACAAACTCACCAGGTAAGAGTCTGGATAGGAAAAGCAGATCTGCAGGAGGGACATACCTACATTCAGACAGATGCCAGAGTTGATTCCAAACACAGCAGAGGATGCAGTGACTTCTGCAAAATTACTGACACTTTGTGACAAAACATGTCTGTGGAACCAGTGAGGAGCTGCAGCTTTGAAAAACCAAGAGACAGTAAGTGCTGCTGCTTATGGACAAAGCTTCCAGGCTGGCACAGACAACTTTGCCACTTACAGAAATTACCTACAGCAAAACAGGAGCAGACATTCACATGTCCTAAGGACAGCAACCAGACCAACAGCCAGGGATTTCACTTTCAATTCAAGTAGCAGCAGATACCTGTGTACCAGAAGCCCCATTACTGACATAGAAAAAAAAAAAAAAAAAAGAACAAAACTCTAGAGAAGCTGTGATAAATAAAAAGGAACCATCAGCTCTTTCTTGTCTCTGCAAATAACAGAGCATGTCCTCCCTGACACGTCCCATTCACTCTTAAATTTTCCCACCAGCATTGATTTCTGTTGCTGTCTTGAATAGAACAGGTGGTTTTTTTAATAAAAGCAGGGAAAGGCAGGCTTAGCACCAAGAGATCCTCAGAAATCTGTAAGAATATTCCTGGTGAGGGCATAATTGATTTCCAGGGAGATGTTTATGATGTATGCATTATCACAATCTCAGAACTTCATTCCCCACCTATTTAGGATTCCCACACTGGATTACAACCTGCCTTCACATAAGAGATGTTGAAGCTTTCAATGAGGTCACGCCAGACTCTGACAAGCACTGATGAGTGAGTCATGCTGCAGTAGCCAGAGATACTAGCAACACATTTGTTAATCTATATGCAGTCTCTTTTTCTGGTCTAGAATCTTATTCAAGGGTGAAATACAATGTCTCAGAGATAGGTGACTGCAGAATTGCTGAAGAGCAAGGCCACAGTTTCACAATTCTTTTATGGATTATAAGAATCAGTGCCTGGAAGCAAGTTAACAACTATGTAAAATGTTGTTTTACCTATAAAATCTATACAAGAGAAGATCAAGATCCAGATAGGGTCAACAGCAGAGCTGTTCATTGCAGATCACTGGAAAAGCCACCATGCCAATATGGAATCTAGGAGTTCTCAGAAGAGTTCCACCAACTCTTGTCCAGCAGTTCCAGTCATTCTCTCCAGCAAACTCTCTTCCAGAGGCTACCTCCCTGTACCATGGTCAGCTGGTGTAAATACACATCCCTACACCAGCCAGTCTAGGACAAAGGCCAGGGTAGTCACAGCACTGTCAGGCTGGGGTCTGAGCTGAGACAGCCAACACTAACCCAGCAGGGTCAGGCCCAAAACACTCTCTTCTGCTGACTCAGCTATGAGGGAAAACCTGTGGAGAAGGATTAGATCAGACAACAGCAACTTCTTGAACCACCACGGCAAAATTCTCCATGGAAGCTTTGGAAATGTGGCAAAAAGGACACAGAAAACCATGGAATAAGTGAGATATGGGGAATGAGTGCATGATAGCAGAAAAAAGTTTCTTCATCTTGGCTTAACTACTGGACAGTAAGGAAAAAGAACCAATAACAAAGGGAAGAGACAAAGTAAATCTAAAAGAAATCCTGCAGATGGAGAACAAAGAAATTAAATTCTGTTGTATTTTCATTGCTGTGAAGCTAAATTAAGCTTCCTAAGTCAAGCAGAGAAATAATTGGTTTAGATTTCTATTCAGAAGACAGCATGAGCAGCAAGTGCTAGTGAAACGACTAACAAAAGGTGTCTTCCTTCAGAAAAAGCAAGCCAGCAGATTGCATAACTGAAACAAGTTTCCTCCCAGTTTCACATTATTAGTCACCTTTCTCCCTTCTCTGCCAAAGGCCTCTTCTTACCAGAGCCGAGGTCCTTCCTGTGCTGCTCCTTTCCATCAGTCACTCTTCAAGATCAAAGAGTCCTTGTACCCATTGCAGGTATTCTGAACCAATATCAGAGTAAAACCCCCTTCAGCCCCGCTGTTGGGAAAAAATCTGAGATACCTGAACAGATTCTCCTTGTACTCAGCTGTCACGGCCTAAAAAAAACCGTTAGTTCTGAAATTCTGAAGAGATTTCAAAGAAAATTTATTGCAAAGACCCATTTAAGAGCTCTCATTAGCAGAAGACATGCTACCTAGAGTCCCTTGGAAACCTGTTTGACTCAGGTGGAAATGACCTACTGGCATTTATTTGTAATTGCCCAGCATGGCAGTGGTTGAGGAAGGAAAAGCTGTTGAGTCACACTGCAAGCCACTTTTCCATTTTTGTCTGTTTTCCCAGAGGGCAGAGTCAGAAAGCTGAGATTCTGTTTATGTCTCTGACACTCATTTCCCACATGACCCTGGCAAGTACTTCTTCTTGTGCCACCATTTCCCCATTTCTTAATGGCTAAAACCACTCAACTCATGGAACAATCATAAGTGCACAGCAAGGAGCATCTAATAAAAGGTAAGAGAAGAGTGAAGTATTATAATTGTTGTCATAGAATACAAAAGCAGTTACGTAATAATGTCAGTATTGCTTCATTTTTGTCCTTACAACACGAACTGTCAGAGGGACACTGTCTGACACAGTATCTTCATTCCACTGGATGTACCCAAGCATTTACATCACTGATACAAAACCAGATTGTTGTGATCTGAAAGACTCTTCCTCGTTTATTTTGACCAGCCTTTCTCTAGAACATGTTTTTCCTGTATAACCTCATAACCCATAATAATGGCCCAAACTGCACTATAGGAATGATGGCAGGTTTCATGCACTAGTAAAATCAAAACAATTCCTCACTTGTGCATTGCACAACTAGTCACTTACTAAAACACACAAGTGCTTATCTTCTCTGCAGCAGAAAACAAGCTGAAAGTTAGTTTCTAAATTAGTACATCATACATACAAAGAATACTTCCTAAAAATCTCAATGGCATGAAAGAATTGGCTAAATTACATTCTGCTTGTATAATAACAAGTTTCCTAAGAAAAAGCATTGATAACTGATGTTCACAACTGCTATATAATTAATAACCAAATTTCTCTGCTTCAAGTTCTATGATTTTTTCTAAAATTTACAATTGTTTGCTTAAAAATGGCCAGATTCAAGCAGCATTTGGACTGAAGGCTGAGGAAGGCATGGCTGTAATTACAGCACCTGAAACTGTGCCCTAATCACACTCTTATCTTTCTTATCTACTGCAAGTATTTATAAAGCAATGATTACTGTACTAGGCCCTATCACTGCTCTGAGTTAGTTCTGAACCAGCACCTTCATACTGCCGTAAGAAGTTTACACTGCTTGAACTGGTGTAATTCTGCTGAGACAGGAAGCCAAGCTTCTCATCACTTCAAGTCATTAAAAAAATAAACTATGACACCTCTACAGGAGCAGGGGTGTTAACCCCAATGTCCTGGCCAAACTCCCTGCTCGAGTAATTACAATGTGTCTTGAATAAATTCTTGCCACAGTTTCCGTTGGACTTAGTATTGTTCTCTACTTCCTCTCCTACAATATCACGGAGAGCTGGTGCATGCTCTTAAAGGTCCTGTCCATGTTGGAATGTCATATGGGTCTACTCCAGGGCCAGCTCTGCAGCAGCACATTGGGAGCAATGCGTTGAAACCAGTTCTGCTTGTCAGCTGAACCGCTAGGCAATTTGTAATATTTATTTATTGATGTTCTGGCACCTCCTTCAGACGGAATTAACTTTGGGTATTATAGCTATCTGACAGATAGACTGGTGCAAATCCCAGATGCAGACATATATAAACCTGTTTAGTTCTTTTCTTAAGTGGACTAAATTTGCATCAGGAAATTAGCAAATGAAGCTGAACTAACTTTCTAGATGCTTACTATGGTCTTTTGAGAAGGCGGCAAGAACACGCCTAACGCAATGAACTAGGAAAGCTAAATGTGCTGTTTAGTTCAGCTGGCAACAATAAACATAATTTTCATACTGGCTGTTCCTTCAGAATTTCAGTGAACTTTTTCCAAACAGTCTGTTCGCAGACTATACTGTATATTTTTGAAGCAGTCACTGAATACATATCAAATACAGATCTAGCATTTCAAGTAAAATACTTGATAGTTAAGGATAAAGCATTATTCACATTTTTCTGCAGCCACTGTTAAGAGACTCTAAGGATTTTCACCTAGACCTCTCATTATCTTTCACGTGTGTAACACTAAGAGCTGAGGCCCAGACTCTCTGCTGGCATTTGCTGGGTTAGCTCCATGGACCTCGCTAGCTCTCATAATTCATGAGCTTTACAGGCAATTTGTCTGCAGGAAGAAGTACAAGATCAAGATTCAGAAGAACCTGATTCTCAATTCCACCTTTTGACCCCGTGGGTGGATCACTCTCTCTTACTGCTCCATTTTTTTCTCCCATCTCCGAAAGCAAATGATACCACTAATTTCCCAAAACAAGTGCAAAACCAAATTAATAACAATATGCCACGCTGAGCAGATTCACATTAAACACCATTCTTCCAACATTTGAAAATACAAATGTTTACCTTTTAAATATGCCCTTAATTTCCCCAGAAGTGTGCTTCCCATATTATTTCAGAAGACAGAAACTGTAGTTTCAGAAAGCGGATGGTTTTATTTTTGTGTCAGTACAAAAATGCCTTTTAACTTGTCAAATGATACACTACAAATATCTTTGGCAGATGAATGAAACCAAGTTTCCTGTCAAAGCTGCCAACTTCAAGGTTGAGATCATCAGATAAACCTTTAGTTTGCCTCTCCCAATACCCACAACAACATATGTTTGAAGTGATCCATGTTTGTCTCACTTTTCCTATTGGGATTGGAAAAGGCAAAGTATCAGACTACTTTGGGACAAGTTCACAAAACTCTGTATGTGGTCCACAATTGTTACAGCCAACAACACTCCTCAGGTGTTCCCCCCATCCCAGATTAAAGTTCCCAGTAGCTCTGCCTGTCTAACAGTAAATGCAAAATTTACCTAAATCATATCTAGGATCACCTCAACATCTGCTGAATACAAAGCTTTCTGTTAGATTATGTGGAGAATATGAAGGAAGTTTGTTTCATCCATTTTA
Organism: Peucedramus taeniatus; assembly: GCA_013400575.1. Taxonomy (NCBI): domain Eukaryota; kingdom Metazoa; phylum Chordata; class Aves; order Passeriformes; family Fringillidae; genus Peucedramus; species Peucedramus taeniatus. The sequence goes on from WBNO01030447.1 coordinate 109,438, forward strand.
TTTCAGCAGTAGCAGTAATACTGGATTTACAGAGTTGTATTATTTCATACTGGGGACATCTCAAAATTGAGTATTTGCAGGGTACTTTATAACAGAGCACACTGTGCCTGCAGCATAATCCTGAAGTCAAAAACGGAAGCCATCCCTACAAACACACCTTTGACAAACTTTGTGTCTTATGTAACTGTTTCTATTAATTTATTATCAGGATGTCAGTACAAATTGTTATTTTGATGATTCCTTGTCTCCATAGTTCTGAAAGGGAAAGCAACGATAAACACAAGGGAGACTGACCTCAGTGATTTCCTCTGCTCAGACAGGAGCACAATGCGCTCAAACACCCTGACAAGGAGAAGTGGACTGTTTAGAATTCCTCCAGCTGTAATCTATAGTAAAAACAAATAAACAAATATGTGACTACAAGATGCGATAATTAATCCCTGCATGAAGCCAACTGTTATCTCTGCTTCGTAGATGGAGATACCAAAGCACACAAAAGGCTCAACAACCTACCAAGTTCAACACCCACTACTGAGAGCCAAGAGTACAGTTTAGGAGACCATGTGCTCAGCCCATGAGATTTTTTTCCCCTCTTCTGGCCACAACCCAGACACAGCTCGGCCAAGGGCAGGCTGAAATACACTCATTTGGTGAGGGCAGCTGCACTAGAGCAGTCACCTACCACCTCCAGGGATTGTCACTGCCTGTAAATGAGCTGCTCCTGGCCAGAGAGGCAGCTCCACTTGGCTCCATGTCGTCACCATAGACAGCATGCCCCAAACCAACCGTCCTCTGCCACACTGCCCCCAAAAAGTTCCCACCCATGCCAGGCCTCTCCCCTACACCTCTTCTTCCAACACATCTGGGCCTCATGTACCCCATTGCTGAGGCACCCATATCTCTGCCTCTCCACACCTTTCCTCAGTTTCCTCACTCCCCCTCAGGCCTGCCGCTCCTCAAAATGCTGGCCAAGTTAAAATAGCTTCAGCAGCAGCCCCCCATCATCTTCTCCCTCAGGCCCCTCTCGCCCCGCAGTGTCCCCTCATGGAGCTTCCACAAACCCTCTTTCCCAAACTCCCCTCAGGACCCCCACATGCCAGCTCTCTCCTGTTCTCCTAGCCCTCAGCAACCCCTCACCTGTCCCCTTAAACTGCCCCTCATTCCAAAACCCCTCCACACAACCCCTCCCAGCTGGTCACTTTCTCCTCACACCAATAAGCCCTCCCCAAGAGCCCCTCACACCAAGGGTTCCTCCTCACACAACCCCTCACAGCCGGCTGCCCCCTCCTCACAAGAGCCCACCAGACCAACGACTTCTCCCCACAGAGACCCTCACACCAACTCCCCCTCCCCGGCGAGACCCTCACACCGAGAACCACCCTCCCCTCACAGCCAGGACCCCTCAAACCGCCGCCCGCTCCTCACGCAGCCCCGCCCGCCCCCGCGCCACAACTGCCCCTC
>WBNO01030447.1:111528-192028 GCA_013400575.1 Peucedramus taeniatus
GCCCCGCGGCCAGGCGTGCCCAGCGCCGCGGCCCTTTTTGTCTGCAGCTCCCCCGGGGGCTCCGTCGGTCGAGCCCCGACCCCCAGAGGGGATTGGGGGTCCCTCGGAGACCCGCGCGGATTTATACCCTTTTATTTTTTCACCCTTTTTTTTTTTTTTTTTTTCCTCCCCCCTGCCCCTCGCTCCTCCCCAAGCGGTGAGTTTTCAGTGTATATACCATTTTGTTCGGTGCTGGTGTGGGATTTGGCTGAAAGTGACCTATTTTAAAGACCTTTTATTGCTCCCCCCTCAGCAATGCATGTGGCGGCCGATTCCGTTACCCAAATAGCGTTTCCCAACCATTTTAATTTGTCAGATTAAAACATCTCATGGAGGCTGGATTTCTGTAACCCGCGTGTGGGTATGTCGTTAGAAATATCTCTCACCCCGCTTTGCTGCAAGCATCTTTGGAGCATCAGAGTTGACCTTTGTCACTGTAAAAGCAGAAATAAATACCAAGGCGATACCTGGGAGATGCAGTTGTACCATTGTGTTGGGCGCGGTACAAGAAATGGGGGGGGGGGAGAGAACCAGAGATTAAAATGGTTGTTGTCAAATGGAGATCTTTACATGCCTTCGGGAAAAAATATGACAGATCGGTAACAGCCCTGAGGACTTTTAATATATTTTCTTAGAAAAACGTTTCATGTTTGTCGTGCTTGTCTCTGCTGCTTATCATGGTATGGAGTATTTCATTAGGTGGCATTTTAGTGGCTCTGTTGGTTAAATAGCAGTTGCATTAACTAGTTGAACAAATTGTGTCCTTCACCTTTGACTATTGCATTTTGAGAGCCGTTACAGCAGTGTGCCCATGCATGCCAAGGGCGGATTAATAAGATGTTACCTAAAGGTTTGGATGTTATTGATTCCTTACTATTAATTCTATTTATAGTGCATTTGACATGGCTCTTGTTTTATGTATTTGGATAAAGGTTATCAGCTTGGAATGCTTCAGATGAAACGTTTCAAAAATACTATCCCAAATATATATAAATATATATATATATATATATATATGTATATATGAAAAATTGAACAATATAGTTCAGATCCTCAGTGTCTGAAATACAGCTTTAGCAGATAGCACATAATAGTGAAAACCATGGAAAACTGATACATTTTGACACTAGGGAAGGTTTGTTTTCATATTTCAGGATTACAGAATAACAACTTCTGTTGTAATAAATGCAGGTTTTGGTATGCTTTTCTTGAGCCTATATTTTCCTTGCCTTTGTGCCTCTTCATAGTTAGTGTGCCATAGTTTCTGCTACTTATGTCCAAGGGCAAACCTAATCAACGATTGGTTTGAGCCTTCTTATTAGATTCTCCACAACATTGGCCTAGTTCTGACTGGTATGTTTGCCATTTTTAGGACTCCTCTTCCCTTTATCCGTAGGGTGAAATACATTGATAAACTTGAACCTCAGTTTGTCCTTTGAACTTGACAGAATGTTTTTCTCCTCTGTTAACAATAGCTCAGTGAAGAGAAGATGGTTCTGATGGAACAGCCTAATTTTAAGTTTAGTCCTGCTGAATTACAACTGCCTGAAGTAAAAACTCTTTGGATAGTTGGATATTATTTTTCTTTCTAAGTAGACTGAATTAAGTGTTGCCTGTAGAGGACCAGATGTTGGCATTAAAATTATGTACAGATAAGGTGGCTTAGGCCTCAAGTTAGACTATTTGAAAAAGTTATGTATGTCCTGCTGTTAAATTCCATTGTAAGCTAAACTGAAGAACTTTAAATGTTTACTTCCAGCTAAATAACATTTCCAATTGTGCAGTTTTCATCTCTAGCTCTATTCACCAGTTTTTGTCTCCAGAATAACATGTCTTTAATGAGTAGTAAGAGTCTCAGGTTTTATGCTTGGTGAGATTCATTAGAAGAGAAACAAATATCACACTAATAATTACATCTTCAGATGTATCCTAGTAGTGGATTTCCTGTAATGAGGATGTTTTGTAGAGAACAATAGATATGGCAGCAATTTCAGAGATTTGTTTTAAAGATGTTGTAGGTAGCTGACTCTGCAGTAGTAGAGTTCCACTTTGACACAACCTTTGCATACTCAACAGAACATTAGGTGGTTTCCAGGTACTTGGTTTTCAGGTGTAATTTTCTTTCTAGCAAAGACAAACTGGGTATACTGCTGCTGTTGTCTCTCATGTCTGTCACTTCTGCAAGGATATACTTCTGATCTAACTTAGTAGGGAGTAAGGTCATTTGCAAAATATGCCTCATAGAAGTTTTTTTGACAGTATAGGTATTTTGTCAAGTAAGAAGATAATTAGGGTTGATCTGGCTCTCTTTGTGATCCAGAAGTGGTGAGGAAGCTATGGTAAATACCACTTGTCTTATTCCATTCTCAGTGTGTTTTGGAGAACACTCCCATAATCACTAAGATCCTATCTTAGAAGCATTTTCTGTTGTGTTCCTGTTCATATTAAAATAATGTAAACAACATACTGTTAGGTTGAAGTGCATACTAGAAATTATAAAAATCTTTGGTGTTACCAGGGGTGAGCCACACTCTTGTCTTCTGAATGGCAGGGGTGCTGGGTGGCCATTACCTTTTTCCTGTTCAAGAATGCTGTGTAGTGTCAAGAATTTTATTTTTTATTTCTTTTTGTGAATCTGGAAAAAGGGAAGAGCTGAAGTTCAACCCTGAACTGGAGTCATGTCTGAACTGGGAAGTTTCCAGGGTCTGACAGCAAGGTTTCAGTTAGATCCTCTCCTGGTTAACCATGCTTGGGACAAGCTTGCCTGTAACAGAACAGAGCAGGATGATTTAATACTTTCTGAGACCCATATCTGTCTTTTCTTCTATAATATTTATTGAGTGTGTCCTTTTCTTCTCCACAAAGTGCTCATTCTGGATGGACACGGTGCAGGATGAGGCCCTGGTGTGTGCGGCCTGGCGCTCTCTGGCAAGTTCCCCTTACTGAGGTGTGCAGTCCTCTCCTCCACCTGCTTCTCCACATGTCATGCCACTGGCTGTGGTCTTTGATCCTGCACCAGCAGAAAGCTAACCTAAAGAAAAACACAGTTTTGTGTCAGCTTGGTGATCTGAAATGGCTCAGTGCACAGTGAGGTGAGGTTAGAGACAACCCCAGGGATTGGGCTGCACCACCACAGTCAGCAGCGAGGTTTAAAGACAGAGGTGGCTGGTGGCACTTTTTGCTAAACTTGTAGTGGTTAGGTTTCAGGGTTCTTTGTTTTTATTGTACTTTAACATGCTGAGGCATTGCTGATTATGCATTGATTTTTCTGTGGAGAAGAGACTGAAAAAAATTCAATGGACAAAGGGTCAGAAAATCACTAAACCCCTCATGTGAAGTTCCAGAGGAGAGTCCTTCCTGTGAAAAAATTTAGACTATAAAAACATGAAATCAGAGGTGAAATGCAAAGTGTCTGAGGGGAAGAAGTGTGTAGAAAATACTAGGAAAATAGATAGAGAGCTGTTTAAAAGCAGAGTTGGCTTTTACACACTATTCCTTCCTCTTTGCCTAAGTGCTCATTTACAGTACAGAACATGGAGGAGGGAATACTTTCTGAAGGCCCTTAGAAACACAATGGACATTAGCCAGCACAGTGGGGGCACCAAACATGGTTTTTAAAGCAATTTTTGAACAAATACTTGATGATCGCTGGAATTACAGTATTTTTTTTTAATTGTGAAAGGGAAGCCATTAGGAACTTCTAATACTTGATGAGAAGTCAGTGCATTATTACTCTAGATTTTTTTTTTCACATTCTGCTAAATCTTTTTTTCTTTGTCAGAAGAAAAGGCAAGGTAGCCACTGTAAACAAAGCATGAAATTGCCAAAGCAGCAATAAGTTTTGTCTAAACAGAGAAATTTCTCCAGTTTAATCAGAGCTTGCTGAGGACAGATCTACAGCATTAGTTGCACACCTTTAGCTTGGGAGGTGAGGTTTTCTTTCTGTTAGGAGTTGGTGAGGACAGTCCAACATGAGTTAGAGTGATGATGGCTTCTTAATACAACTGGACAGTAGCTCGTGGTTTTGTGTGCTGTATTGCTTGGCTGGAAACAGTTTTGATTTTTCTTTAAGGGTCAGGATGGGGTGACAGCATGAGATTTACATATTGAGTATTGTCCTTAGGATGGAAAAGGCTGGGAATGTTTTGTTTGGGGGAAAAGTTAGATCTTGAGGAAAAAAAGTAAAAGTCACAAAACTCTAAAGCTGGCAGGCTCTTCAGTTTTCTGTGCCTGTGATCTTCCAATGACCCTTATTGCACTCCTGGCTACAGCCATGCAAATATTTTCTTTAGAGTGAGATGTAATTTTATAAAAACAGTTTTCTCCTATGCTCATCGGGTTCAGTATGTTTACAGGGCAGCCTCCTATCAGAATGTGGAGGAACAGTGCCTGTGAGTTTCGTTGGAAGCTTTTATTGTGTGTCAGCTTTATCAATCCATATTTGAAAGGAAAATTTTGATGTTTACTGTTAATCTCAGATTTTTGCTATAGCTTTAGACTGAATGCCAATATGTCTTACACTTGAATTATTAAAATGTGAATGAAGTTGCTTTTGCCTTTCACTTAGTTCATCTGAACTTTAAAACTTATTTTTCTTCCCTTTAGCCTTCTGCCATTAGTTGAGCACCGCTGGACACAGATTTTGAGGGGTTAGGTCCTTAGGATCAGTCCTTCCCTTTGCTTTGGTGGTTCAGCTTCAGTTCACTCTGATCTGGCTGATTTCTGATGTCTAGAAGGCTTTGGGATCCAGGAGCATGGGAAAGAGGAATATGCAAGTGCAATTATGTTGAAAGTGTAGGGACTATTTCTTGTAACGCTTTTGGCTTGCTCCCCACCTATGTGTTCAGTCTGTTCTCAAGCACCCAGCAATCCTTCCTCTTCCCTGACATTCCACTGCTCAAGGGCAGTAACAGACCCATAAGCCCATGCCCAGACAAATGTTGTACTGAGATTTCTTGGAAAGACTCTCATGTGCTATTGCACATATTTGTTATTTTTGCCTCCTTCACCATTCTTAATATGCAATTCTCATTTCCCACCTCAGTCCCCTTTTAACTGGTGACTATCCCTCCCTCCCCAGCTGAGATGAGAGGAGAGGTTATTTTTGCTAGTGCTGTTTCTCAAATAGGCCACGGGTATCCAGTAAGTAGTGCAGTAACTTTCTCCATCAGTTATTAGGATTTCTCAAGCTGTGTCCTGGTGGCAGTGCAACATGTTTCTCCTTTAGTTCTGGCTTGCAGTTGTCACTAACATTAACTCCTCCCAGTTCCCACTTCCTTGTAACCCAATCTGAATAAAGATCATGGGATTTGAATGTGCCTTGCCTTGCTGCTGCTGCTCTGGATGTTTGGGTTGTTTCTGTGCTCTTTGTAAACTGCGTGCTGTGATCTTCTTTTTGGCTTTGCCTGTTTCAAGGAGCAGTTGACAGTTGTTAAAATCAGTTCTGGGCCAGCTGTGATTTGATGCGATTAAACTGTGTTAAATGTGTTCCAGAACTGTATTCTGGCCTAGATAGCAAACTAGTTAAACCCTGGGTTTGGAATCTATTTTGGTATGATTTCGCCCTGTACCCCTAGGTAAGCTGTGTCCCTCTTTGAGGGTCAAACAGAACACAGGGGCTGTGCACAGCACATGGTCTTTTGCCTTTAATCCATCACTCTCCTGTGTCTCCTTGGGCTTTTTAAATTAGTCTTTGCATATCGAAGTCTTGTCTTGAGAATTATGTGCTGGACTGACTGCAGTAATGTGGTTTTGCCACCCACAAAGACTAAGGTGCAGTGATCTGATTTTCACTGGCATCAGCTGAGCTGGTACAAACCCCCCCTTTATACTTGCTCGGTATGTCCGGGTATGCAGCCAGGCTCTCAGATTGGGGTTTTTATGAAGGCTTGCAACTTCAGTTAAAAAAGAGGATAACCTTGGCCTTGACAAAAATTCCTGCTGTCTCCTAGAAGTGCATGTCAGAGTTGGGAAGGAAATAATGATACATTTCAGAGGCAGTGTCTTGCAAAGAATGCCAAGCTCCATTTTTATTATGGGTTAATTGCCGTATAGGCAAACCCTGAACTCTTACCTGTGTTTTTGGCTTAATTTTCCTTCTTCCCTTTCCACACAAACCCCCCTCTAACACATGCTTTGAAGTGTTTAAAACTAGGTTAGTCTCTGGCTGGAGGTGTGTGGTAGAACCTCCTTTTAATTCTTGCTGGGACCTGCCCGTTTTGCAGCAAGAATGCAGGCAAACCCATCTGAATGCTGATCATCTGTCCTTTGTAAGTGATGGAAGCTTATTTTTCCTTTCATTTGACACAATACATGGGCAAAGAAATCCTAGAGCATCTCCATTCCAGAAGCCACCTTGAGTGGCCAGATCTGTACAAGCTGGAGTGCTCATGGAGGTGGGAGAAGAGGGCTCAGTGATGTTTGGGCTGAGTTTAGGTGATTGCATGACAATCACTGGAGACATTTCCTTCTCCTGCTCTCAGAAGATGTTGCTGTCAGCTGCTAGCTCAGTAGTTGACCACATTCTTAGCAGATCAGCCTACACAGATGTCCTGAACTGACCAGAGAATTCAGCATTTCTTTTGCTGACTGGAAGTGCTGACTGGAATGACAGAGCACAGGGAGCCAAACACTTAAGATAATCTGTGCTTAAGAAGATGTCTGAATACATGGTTTTTAATCCAAAATAAAATGTTATGGAAGAAGGAAGTCTTCATCCTCACCTTTGCTTTGATTTCATTATGATACTGATGATGTAAATTTATTTGCAAAAACAAGACTGGGCAAAAGATTTGTTCCTGATTTGACAATAACATGCAGAGTGCTTTGAATACTAGACTAACGTGAAAATAGTTTACTTATAAAGTACATAATTTACCTTCACTAGCTCATAATAAGTAACAAAACCATAAAGAACATTTAAAGAATTATTTGCTAGTTTATTGAATAAAAACTTGACATGGAATTTTTGATGCCCAGTTTTAAAAAATATTTTGTAAAAGTTCCTAAATTTTTCCAAATATTTTAGTGCTTTTTCTTGAATGGCCTTTATATCTTGAAAATATTAATTAACACATTATTTTAAATCTCTTATGTTTCCTCTGTTGTTGGAATTGGTAATTGTGGACCACTGTGCAGGTGGGCCATCACATTGGGCTCTGGAGTTTCTCCACAGTGGCTGGTCCAGCACCAGGGTGTGTGATCCTCATCTGAATAGTCTTCCCATTGCTGTGGGAATGTCTGGTACTGAAAATTAATTACTCTAGTGACCATAAATTGGTATAATCACAATGTTTTTCTGTAGGTATTACAAATATTTTATGTTTAAACAGAAATAGTTATAATTAATATTAATACGATAAATGAAATATTAATACACGTTCATAAATTTAAGCTATAGCAAAGAAATGCTGTCTTACATATGTGATGGTTTTATACTTTTCTCTGAATTAGCAGGATAATAATAGTCATTCTGTGCTCCGAATTTTCATCCACAAATCTCAAGGTATTTCAAATGGATGATAAAGGCATATTTATTTTCCACATTTATGAGGTGGGGATGCTGAAGTACAGGTGAAGAAATGAGTAATTGGCTCAGCATGACTGGTGGTGATGGGGTAGAAGAATTTGTCTTCTTGGTGCCCAGTTAGCATCAGCACCTCCCAGGTTGTAAGGTGGAAGCAGAAGTGTAGGAGATGCTGCTTTGCCTGTGGGGTGTGGTGGAGCAGCACAGACCTCAAAGTTCAGCAGCACCACTGTCCCAGATCTCCCTCTGAAAGTCTGCCTGACCTGCTGGAAATGGAGGGGATGGGATTTCTTGTTTCATCATAGGAGCACTATGTAGATTTTTCTTACCATAATGGCAATTTACTGCTAGTCATGAATAAGCTGGCTAAATCTTGACATTTTTAATATTCTTTATGATGTGACTTTTTGCTGATTTTTATCTTTACATAAATCTGAAAAGGTCTTTTAATGCATTGTAAATCAGTCCCTGAGCTTGATGAACAACAAACTAAGTTTTTTCATTTCTGAAGTCAGTCACGCACAGGGATAACCAGGGACTGCCCATCTAAGTAAAAAACATTCCCGTGCATATAAAATTGCAAGACTTGGGTATTGTCTGGGCATTTTTATGGAGATCTGTGGAGGCAGAGTTTATCTTTTCACCCTGTTTGTGCAGCCCCTGCCACAGCTGAATCTCACCTTTTCTTCAGGGTCTAGTTATTGTGTAATGCAAATGCACACTGCTGTAAAAAGCTGAAAGGGTTCTCACCTGCTGCCCTGGGAAGGAAGAGGAGCTTCAAGCCCCTGTGTCTGTTGGGAATCCATAAGCATTGCAGAGTAAGCCATTGCTCAGCTCATCAACAGTAACTTTCATCTGTTCTAGATTCTACTGTACCTGTCTTTGCAGTGTGGGGATACATTTAAGGAATATCTATGCAGTAAAATAGCTGAGGCTTACCTGGAAATAATAAAACTAAGAATTTTGTTGCTTCAGTTGTGCTTTTAAACTAAAATAACCCCCAAAAGGCGTTAAAACCTTGAAGTCTGAGTACCTGTGTGAAAGTGCTCAATATTTTGTGACCTTGTTTTTTGAGGGGTTTTTGTTCCGTGATGCCACAGACATGGAGCATGAAATTTAGCAAGCTTTCCCCAAAAGCTGCTTTCAGCTTAGAAACTAATGTTACCTGTGCTGGTTTGAAGTAGTTCATACTTGTTTATTATGCCTGTTGCAAAATCTGCCTACCTATTTACATAGGTGTTGGGGAAGCAGGGATGATATGGAGCAGCATGAGTGGAAGGAGAGGATGGTGTGAGTTGTGATTCTACTTGTCTGCTTATTTTCTGGTTTGGAGGCAGCAAGCACCTGCTGATTTAGGGGTTTTCTGTATGTGATTTCATGCCTGTGATTAGCATTTCTAAGGACATGACACATACGGTCTCACCACTTAAATACATTCTGTAAATATGTAAACAGAAAATTACAGAGATGGTCATTGTCCGACTGTCCTGACTGGTCTCCAGAGTCAGCCCAACAGGACTCAGCACGCTCCATTGGGCCCATCCAAGGCAACAGAGCTCAGACTTCAAACTTAGAAGCAGAATTCCATCTTGAATTGGAGTTACCACCTGTTTTTGATGCTTCTTTAAAGGGAATTGCTTGTCTCATTTTCCTTCCTTTTAATCGCTGGGGCAGGAGATTGAGATCTTTAGACAGACACTGCAATGCACTCAGTGTTTTACTGTTGGAAGTCAAAATCTATAGAAAACATCAGCTGCTTTGCAGAAATCTGTAATTGCATTTGATCTGAAATCAGCCATTGTTATGAGAGGATTTCTCAGGGTAGATGAGCACAGAATATTCTGGGTTGAAGGGAACCCACAGGGATCATCAAAGTCCAACTCTGGGCCCCAAGAATCTCACCATGTGCCTGATATCTTTGTTTAAACACTTCTTGAATGCTCTGCCTGTGATTGCTTCCCTGGAGAGCTTGTTCCAGTGCCCAAACACCCTCTGGATGAAGAACCTTTTCTTAGTACTTAATGTATAGTAATAACAAGACTTTTGAGTTTTGGGGAGGAATGTGAGATCCTCTGTGAGGGCATATTTAAAAAATATTTTTCAGGACAGAATCTGAGAATAACTCCTGGTTAGCTGATGTTCCTGTTGGAGCATTGTTTCTAAGTTAATAGCAAGTCTGGGTTTGTTTTGCTGCTTTGAGGAATTATTAGTGTTCTGTCTGAATTGAGCTTGTACATAAGGTAGAGATGACAGTCTTAGTTTCATGTTCAGTTACCAAAAAATCACAGCAAAAGCAATCAAATGCTTTGTCACCATTGTGCTGTTTCAGTAGGTATAAGTGGAAGCATGTGACCACTGCATATTTAGTAACTTCCACTTCTGTAATTCTCTTTGTTTCTTTCCTGCTTTTTGTTGTTGTTGTGAAAATTAAGTCATAAATTGTTAAAAGCAAGGAGAGTGGTCACGTGTTATCTAGTTTGGTGTCTTAAATGGAGATTTTGTTCCAAGATTTGGCAGGTATTTCTTGCTTAAAACCTGTTATTTCTAAGCTTGCCAATCATGTCAATGTGTTGAGTTCAGGTATTACATGAAGGGTAAATCTCCTTGTGACGTGGAGTAGTGAGTGCACATGTTCTGGCAAGGGCCTTTCCTGAGTTTTAATAAATAAAGACAAGGTATGAACACCTTTTCACCACAAGAGGTGTGTTTTTATCCTGTGCAGGTGCTGCACTCTGCATGCATGCACACCTAGCAGTTCCTCTGTTCCTGGTGCAGCATGGCTCCTTGCTCTGCAGGAAGGATGCTGCTCAGAATGCCTGCCTCATAGAGAAAAATAACTTTGTAAAGCATTTCAGAAAGAGCAGCTTCCAATTCACTGAGTGACTTAAACGTGCTGTACTTTGCATTATTTCATCATGGTAAAAGCCACTTGCCTGTGTAAGTCCTAACCAGCAATAAAACAGGTATAAACAGGCATAAAACAATGTAGTGTTCAAGGTATTTCTAGAGGGGAGCAGTAGCTAAACACTTTTTAACTTGATTTTGCCTGGCCTGGAAAGGAGCAGGACTGTCCCCTTCCCCATTTTCATGGGCTGCTCACATGGGACAGGGGTCTGAAGGGAATATTTGGTTACCCCCAGACCCACTGAGTTTTGAGTTATTCAGAAGGCACCAGCCAGAAGCAGAGCTGGTGTTGTGAGCTCGTTTGAGGGAGAGCTGCTTCCCTCCTGTTTGGGTTTTGCTTTTTTTGTAGGTGTGATGTCATCATTCTGCGAGGTCCGCGCCGCCGCGTCCTCCAGGAAAACAAAACAGGGTGACGAGACCTGAATGTCAAATGCAAAAAACAAGCAGATCTGATTCTTCCTCTCCTCCCTCCCCTTTTTTCTTTGAAAGGAGCTTTCAAGCTGACTTTATACAACAGGAATTGGCCTAATAGAAGAAGAGAGCGAGAGAAGCAGAGTTATTTCTTTTCAGTTCTTACTATCAAGTTCTCAAAAATAACTCCTTCCTGCCTTGCTGGAGGATGGGATACATGTTTTGTGCCAGATGCAAATATAGGGGCACTTTATGAATATCCAAGTATTCCTTGTTTCAGAGGTCTTTTATCTTTTAATATAATCTTTCTCTGTTTTTGATTATTTTGTAGATATTTAAATGAGTACTGCACAGGGTCTTCTTGCAGTGCTTATGTGAATTTCTACCAGGGAACTGTCCCATGCTCTTGAGGTGTTTGTATAGATATCAAGGTAGTACTAGCAGCAGCCTTCCACCAAGATTACTTTTGGGCCCTGGCCAGGGTCAGGGGAGCAGCCAAAACCCACTACTGGGCTGATATAACCAGGATGATTTTTATTCAAGCCTTTGGAATTATATTAATATAAGAAAGTATTGGAATTTTTCCTTCTTTCTGGGAGCCCTTTTGTGGCCTGGCAGCAGTTGGCTCTCATGCAGCTTGTTAGCTATACTGAGCAATACAGTTCCTGTAAACATGGATAAGTTTATTCTTTTTCAGGCTAGAGCTTTAGATATTCCCTCATTCAGAATGGCTTTGCAAAATAATCTGCAGAGAGGCATTTTGAGGCTTTTGGAGGCTCTAAACTGAGTATTGATAGTGAGAGGATGGGCTGGTGGTCTCTGAGAAGCTGTCCAGATGTAGTAAGAACTTCTGGACAGTGAGCAACACTGGAGCTGATATTTTTTACCCTGTTATGTTCAAGAACCTTAATTACTTCTTGGTTGCTCTTTATAGCTTGTGTCCAAAAAGTAAATAGTGTTTTCTGGCATGGCCTGTTGAGCTCTCAGTAGCTCCCTGTCCAGCTGGGCTGCTTGGGTGAGCTGCATGCATGATGAGGGAGCAGTTCTTGCTTTTTGCTGGTTGGTTGTTAGGGATGTATCTGCCCAAGGTATCAGGAGGTTGTCCTACTTTCCCAGTTCAAAAATCCAAGATCCTTAGAATTTATAAAATGGACGCCTGATGTTCCCTTTGTTTATTAGCCAACAGGAGCAGTCAGAAAATAGCTCTTCTTCTAATACAGGAATTGTTGCTTGAAACTTTGCAGTGTTTTTTTTTCCTCTTATTTGTCTGTTTCTACTGATAAACAACAGGCATAATCCATTATTCCAAACTGCTGAAAGAGGCTTCAAATTGCCAGGTATGAAATTATGCTGCTTGTTCCGTTACCAGTAGGAAACGGCATGTGAGATGTTTTAAAACCTACAAAGGAGAAAGTTCTTTGTATGTGTGAATTTAGTATTCACAAAAGGTGTCAGATTGACAGCCATGGAGATTGTGGAGATCAGAATTTTATTTATCCCTAGAGAAGGTGCAGTGCAGACTGCAGTAGTGCAAAAATTTCCTGTATTATTCTGCTGTTGCACCCTACCTGTGCCTTTCCCCAGCAGCCTCTTGGGGTGAGGAGCTCCTCCTTTCTCTGTGCCCCTTCAGGGAGCTGCCTGACAAAAGGATGTGAGGGTGGTTTTTTTGTGTGTGATGTGGGTACTTGTCTCCTGAAATCTAAACAGATGTGGAAGGAATTTGATAACATCTACCTCTAAACAGCCACTGGAGCAGAGACAACCTTCGGCCCCCATGTTCTCTGACTGGAGACAGGCTGAGAGTCTTGAGGCAGGAGATGTTAGTGGTCATGATTCTGTTATTCACCAACTTAGCTGTTCTTCTGCAAAGATTTACCACTCTAGTATTGAAACTTTAAAGAAGCCAACTTCTTCTGCTCTGTCTAAAAATGTTTGATAAATTCTCCAGGGGAATGGGAGGTTCCCTAGGAGGTGTCATGTAAGAGGAGCGTGATGTGAGTTGTCCATTTGCCAAAATGAAAATGGAGAAAGAATATCAAGCCCTTTTTCTGAGGAAAAAAAAAAACAAAAAAAACAAACAAACACAAACCCAATACCTTAACAAACCAGTAGGTGATTGATTTTAGAAAATTTCTAACACTTCTCTGGCAAGATCTCTTGTGCCACTGCTGTCTTGGGACTGTCCTTGTTCCCTCATGCTTTGCTTCTTCATGTCTTGCTAGAGCCAGGCCCCTGTCACATATTTGCAGACCATTTTAAGGAGGCCCTTCAGACCATAGAGCTGAGTCCTGCTCCAGCTGTGCTGTGTAGTTATTGCTCTGGGTAGTAGCTTTAATCATCTCCAGCTCCCATCCTTCATTAGATAGCACGATTGTGTAGCTTTGAGCAGTGTGGTTTAGCTTGGACCAAATCACTGATTGCCTTCAGATCAGCACCTCCTAGGAACAGCCAGTGCAACCCAGGCCAGGACACAGCCTTCCAGCCCACTCCCTGCCAGCAGGAATGCTTAAGGAGAAAAATAATTTAATTGGCTTTTTGTTTGCAAGGCTACTCCTTTATGTCTCCTGAAGATCAGTTCAGTCTTGGAAAAGTCACCTGTTGGCAGCTTCCTTCCTCACTTCCTGAAAAAGCTGAGGCCAAAGTCCTTGAAACAGGCAGGACAACCTTGTTTTCAGAAAGTCCAAGTGTGAGAGCTGGTTCCACCATATCTCAATTAACCTTCTGTTTAAATGCACAGAAAATAGTTTTGTCCATTGACTGAAGCAGTCAAATTATTGTTCCCCTCAGTTAAAGGGTAGGAGGGGAAATGGTTGCTAATTATTTCTTTTTCATTCATTTGCTTTTGTGAATGATTGCTGAGAACAACTGGATTAAATGACTTTATGTGTGAGCACACAAAGAACCTGTGAAATATAGAGGTGTTTGGATGTGTGCTGTTGAAATAGACCAATTTCTGATTACAGTTTTCTGTTAAATTCAGGATGGATGTGTTTCTACATGAGCTGAAATTGCCATTCCAGCCTTAAAATGCTGTAGCACTTGGTAGATACATACAAGTGGCTTAAGCTCTTTCCTTCTCTCTTCAGACCAGAAAAAAAAGTGCAGCATTTCTTACTTGAGAGCTGAAGAGTTGGTGTACCAGAGAAAATTAAAAAAAAAAACAAACTTATAGTAAGAGTTAACCCACATAGAATGAATCTTGGGCATTAAACCTGCTTTGTGGGTCGTGTTTATGAATTGTTGTTCCAAGTGTTTGCTTCAGGTGCAGATGTTGACCTACCTCTTTCATCCCTTGTGTTCAGGACAATTAGTAATACTGCCAAACTAGAAAAGATACAGATAATTTTTTTAAAAGCAGGTTCTTGGAGAAAAGATGTAGTCATTTACCTTCTGTGTGTGCAGAATGATGTATCAACTCAACCTTTTTCTTTAGTGGAGAGGCAGTGATGCACGAGGATGTCTTAGTCCCTTAGTCCATGGTTTGATGGACTTTTTAAGAAACTTTTTAAATTTCTCTTAAGTAAGGAGAAATGTGCTGAATGTGCTGGGTGTGTTCCACTGCAGTGGATTCAACTCCTGACTCCACAGTGCTTGCAGATGCTGGTGTTCAGGGAAAACACAGCACTTAAGCATTCCATACCTGTGTCTTCCTCCTAGCAATATATTCATGTGTATAAAATAATGCTATAGGCAAGTAAAGTATAAGGGTTAATTTATGTTAAGTTCCATCAAGATGGAGACTGTATTTGCCAAGCACTTCCTTAAATGGGGACGTGTTCCCTAGTGGGACCCATCTTTGCAGTGCAGTGGCAATAAGAGGGTGAAGCAGCACTGAGTGTTGCTGAGGCATTTTGCAGCTCCTGGTGCTGGAGCAGGCAGTTATCCCTGGAGAGCAGCAGAAGATGCTCCAGCCCTGCACTATGAGAGATCAGAAGGACTTTTTCCTGCAAGAGAGGCTCCTCTTGTTTCCAGTTCCTAGACTGTCAGGAATCTGTCCTGTGTTCAGTGAATCATTCCTGGAGAGCACTCAGGCAGTGTGGAGGAGGAAAATGCCTGGTGTGAATGCAGGAGGTATAAAAGTCAGATGAGAGGGGAGAGATTCAAGAATATGTCAGGACAGAGTACAGTGAAACTGGGACTGCAGAGGGGTCGGAGAGGAAGGAGCTGGAGCTGATGGAGAACTGGAGCTGGAGATTTGCAGGAGAGGTGACTTGGGAGCCTGGGAGATGGGGAGGGAGGCAGCAAAAGGAGATAGGTTGGCAAGGGAGATGGCAGTCTGAATTCTGACACTTTCTAATTTTGGAATGCTTGCCTTTGTAACCTTAATAATTTTGTTCTAATACACCAGATACAAAAATTGCATTATATGTTCTGAGGAATTTGGTTACTATGGTAATGGGTATATAAGTACATAAGAGATGAGATGTCAGCAATCAGAACAGCTGTAATGTAGCACACAAACCTGTGACTACCAGAATTTGGGAAGCAGGCCCTTATAAACTTCTCCTGCTTCAGTCTCATTTCTCACTGCCAGGATGTGTGTTCCTTTGTGAAAGTGGCATTAGAGCTTCTACAACAAATCTTCTGGGTTTTTGGAATTTTAGCAGACATGCGCAAAAATTCTGGGTGGACAGACCATGTACCTCCTTTCTGTGCCAGGATGGGGAGGCCTTTGTTCCCACCCAGCTGCTGGAAGTGCAGGAAAGATGCTTGGCTGCACAGACCACGAGCATGTGGGATGGGAGCAGGAGGCTACTGCTGCCCTCTGCTCTGGCTCCTGCCTGCCCCCTTGCTCAAAGGCCAGGGCTGGCTGAGCCATTAATGTGGGGCTCATTCCCAGCATCACACAACCAGTTTTCCTCTCCCCACTGTTGGTGCCTTGTACAGGTGGATTTGGGGCAGTGCAGCTGGTACCTGGTAGAGTCTGTGCCAGAAGCTGTTGTGTTTTTTACAGCAGTTTGGTGATGGTGAGGTCTTGCCCAGCCATACAGCTGGGGAAGGTGATGGGGGAGCGAGAGCATCCTTGGGATTGTCAGGCAGGAATGTGGGGCAGCTGTTGGCACAGGAGTGGAAAGGACTGTGGTTCTTGCACACTTCTGATCCCGTCCTCCATCTGCAGCAAGCTTATGTTTTCCATGCCCACCCACACCATCTGATTGAAAAACCATTTCTGCAGAGTTTCACATGGCTGGGGACAGGTGGGTTATGAGGATTATCCTCAACAGGACATGGTTGCTGGAGAGCTGATGGAGCAAGCAATGTCCAGGCTGGATGAGTACTGCAAGTACAGTCCATCCCATGTAGGTGTGGGTCAGGACACCACAGGGCACAGCAGCATGTTGGGGATTTCTTAAAGCCAAGCAGAGTGTAATGGTGGAAGGATGAGTTGGTCCTAGTGAGGAAACTTGGGCTGGAGGGAAGCTGCTGGTAACTTCTCAAGGCAGACAGTTTTAAGTGGTGTTTTAGTCTTGATGTACTGTGAAAGGACTGTGTTAATGGAATTTGCTGTGCAGGGCTGGGAGACTCAATCCAGAGGAGGACTGGAGTCTCTGGCAGAACTGAATGAGCTGGAGGATGTGCAGTGTGGAGACCTAAATGGAATAGTGCAAAGTGAATGGTCATGCAATAGCAAGTATATAATAACATACATAATATATAAAGATACATTATTGTATATAAAGGTATGAAATAGAAAAATATGGTTTATCAGTTAGAAATGGAAAGATGCAAAAGACTTGAATATATCCCTAGATACCATGATGATTTTTAAACTTTAGTGCTATATATCTAGGAAGTAAGCAGATGTGGAAAATGGTGGTAGAGGATTTAAAAAAAAAAAAAACTTCATTTGGGACAGATGTGAGGAAGGGCTGGTAGGATGGTCTGTGAAGTCATTTCTCTCTCCTGTGTCATAAAGGGAGACAAAACTGTTTTTTTTTCAGCTAACAGGCTTAAGGGGACAGTATTCGATCTCTCCTTGTGCTTATCATACCCTCAGTATTGAAAAGGGAAGAAAACTGTTTAAACACTGATGCCAGTGTGGGAAAAAGAGTAAGGCAATGTAAACTTACAATAATAAATCTGTAAATCAGTCTTAATCAGTTCTTAATCTTAAATTGGTTCCTAATCAAAATAGGAGTGGGGTGCTGGAGCAGCCTTGTAATCACAGTAGTGGTTTCGAGAAGTTCTCAGGAGTTGGTTATTATTTGGTGATTGGATTCTATTATAAAGTTGCTTAAAATAGCAGGAATGGGACTTAATTGGACCTTCAGTCCTGTGATCTTAACAATCCAGTTGAGACATACTCTGTATATCTGAGCCACAAATTGTTTTGTGTATTAGTTGAAATGAGCATTTTCCCCATGAAAGCAGCTAAAACTCATCAAATTAAAAGGTTATGCTTGTTATCATAACACATACTGAAAACTATTTTTTGTTTTAAATGAAAAGCATAAAGAGAAGGGATTCACATCTTGCAGAAAACGGTGGAGAGGCATTTCCTCTAGTATGTAGAATATTAAAAAAAGGGGATTTTAAAAATTTGTTTTTGTTTGGTTTTGGTTGCTTGCCTCTTCCCCTTGTTGTATGCTTTGTAGGAAATGGTTCTGCTTAGTCATGTGAAGTCTGGAAAAAAAAATAACCTGAGCTGGAGTAAAGCAAATTGCCATGACTTTGGGGAATTCCAGCAGGAAAGGAGGTGCTCACGGGCTCTAGAAACGTGTGACATAATTGCTCATTAAAGCTACCCCATTTATGGGTACAGATAATCTGGTAGCACAGATTTAACAGCTATAAAAGGTTTTAAACTCTTTTGAAACTGAAATATGTTTGAACCTCTTTTTGAACGTGCTTTAAGTTATGAACATAGGTAAGCAGCTGTAGATCATTGCTGCACTGCCAGTGTCTGTGTGCTGCAATGGGTTGGTCACTGCTAAAGAACAGAATAATCTTTCACTGGTCATCTGTTCTGACAGGACTTCTCTGCCTGTGCCCAGTGCTGAAGGGCCATCACATACATGCACCTTCCTAGAACCTCTCCTTATTTCCCTGCAGCCTTTCAATAAACCTTTTTTCTATTTATGATAGTAATCCTATATTTTATAAAATCCTGCTTTAAAAGAATGTGACCTTTATCATAACAAGGTGTGTTTTGATGGTGCTTGTTTGACCCTAGAAGAATAACAACATAAAAATTGTCATCCAGGTTCTGATACCTCGCCTGTCTTGTCTTATCTGCTGTGCCTGGCAGTGGTGACAACCTGGGCACTTCAGAAGCGGTGCCAGGAGCATCCAGGAGTACCTTACCTGACCTGGCTGTGGATGTTCTTACTCATGTAAATGTCTGGTTTAAAAAGCAGTGCTTGTCTCTTGGGCTCAATGCCTCACAGTCATTTCTGCAGGTTAATTTTGCTGTTTATACCTTGATTGGTTGAATTCCTTTGCTTTGTTATAAACATGTTGCTCTTATAGTTTATGGTTTCTCCCTTTGTTTTTGAGGTCTGTGCACTTACCATGATCTTCTAATTTATGATTTTTTACTACTCTTACACCTCTGCTCAAGCTTAGTTTTTCTTTTTAGGCATTTACAACTTCCCATTTCTAAGGCTTTCTTTACTGTGCTTCCATTTTACTGCTATATGTGAATGAAGAATAATCTCCAGAAGCAGGCCATGGCAGAGACTTCTTCAAGTACTGTCAGAAATTCTGTATTATTTTTCTGATTGATTCTTCATCTTGTTTTTTTAAAAAAAAACCCAGTCTGACATTGTCTTTGGCATAATTGTGCAATAATTGCTGCCGAGTTTTCTGCAGCAGGCTCAGCTCCTGAGTTATGTTTAGTTTAAGAGTAGATGTTTGCTTTATGGTTCTTTACTTCTTTGACCTTTCATCTCCTGTCTTGTTGCTCATTCATACTCTCTTTTTTAAGATTCCTGTGTACTTTTTGATGCTGTCAGCTGCCCTAAACAAAACATGTCATGTACCTTTCCCTCCCATCCAGATCCTAAGTGTAGATATTATGCTGGATTCACACATTATCTGTGGTCACTCTGGTTGCAAGAGCCTTTTCTCTTGTTCAAAATTTAATGTAATTATTATCTGACCTCTTGCTTTTTTTAGTTTTGTATCAGTTCAGAGGTGATGATTCTGTTCTCCACCTATGACTAATTCTCACAGTAATTTTGTGTACTTTTTCCACTTCTTGAATATCCTTTTGAGTTGTTCTGTTCTTTTAATGACATATAGTCTGGTGCATAAATGATTCGTTTTCTGGTTCTTAGTGTAGCACAGTCACCAAGTGATTAGCATGTTGCTCCCACTAATTAATAGTTCAGTTAATTCTTCTGTTTAGTTTGGCTGCAGCCGTTGTTGGGAGCTTCTGGAGCAGCAGCAGCTGCTGGAAGGGGACAGCAGCTGTGACAAAAGCTGTACGTCACTCTGGAGCTACGTCAGACTTTAGGGCAGCTGCTTACTCGTCCCCATAGGTCAGTAATGTTTAATTTACATGTTTATGGAAGGACCAGCTGTCTTGGTCTGTGAGAGCACCTTACCTTATACCCAGTTATCTTCTTTGTGCAGGTCATTTACTTTCTCTCCTTTTCCCTTGTTCTCCTGTGTGGCTTTTTGTCAGGCTGGGTGACTGCCCGAGGCTTCTCGCTGTTGGTTTGTAAGATTGTTCCTACAGAATCTCACAGAGTTCTGGATTTTTCTTTTTGTGTTTGGCTTTATTTTCTACCTCAGGTTCTTCCTACTGGCATCAGTTTTGCCAGGTTTATATTTGCTCAAATAAGAATCTGACCTGTGGACTGGAGGGTTGGACACAGCTTCTTGCAGGAGTGGGAGTATTCTTCTGCACTCCAGGGAATTCATTTGCAAGCTCAATTTAAATCTTTTTTCTTTTTTCTTTTTTTTACTGATTGACCAGAAAGACTTTGAATTGCTTTCTTTCAGGCCTCTTTTCTAAAACTATGGTGATACTGCCACTTTTTAATTACTTCTTTTCTCAAGGGTAATTATCTATGTTGTGAGCTTTAGTAGCTTATTTCTGAGTTATTTATGCTGAATCCAAAATAGCTAATTTGCTTACGTTTACTCTATTTATTGTTCTGGGACAGAATTGCTTAGGGGTCAAGAAAAGGTCTCTTTAAACTCAAGTCCCATTAGGATATCTGACTAATTTTTTTTATGGGCAGCTGGAATTTCCCAGTATTTTTGCCTCTAGACTTAATTGACTCTCATCAACTGGCCTCTTGGTAACCTCTTCCTGGCCAGTGTGCTGCCAGCACAGCTTCTCCCACACTGGATCCCTTATAACATGTGCTCTTTGGTTGGAGAGATGTGGCCATGGAGAGCTGGCTGTAGGTGATGCACTCACAGAATGTTTATTAATGTGATGCTTTACATTAATAAAAGAAAAGAGTTGGCAATGACTGTGAACTTACTGAATTGCAAAAGAAGGGGGACAGAAGATTTCATTTTTTCCAGTTGCCTTCCTCATAACTTTGCTAGCCTAAGGAATCACTAAATTTAGAGCTGACCTTCTTAATAAATGTACCAGAACTATCTCAAGCAAAGACATCCAGGAGATGTTGGTGTTGAACATGTCAAGGAATGGTGAGCACTTCTTGATCTTTCATAGCACTGGTCTTTGAGAAATGCATGCTGGCTATTCTTTAGCTGTTCTGTAGGTCTAATTTTTGATCTCGTGGGATATTCTGCTTTAAATAGTAGGGGGAAAAACAAGATTTTTTTTGCATTAATTTTTCTCAACTGGATCAGTATTGTCTTTTATGTATGTTGTTTAAGTGGTAGGGTCAGTGGTAGATTTGGTGGGAGTGACATTGTAAAAATTGCCAGTTAACAAAACCAGTATTTTCAGGAGTATAGGTAGTGTTAGGAATGGTTGTGTTTGCTTATAACTGACATATGAAACCTGTCAAAAGATATTTAATTTGTTCAGAATATCTTGTCTTTAACACAAGAACACACTTACCCAGTTAGTTATCTTTTAAATTCTTAGAAAACTTGAAAGATTGTAGAAATAATTAAAAATAAATATTTACACCCAGCCCAGAAACACAGATCCTGGGCTTGTCAGAGAAGGTTTGGGAAATACAACTTTCTGACCCTTTTGTTAGTGACATTCCTGGAAAGTAAACACCTAAGCAGAACAGCTCAGTGGGATCAGAAAGTGTGCTGGGCTAAGTAATTCAAGGAGTTGATGATGGACATTTTAGTGTCAGAATCTTGAGAAGAAATCAAAGTAAGGCACAGAGTCTACAATACACATATAAGAGAAATGCAAGCAGTGCTCGAACATAAAAGTGTCTTCCTGAGGCTATTCTGTGAAAAAGTATAATGAAAGAAAAAAACAGAGGTAGAAAAGCAGAGGGAGAAAGGAAAAAAAAAAACTGCAAAGAGGTTTTTTCAGGATAGAACCATTCCTCAAAAATCTTTTAAAAATAAATTGAAAAGGGAATCTTATAGGAATGGTAGGCTTGTTCCTTGTCAGATGAAGAAAGAAGGACTGAGTGGGGAAGAAAAGCCTGTTTGAACATAGATGCTCACACAGACAAAAAATTGCAAGAATTTGCTGTAATATCCAGGTGCAGATTCATCTTAGCCTTCTAATCTATTCCTTCTAGAAATACCTAGGTGAGGGAATGTGAAAGATGAAGGGGACAGCATTTCATGCCTGTTCTTTGCTGAGCTCCTATGGAGAAGGATTTCTGTTCCTGTGCAGGAAGCAGAACTTTGTTACAGAGATGTACATGGGGTTAGAGACCATGTGAAGTGCCCTTGCTGCTGTAAGGCAAGTGATGGAAGTGTCCAGCATGGCTCTAAGATCTCACCTGCTTCAGGCTTTGGCAGCAGAAGTGTCTCCTCACTTGGAGATGAAATTATTCTTTTTTCTTCCCCTGGAGACTGGCAGAAAGCAAAGGAGAATCTCATGTACAGGAGCTTGGAGTGAAAAGCAATGTGAAAAAGAATCTCACTAGGGCTTCCCATGCTCCACAGGTGCCTTCCACAATCCAGTTTCCTCATCCCATTCCAGGTGGTTTTGTTCTGCTTGTAGTTGGCATTATTTTAGGCTGATCAGTTTGGTGACAGCTTTTTGGATATTTTTCTGAGTATTTAACATTTTTCTAACAGTTTCGTGTAGAATGTCATTCATCTGCACCTCCCTTTTCCTTAATGACTGACAGCCCTGGTGGATCCAGTGTGGAGAACAAATGTACTGAAAAGAATGATTTTAAGATCATTAAGAGGAAGGCAAGTTCATTACTTTGTCAGCATTTTTTTGTCTGAGCTGCAGCTCACGACTAAGTGGTAAAAGTAAGTTATCAGAATCCCAAGGGAGATGTTCCTGAATGCCCTTTGTCCCCTTTGCAGGGCATGGGAGAAGTTAAATGCCCTTTGCTGAATCTCCAGCCTTTTCTTGTTTCATTTCTGGGTGGGTTTTTGTGTTTTTTGTTTTTTTTGTGTTTTTTTTTTTTTTTTTGGGGGGTTTTTTTTTTTTTTTTTGTTTGGTTTGGTTTGGTTTTGTTTTTTTCCCCTTAATTGCCACTCTAGGAAGAATTCCGAATTGCAGAACTAGGAGGAGAAAAAATAACATGTTGTTAGCTTGGTGGGAGAGGCTTAGCCAAGTGCACAAGGAGGCTGTGATATGGGGTTTTGCATGAGTCAAGGGACTACAATTCCTGTCTGTTCTGGGAGGTTTGAGGTGCTGATGGACCTTTCTTTGTGACAGTCACTGGAACACAACTGTCATGATGCCATCTGCCTGGGGTCACTGAGGGTGGACAGGAAGCTGATTTTTAGCTATTCAAGGAAACAGCCACCTTCTGCTGTGAGCAGAGTAACTCTTCTTCCATGTGTTCAGAGCATGTTAAGGCCCTTGAGAATTACTCTGCTTTTGTCAGAACAGGAAAAAAAGGGCTGACTGGGTGGAGCAGAGCCTGGGTTAAAAGAGGTTTGAAGAGATGCAAAGCAATAAAAACCAGTGTATATAGTTTTGACAGGCTTGCTGGAAGGAGGAATGTGGTGCAGTGATCAGGAATGTACTTCCCCAGGAACCATGAAGGACCTGATGAATGTGAGTCCCTCTGTGGTGTGTGAGCTATGCAGAAGGATGGGTACAATCTTGGATGTGACAGTATCGCACTGGCTGCAGGTTCCCTGAATTTCAGAGGAGCCAACAGAACAACTTCTGTCTGTGCCCTTGTGGAAAGGCTCCACCACTGGCTGGCACCTGGCTTTTGGGAACAATAAATAAAGTTGATAGGACCTGTAGTGGGTAATTCCTGCCCTTTATCCTTCTGGGTAACTCCATGCATAGAATTTGTCAGGCTAAAATTTTAAAGGCTGATTTAAATGCAGATCATGAAATTAAGTCAAGGGTAAGTGGCATCATTCCTAAAGTCACATATATCAGCACTGCCTGGTGGTTGTTCATGTCTTCTGATGCTGGACCTTCATAATTTTTTCTGTTGTGTTCCTATGAACTGTACAGCCCTTCCACTTCCCATTCCAGGTTAAATCCCTACTTTTCTTAGAATGCTTTCATCTTTTTTTTATATTGCAAGCTTTTATTTTGAGTTTATAGAAATGGGGAGTGATTTGTCTGCTGCTTCCAAAAGAATTTGTGCTTTCAGGTCAAGTATTCAATACTACAGAGAAACTTTTAAAATTCATTATTTTAAGCATTCTTATAATCTAATCATTTTTTAAGCATTCTTACCATCTAGCTCTCACTTCAAGCGTAATTGCAAGTAAAAGAAAAAAAAAATTAAAGTCAGTTCTTTCAATAGTTTCAGTTTATCATATTTAGGATAGTTGTGGAAATTTTCAGTGTCAGCTGGAAGCCATTCAGGAAATTTTTAATAGTGTGTTGAGAGAATAATTTAATCTCAGCTTCATACACTCCCTGGATCTGACCCATATGCAAGTAAGAGAAAATCCCTTTTCCCATTTTTGATAGTTGTATGATGACACTCATTCCCCATCTTATTTGATGTGTGTACATTAGATCATGCCAGAGAAAATTACACTAAGATTTAGCAACTGTTTGCACTACCAGCAATGCAGATTCTTTAAAAAAATCTAAATATCAGTTTCTAAATAAAGCTGTGTTGTGGTGGGGAGCTGTTTTTTAGTGGTGTGAAGGTTTTTTTTTTGGTTGTTTTATTACTTTGAGTACGAAGATCTGCAAAGAACCAGGAGTTTTTTGTGTTGAATATTCACTTTTTAGTCTTTGCAGTTAGAGAGTGTCAGCTGTGAAGTTCATAGGGGCTGTAACTGGTCTCCTGCTTGGTTTGTTTGTTTTTAAAGTGTCATATATATTCTATGAGGGAAAAACACACAGTGTAGCTATGTTTGACAGCAAAGAGAAGTTTTTATAGATGTTACTGTGCTAACTGTATGGGATACCAGATGACTATAACATAAAACAAGATTTATGTCTCAAATTGTAAATAACTTTGTTTATAGTTCAGTAATAGAGGACAGCTTTCCTCTTGGCCTCTGTAGCCATTGTGGAAGTCTGTGTGGCTCTTGTTCCCACTGAAATGGGGAGACATGGGATGATGGATGCATAAAAATCTGTTTGTTGTTTCCATTTTGTGCTCACATGATATTTGTTTAGCTCTGGTTCTCATATTCTTATTGGATGTGTTAGTTCCTTGAAATGTCATTTGTAGGGACAAAGCGTGCTGCTCTTCAGTGCTAATCATCTACAAGCAAGTGTGTGGTGCAATTTGGTTTCTGCAAACTTTTGAACCATCTTAAGGAACTAAAAATGCTTTGTTGTATCTCATGGTTAGTGTAACCAAGTACCTTCTAGTCACTGTCACTCACTGAGTTGGTCTGAATGGGAACTTGAGAAATAGTATGGACAGGTGATAACCTCAGTGTGTGATTCCCTTCTCTTCTGCAGGGAAGGCCAAGCACATTCTCTTAGTACATTGGTGTATATTACCTGAAAAAGGTTATCTGTGACACTGACAGCTGTCATACAGTTTAGTGTAGTGTGGACAGATTTTAATTTCTCTGAGGTCTCCGTAGCTTAAGACTGAAATATGCACTTTAATTATGGCAGCTGACCATTTCGAGCTTTGCTTGTTTTACTCTGCAGCATCCCAAGGGATGTTAGTCACAGGGGTGGGTCTTAACTTCAGCTTGAGATGACATGACAGGAGGCAGAAAACTCCAAAGAGAGCAGGTCTTATCCCGTCCTCATCTTCAGCTTTCTTGTGTCAGAGGTTCAAGGGGTGTGTGTGTACCTTTAATATAGCCATAATTACAGGGATGTAACGTCTTATCGATTCATAGACTTTTGTGGATGTGTGCATGCGGTTTCTGCTAACTGATAGTTGTTCAGATGAAAGTAATTTGATAAAACATTTTGGCCTGTAGTCAGTGTCATTTACACCAGTAATGGTAACCACTAAGTGTAGTGAGTTCAGACTACTGTGTGGAAATACAGCTGGGCCAGTCCTGTGCCTTGGTCATTCCTTGGTTTGCTTTGAATTTTTCTCATGTTCTTGCACCACCTTTGGATAAGAGTGGTTAAGAGTGAAGTTGATCTGGTAGTTGTGTTTATGCAGTGCAATATTCTTTTTTTGTATGAGTGACACCTAGGAAAAAATGTGGGTTTATTTTTTCTAATTTTAGCAGCCTGCAAGGTGGCCTGTAGATAGTCAGGCAAAATCGGAGGGTGCCGTATCCTGTCTGCAATGCCTGTTCCTTGGCCAGAGCCAGGATCCAGCCACCTGATCTGAGCTAAAGTGAGATGATCAGTCCCATCCACTGGGAACCATTGTATTTAACAGTATAGCTGCACCAATCCAAAAAACCTGTAGTGAAAAGAAGGCACTGGTGAAAGAATGTAAGATACCCAAGTGCATCTTGAGTGTACTTTAGAAAACCAGCTGCCTGCTGGTGTGTGATTTAATTTTCAGTGCAGTTTAGTTGTAGGGTTGATTTTTTTTGTTTTAATCCTAAGTCTCGCTTGTATTTTTAATACACATAAAATAATGCAATGGCTGCTTTGAGTGCCACTTCTCCTGCTTTCCATTTCCCCACAGCATTCAGGTGTCATTACTGCAAGGCAGGAGGCAGAGCTCTGCTGCTGGCACTGCTGGGCTTTGGCAAGCAGTGTCTGTTGTCTGGGTAAAAAGAAGAGAGAATTTAATATTGTAGCATCCATAAAAATGGGAGCACTTCATTAAGTGAGACTGTGTAAAGCTTTCTTATGGATGGAATTTACATTAATGCATTTTACTGCTCCATCTGAGAAGATCAAATGATAAGCACAGTGTCATGTACATGTTTGTGACTATTCTGTTAAATAGATTTTAATACTTTTTTTTTTTTCTCATGAATTTCAAAGCAGCAATTATTTCCAAGGATAAAGATAATGAAATTTTTCTGGATGCTCTCAGGAATAAAGGGGGGAAAAGTGTATTTTAAGGTGTATCACGGTAGGTGAGGAGTTCTGCTCTGTCCCATCCCACGCCTGTGTGTGTTGTCAGTGGGCCGGGTAGGAGTTTCAGCTGCCGGAAGAAATGTTCCTGTTGATGGCATTTCAGAGGCATGCTCAGAGAGGATGCCAGGAACGAGTCTGGTGGCTGCTTTGGCATGGGGGGTCAGTGGGGAGGGGGAGAAGGCTGTAATCCATCTCAGCTGCGAGCGCAGGGTTTTCCCCTCACGCTGGCTCTCACACGCACGCTCGCTCACAGGGACATGTGACTTTTGGCCATATTAGCAGGTTTATCCAAGCCTAGCCCCTCTGACTAACAGATGTAGGGAAAAGGGCATTCTGGGATTGCAGCAGTTGCTTTTGAACAACAATGTCCTTTTTGTAAGAATCTGATGCTTCTTAAAAGATGGAACATGACATCATTACCGTCGATCCAAGAAACATTCCTTCAATAATACTGAGTGTGCTCTGGTTATCAGCTCCCTTCCCCCAGCTCCTTTCTCTTGCTTTTCTGACATGCTTTTTGTCTATTGTTTAGTTGGGGGCTGTAAATGTGAAACAGTTGTCTTTCAGTGTAATGTGCTTGCTAGAGCTGGAATCAAGTGGAATATTGTTGATATATGAGAAAGAAAGAAAAATAACAAAAAACCCCACTTTTCCTCCAGCTTTCATTAATATAGTGTGCTTCAGGTATGGGCTGAGCTAGAGCTAATTATTTCCCTTCCCACACGGTATTAGTTACGGTGTTATGCAAGGCAAGGTGGGGATATCACAGTCCCATTCCTGTGCATCCCACTCGGCCTCACTGGCAGCTGTGTGCAGATGCTGGTTGTTCCAAGGCTCCTGCAGTGATCCTGCATAGATAGGAAAATTTGTGAGTCCTCAGCAGTGCAGTGTGGCAGAGTTGTGAGCAGCTGCATATTTTCTGTATGCGTGTGTACATTCCTCTACTTGGTCCACCACTGGGATTTCAGTGTCGGCTTTTCCTTATCCCCTGAGAGCAGGCTATCACAGAAACACATTCTGGATTGCATTCTAAATCTCTTTGAATGCTGACTGCTTGGAGGAAAATGCTGGATTTTGCTCCCCTTCTGTGTGTTCTCTCTCCCATGCATGTCTTCCTCAGAAAAACTGGAGACTCTTGTGGAGTTTGCAGCCAGGTACATCTCAGCTGTGTTTCACAGCCGGGCTCTGCAGCAATGCTGGGAGGTCTCTAACAAGGAGCAGGCAGGCTGTGGCACTTCCACATGCTGCAACTCTCCAGAGAAGAGAACCACTGAGCACAAACATGCAGGAATATGTCTTTTCCTTGCAGGAATTGCTCTGCAGAGACTGGAAAACAAATGATTCATTGATGGTCTAGAGGCTTGGAAAAAGGTGGAGTTTATAGTGTCCAGAAAGGGAGGAGAAACAGACAGGGCCTTCTTATGTGTTTTTTAAACTCAGATTTGTTGTCTTTGACATCTTCATAATGGAAATAAACCCCCAACTTTTTTAAAAAACAAATTTGAGATATGAAATAAAAATAAAAAAGCACAAGTCTTGGCCAGACAGATTTTTTTGGAAAGAAGAGAGATGTGTGATTAACTGTTTGCCAGTGACAGAATTGTTTTTATTAGTGATAATTTACAGGGATTTGATAGGAAATCCTAATTACCTCCCTTTAAGAGGAAAAGAATAGGACTTTTTATTTGTAGTGGTTTTTTGGCATCACCTTTTGTAAAGATATAGTAAGATTTTAGCACAACTTAACAGTATACTTTTATTTTGGATAGATTCCAAGACACGAAGCTTGTAGTAAATGAAAGTGAACTCATGGTGCAGACAGAAAGAATTTTATACATTCCCAGTTGTGTCTGAAGTTGCGAGTTCCTCTGAAGAAAGTGTTTGCCAATGGCCTATTGTCCATTGTCTCATATGCCAATCACAATTTAAATGTGTGTTTGCCTCTGCTGTAGCAGAGCAGAAGGAGGAGCAGCGGGTGGGGAATTGGGTATCTCCTGTTCTGGATGCTGTTTCTCTGAAGAAAGGGGTTGCAAGTAAACCTCTGAAGAACAGGCACTTTGTGATAGACCTCACAAAACCCAAACAATTTTTTAGGACACAGTGGGTGTAACTCTTCAGAGGGAGGGTGTCGCGGTAATATGGACTCACTGGTGATGAACTGGTCGCTGTAGGTCAGAGATTCTCTGACTGCCTTGCAGCTGATTGAGCAGATGCTGGAGCGTGGAATGCTCCTCATTTTGTGTTTTGATTTTGGTTTCTGTCCTAGATGAAGTGCTTGATTGGTGTCACAGTGGGGCTGTGACATTATCCCAGCACTCAGGGTGTGTTGCTTCATGCACCAGGGCTGCTTGCTCTGGAGGAAGTGGAAGCTGCGTTGCTGTGGCTTGGTTCGGGCTCTTTGAGCAGAGGATAATCAGTGAAGGATTGCAATCTTTTTCTTGCAGTAATCCATGCTGAAGAGGCTCCATTCATACAGATGAGCCAAGGGTTGAAGCAGCACTTTAAACCCAGATAGTCGGTCGGCTGACTGCCCAGCAGGATGCCATCAACCAGCCGAGCGGGCAGCCTGAAGGACCCCGAAATTGCAGAGCTCTTCTTCAAAGAAGATCCAGAAAAGCTCTTCACAGATCTCCGAGAGATTGGCCATGGAAGCTTCGGAGCAGTTTATTTTGTAAGTAGCACCGTGACGTGAATTTTAGCTGTGTTTCATTTTAAACTTGGATGGAGACTTTTTTGAGCATAACGAGGAAAAGAAACTACTATGACTTTTTTTTTGTGTGGTGGTTGGGGCAGAGATGTTATCTTGTGTGTCTGTATGGTCTCAATCCCTTCACAAATTTGCAGTCTCTGCAAGGTGTTTGCATACAAAACAACCCTGGAAACTTGGTCCTTGCCCTTTCGGTGCATCATTATATTGCAAGCAGGGATTTATGTGCAAATTAAAACATGGGCTTCTGCTCCATCCATTCTGACTGGCAGTGCACTTCTTTTGGTCTGATCATCTCCTTATCACCTCTTGTTCCTTGAGAGAAATGGAGTTCTCTTCCCCTTTGTGCATACCCCGAGGCTCCCTTAAAGCCATTCTTTACGTTTGACACCTGAGTGTTGGTGCTTTTGTTGTCATTTGTCCTGTCACATCCATTCCTACTGCAGGCAAGAATCCCAATATCCATCTGCATAATACTTAACCTGACATGAACGGGATCCTCATGGCAACCTCAGTGCAGCTTGCTGTGTGTTAACCAAATATTGTGGGGCCTTCATTAAAAAACACTTTGCTCAGAAAACCTTTTCACGTTTATAATTATAGGAGGTGTGGCCAAACCTGCCAATTTTCCTTCAGAAAGCCATTTGTGTCACTATTTTATGAGATGCCTATTCAGTGTTAATAATTGCAGCAGACCATGTTGGGAACCTTCCAGCACAAATTTAATGCAGCACAGATGAACTAATTAGGAAAAGCTTCTTAATTTTGTTCCCTGCTTAAAACTATGAGCCACCACTGTCTGAGAACAGATCTGGGGGAGGAAATGTTTTCTAACGAAGCAATACTCACCTGTGGCCTTAAATTCACCTCATTTATTCACTTTGGGTAAAGAGTGAATATCAAGGGAGGGAACTGACAAATCTGTCTTCCTGCTGTGTGGAAATATTATTGAAGAAACATTATGGAAGTTTTTTGGAACACTGTATCTTTCAGAGGCATGCATGGACCACACAGATATGGAAACCCATAATGCAGCTGCAGATAGCCTGTGAGCTGGAAGCAAACAGCATTCCCAAACACCAGCAGGAAGCTGCCATGGGGTATTTGTAGCCTGCTTGAACTTTGTCCTTGTGGTAAGGGCTGATGGCCCATTACCAGCTCCATCTCCAAAGCAATTGCAACTCAGAGGCCATTAATTTCTAGCCATTCTTTCTCTTTTTCCCCCACCATTTAAAATCACCGGTTCATTATAGATCAGTATTTACTCACTATAGACTGCAATTACTTGCTGGCATTTGGATTGTGCTTCTTTGTCAGAAAGTCTACCTCTGTTTGGCACTTGCATAAAGACAAGTGTAAGCAGTGCATCACACAACCCCAGCTCATGTGCGGCTTCATTTTTGTCAGGAGAGGGTTTCTGATGAAGACACTCTATTGCTGTTTCTGTGTAAGGAAGTTTAAACCTGTAAGTTTTGTGTTGTGTCTTTTTTACTACTAATGGTTCTGAGATGTTGAATCTGAAACTGTTCCATGCAATGTGTCCCATCCTTCAAACAGAAGCCCAAAAGATCAGAGAGACAAGATGGAGAGGGAAATTTAATGTGAATTAAATAAGCATGAAGAACTAAAACATAGGGGAGTCTATCTCTTGGGTACTTTATTCCTCTGTAAAACTAGAAATAAAACTTCTTAACTTTCTTAACAAAATTTTGATTTTGCTACTGCAAACAATTAAACTTTCTCTAATTAATATAATATTGGATTATAGTTAATAGCTGCTTTAAATTATATTACTGAAGCCAATGACATACTCCTTTTTCTTTGTGCATACTTTGCCTGTGTCAATGCTGAAGCTACTCTGGTCACCAGATGTTGATCATTTGTGTGGAGTTTTTGTGGGAGAGCAGGATATATGTGCATATATGTCTGCCTTAAACAAGCCTTGCTCATTTGGATGGTTAAAGGGAGCTGGCCTTGCACATCCTCCTGGCTTTTTTCTAGGAACTGTTTTTTCAATTATCCAAGATCACAGGGAAACTAAAAAAAGCAAATGAAACTCTGTGATTTTAATAATTCTGGGGTGTCAGCCAGGACAGTTTTCCCTCTCTAGGACTGTAGGTGTTCAGCAAACTCTGTCAGGTGTTGTTTGCTTGGGTTTTCTGATGCAAAGCATCCTCTCTCCAGGCAGCTTTCATGGCATACAGCCTGCACCAAAAAATGTGGTTGATAAATAGATGTGGGGGTAATTACCCAGTAGAAAATCCATATTATCCTGACATCTCCCCTACCTTATTTAAAGTAGAGTTTAGTGTTTCATTGTTAGTTGTACCCATCTTCCTTCTCTTTTAGAAGTGATCCCACCAATGGGTGATACACATTGATCTTACTCCTCTCTCTTTGTTTCTTCAGTGCATCCTTCAGTGGCAGAAAGTTCCTTTTATTTTTTTTTCCCTTTCATAATTGATATGAATTTTGCTGGTTCACCTCATGGTTTTAGTTTCTTAGAAACTGCAAGTCTGGCACCTCTGAATCATTTTTGGTATTATCCTTACCCTACTCCCTGCTCTGCAGTGTAATAATAGCTTTTGCTTGACACAGGAAACCTACTACACTGGAACACTGCAGATGGAGCAGAAGAATAACCCACTCTCTTTTGTTAGAGCTGGGTTCCTTCTGCTTTACTGTAGTATTTTGCTTTCCTGCTTTATTGGCAGTTCTTCACACAGTTGAATGTTTCAGTGATTGTCTCTAATCAGTAAAGATCTAGCCGTCAGAATTTTATTTTAACTTTTTTGTCTCAAAAAACAATAATAGTCACTTCCCCACCCAACTTTACAGGTACTATCAGGGGAGAGGATCCCCTCAAACAGAAAGAAAAGTAAAAATAGTATTGGTTCAAGCTTATCATAACCAGTTGAAATAAAGACTGACAGGGAATTCTGGGAATCTCTTTAATGAACAGCAGAATTAAAACATGACTGAAAAATCTTTTTACAAAAGGCAGAGCCCTAGTACTTCATTAATCCATGTTCTGGTAGGCTGTGTTTGATAGTACAAATATATTAAAAATCAACATTTTCATCAGTTGTAAGTGAATGCTGTGGTGCACATTATTCTGATTTATATCACTTGGCTTCATGTCCAAGTTGATTATTATTATCAGAGAGACTCAGAGGTCTTTTCCTCCACCACCCTCCTGTTCTGCTGAAATCTCTAACAGAGGAAATCTGGGGTCTTATCTGGAGCCATCCTTCCTGCAAGGTGCTGCCTTTTCTCCTGCTGTGGGGAATGAGCCCTTGCTTTGGTGCAGAATTAAACAAAGCTTCTTGTCTAGTCCTTGCCTTGCATTTTTGCTGTCTGAACTCAGGAGGTTTGCCTTTGAAGTGTGAAAAACTATGTACATTTATGGTGCAGTGTAAGTAACAATACTATGAAACTGAGAAGTCTCATCTGAAGATGGGTCACTTGGATTGCTGCCATGTCTCTGTATCATCTGCCTTCCTTTAAGACACATAAGCTAATTTTTGGGAGCACTGGGGAGAAACCTGCTCCAGACATTGGTGGCTATCTCCAGTGCATCCTGTGACATCTTTCCATATGGTTTGAATGGAGCTGGGTGGCTGAACCTTGCTTCTGTTTCATGTGGAATGGACTTGGGCAGGGAGAGAAGTTGATTTAGGGAAAATCCCTTCTACTTGAATCAGAGCTGCTTCTATTAGCTGTGATTTTTAGTTTAAGTCACAATGCTTGACTCCTGCAGAGACTTGGTGGATGCTGAGCATGGAAAAATGTCACACCTTGTCTCCCAGAGAGGGGGGTGATCTTTCACTTTGGAAAGAAATTTCTAATTCTCGCAGCAGTCACACCTCTTGGAAGATAATTTAGTTTAGTGCTCTGCAAAAGTTAACTAAGAATAGAGATTATTTGATGACTGTGTGTGGTTTGCACCTTATGGAAAGCTGGGGCCTGAAGGAACTGATGGATTGTGTTTTCCTGTTACAGGCACGTGATGTGCGCACCAATGAAGTGGTGGCCATCAAGAAAATGTCATATAGTGGGAAGCAGTCCAATGAGGTATGTAGAACATGTTGTATATTAAACTTGATCATTGCAAATAATAACTATATGGGATGATTTTGGTTAGCTTGGGTTCCTGCAGGAGAAATATTTTTAATAACTGTAAAGGTGAATAAGAGTACTGTGTAAACAAATCAGTTTACTGTTCAGTGTGTTTCTGTGTAATCTGCTCTTGAAAAAAGAGGGGTAGATATCTCTTCTTTCAGATACAAAGGGCTCTTTTTGGGACCACAGAAATGTGTAGGCAAAAGAAAATTAAATTATGGGTTTGTATGTTGGTGTCTTACTACCCTTAAATGTTTAATTTTAAATACCTTTCCAAAAAAAACATGTTGCTTCCTGGACAAAGGAATCAGAGGAATGGATGCCATAGTGAGAGCTTCTGAGGGAGCCTTGCTTGTACCAAGTGGTGAAGCAGAATGCATCCCTCCCTGGAATGGCTGTGCTCATGAGCAGCTGAAACAAAGGCAAAAGAAGGGTGAATGAATGAGTGTGAAAATCTGAACAGCAGCATAATTCCGGAAGAATTGCCAGAGCCAGGGATTAAGGCAGTCTTTGCAGAAGAGTGTGTAGAAGTGGGTCTGTGAGATTTAGACATCAAGTGTTTTCATGGCCACCCCAGATGTGTCTCTTTTCCCCAGGATGCTTAGCAGAGAGAGGTGATTTTATACTTGAAACATTTATGTGCTAATACAGATTCTTGAAAAGCCCAAGATGACACAAGCAGCTAATTTGATATTGTTTCTGGTAAATAACATCCATCAAATCATGGCATGATTTTTCAACAGAAGTATTTATCATAAGCATGTTGTCCAAAGCATTTATGGTTCCCTCCCTCCATTCTCTATATTCCAATCTTAGCAGCAGTCTTGCTCTGATGAGTTCGACCAACAGCTCATTGCTTTCTGTGCCTGCCTTTTGTGTATTGATCATCTGCACCCCAAGGAGCTGAACTGTTCCTTCCTCTGTGTGTGTGTGTCTGTGTAGGAGGTAGAGGTGGCAGTGTCTCTCCAGCAGTCCTGAATTCTAGCTTCAGAGTTAAATTTGCTATGCCTGTTTCTGTTTTGTCGCTGTGGTGACTTGTTTAACTGTGTACTGATGAAAGAATAATTTGTACTTGCTACTTGTCCTACTGTTTTAATTACTGTGAGCTATAAATACTCTATTCACATGAATGAAACAAACTGTGCATGCTTCAGAAATAGCTTTTGTTTGTCTTCAATGTGTATGTTTCTTTATTTTGAAGAAAGTAATAAGACTAGGATTAAAACACTTTCTATTTTACATCCATATTTATTTGTTTTGTTCAGAAGTTCACTGGAGTTATGATCAAGCCTATGTAAAGAAAATTGGTTAAGGGCATTCTGGTATCATTTGGTTTCATAATAAGATATTATCATTGGTGGGAACAATTATTCTCCCAAATAAGGTCATATTTTATACTAAAAATAAGTTTAAAACCTTTGAAAAATGTAATACTGTGCTCTTAATGTGATCTTGGAGCTTTGTTTTTTATGCAGGAAATCATGACTACTTCTTGACTAATACATCACTTCTCTCTTCCTAGTGTAGAAGTTAAGCATGGTGCTTTCTTGGTTTGGCTTTTATTGCTTAGTACCTCAAGGCCTTTGGGGCTGAAGGTAAAAGGCAGCTAAGTCACTCCAGTGTCAGTGAGAGAGTTTATGTTATAGCTGCACTGTGTCATTCTACAGCAATTCTGGTGTTGAGAAATGCTTAATGTAGTCAATCAGCTGCCTCAGTTGTGGGCTTGTGTTCCCTGGTTTTGTGTGTTTCTCTAACCCTAAAATTGTTATTGAGGTTTTGCACATGTTTTCCAAAGCCTTTGGGTAGATGGGCCCTCTGTCCCTCTTTGAATACTGCCCACATACCAGCACGTGAGGAAGAGTGTGCTGAGAGATTAACAGGACCTGGAAAACAGCTTTTGAGCCTTTTGGTGTTGGGTTCCTCTCCCTCTGGTTAACTTCAGAACTCTTGCTCAAAAACATTTGCAGTGTCAACACTCTCACACTAATGGCTGCATACTTAAATGATTTCAGCTACTGCATTTGGTTTTGGAGGAACTTTCTGGTAGTTGTAGTTTTGCTGTTGCACTCTCAGACTCTTGCTTTTCTTGCCAGAGAGATGTGGATGTGCAGCACATGGAGGGACTTGGAGGACTCCAAGGGAAGCAATGTCAGTGTCTAGGCACACATTGGAACTTGACATTTTGACCTCTTCTGTGCTTTAAAGTTACACTAACAGAGCTCCCCTTATAATAATTCTGGCTTTGTTTTATCTGTTTATATTTTTTCTCCAGCAGAACCATTCCTTTATCTAGTAGGTAACTCGTTTTAAATTGGCCCTTGTAAAGATTAAACTAGTAATAGAGAAACATTATCAAGAATGTAGTCAGATAGTTGGCAGCTGATAAAGGGAGCCTCATCCAGTGTAATATAGTGATTAGTAGGGATAGGTCTTTGTAGCAACAAGAGTTGAGAGAGGCAGCTGATCCTGCTGAAGGACACTTATCAGTCACATCTCTTTCAGGTTGGGGTGTATGTTTAAATTGACAACAGAACTGGTATCCCTTAGTAGAGGATCACGTCTTCTTTGAGGACTTGCTCAGATATCAAGTGTTTACCATTATGTCCTATGCACACATATAAATACATAAATATAAAGCATTACATTGATGGGAAATCCTTGCATACAGCCTAATTGATCTGAAACTTATTTTGTAGGTCTGCTGAGGAGTTAAGGAGTGAATATCATAATGTTGATAGAAACTTGTTTTGATTTGAACCTTGAGATAGTTTTGCTTCTTAAAATAATTAAATGACATAACAACAACAACAAAAAGGTAACAGTTCTAAAAAGTCTTTATGTTCCTTTTATTCCCTACAGAAATGGCAGGATATTATTAAGGAAGTCAAGTTCCTCCAAAGAATAAAACACCCTAACAGTATAGAATATAAAGGCTGCTATCTGCGGGAGCATACAGCATGGGTAAGCATCTGCTGCTCTGTGTTTCTCTTGCCTTGGTTAAAGGTGCTTTGAAACTTCTCCAGCTGGATTTTGGGAGGCACCTGAGCACTGTTCTTATACAGACTGAGATGAGCATAGCCAAGGGCCTTACAGGCGCTCAACAAACTGAATGTACTTTCTAGAACCAAGATTTAAGGAAATTTTTCCTTTTGCTTAGATTAAGTGTTGCTGTTCTAGTGTATTTAGCTTGATAAACTGAGTATTTGAAATAATATACACCCATCACTAATAAAGCTTTATAGTGCAATAAAGAAAATCATATTGTTGAACTAAAGAAATCATATTATTGAACTAATAGTTTAAGTTGTAAGTACTGTTTTGTGAATTAGCTTCAATAAATCTGTAGGGCAAAGTTTTAGTTTCTCTTTTTGAAATCTGACTGGGACAGAATCTTAAGTAAATCCCTAAATAGCCCTTTAATACTCTGATAAGCTTGTTAAGTGCAGTTTAACATTCCTGTTAAGTATGTGCATATAAAATATGATATGTAATACAATACCTAACTGGTTATGAATGTGCTTTGGCCTTCCTTACAAGTTGTGCTGCTTGGTGTCTTACACAGGAGGGTTATGCTTAATTCCAGTTAGAGCTGTATACTTGTGGGAGGGGTCAGTGTGATAGTGCTGGGATGGCGTTTATGGTACAAGCATTACTTGCTTTGTTTTGGCAACCTGCACTGTGTGCTCCAGGGATTACTTCTAGATTTCTCCATACAAGTCTAGAAAACATGTATTTACTATTACAGATTTTCTAACTACTTCGATTTCTTCCTGTAACAGCTTGTTATGGAATATTGTTTAGGATCAGCATCAGACTTACTAGAAGGTAAGTGAGTCACCCATGTTTATTTGATGGAAAGTCAGAAGTAGAATATTGAACTAGGGGGTTACAGCATCACAGAATTTTCCTTGAGTTTATAGTTCTTGTTTGGGGCCAGAGTGTGTATTAATAGGAGCAGTTTGTGAAATTCTTGCATAGCTGTAGTGGTTTCTCTGTAGAATATTGGCTTTCCCAGGTGCTTAGTTTCTCCTTGGTTTGTATTATTATTTCAAAGTTGTCAGTCAGCTATTTGTTTGCTTCTGAATTTTAGGTTCTCCTGCCATGACAGTTCAAGATTTATTTCTGAAAACCCTTGCTGTTGATCCTGATGCTTACTAACAACTGTAGACCTGTTGACTAGACTAGCACTACAGCAGTGTTAGGGTTGTGCTTGATGAGGTCTTTCATTAAATGGTCATTTTTCTATCAGGCTTCTTATAGTGAACTGTCTTTGAAGAGATATGTGTGGCCAGTAAGTTGTTCCTTTCATTGCCAGAAGCATTTCAGGACCAAAACTTGAGCTGCCAGAATCTCATCTGTGTTGCTACAATTTATTTGTGTGTGAATTGCTGTAAATTTCTGGGGTTTAGGGTTTCACTTCATTAATAGAAAACTGGATATAGAGTCTCGAGTAGTTACTTGGGAGGATGGTCACATAGCTGACAGGAATGTAGTTTATGGTTGGAGAGTGGTCTCTTTGGTAGTAAATAGCTGCTGGTTTACAGTTAGAAGATTACATCTGATTATAGAATGTACTCTGTGAACTATTTTTACATTTGCTTCTCATACTGAACCCAGTGAAAATGGACTTCTAGTATTTCTGTTTACATTGTTAACAGTACTGGCTTGCATGCTGCAAACTCTATTGTTTTCTGTAATCTTGAATTTCACATAAATTCTTTCCTTAAGTTCATAAAAAGCCATTGCAAGAAGTGGAAATAGCAGCAATTACCCATGGTGCTCTCCAGGGATTAGCATACTTGCATTCTCACAATATGATCCATAGGTAAGTAGTTACACTTTTGCTGTCTCGTACACACTTACATGTAATTTGTTTTGTTGACTGTATCCCCTCCATCCCAAATTCAACATTGTAAGCAGAGATTTTCTTTTCACAGTATCCATATGCTCCCAAACAAGTGATTTATAGTAGTCTAAACACTAGTAAGCTCTGTATCTGCACATGCACTGTCTCTTATGGCTTGTGTTCACAATTTCTGCAGAATTCCTTCAAATCTGCTAGGCTTTTCAGTGCTGATTGTCCCTGAAGCAGTGAATAGCAAGTGCACCCAAAGAGTTTGTAGGAACTGCAAGGCCAAGAATGCTGGGGCAGGGAGAGCACTAATTCTTGAAAAATTAGTTTTACACAAACACACATGTTGAGAAGCACACAGTAAGTTTGGGATGCAAATGTCCTATGTGCTTAAAGTAGCTTTTGCATTTTAGTAGGATGAAGAATTTGAATAGTTACATTATTAAGTCATTTCAAAAAACTTTGATAAAGGACCATACTTGATTCAGAAGGTTTTGCTGAACTGTATGTGAAGCTTATCCTGTTCTGCCATTTAAAGAGCATTTTAAGGCAGACATTAAGACTAACATGTAAGACAAAATGAAGGGCCACTTTAGGCAATTAACCTAGTGGTTAAAGGCTTTGTGTTTGGAGGAAATGTGAATATTTTGCAGCTTGAAGATGTGAATATTGCTGTGTTTCATAATCTGTCCAATAAGGAGTTTTCTTCTTTGGAGAGGAGTAATACTGACACTTGTGTTCTATCACCAGAGATATCAAGGCAGGGAACATCCTGCTGACAGAGCCAGGACAGGTGAAACTTGCTGACTTTGGATCTGCTTCCATAGCATCTCCTGCCAACTCATTTGTGGGGACGCCATATTGGTAAGCCAAGAGTTTTACTTATTTCTGGCTTTGTGAAGTGAAAGGATCATGTATTGGCTATTTAATATACTTGGGCTTATTGGAGCTAGCTTTGTAATCTTCTAGTTGTGGTGGTGATAAAATGTACTTTGTTAGAAAAGAAAAGTTTCAATAGTAAGTAGGCTCTGAGTTCCAAGAAATTGTGTATCCCTGTGTTTGTAGTTCACAAAAAATAATAAAAATATTTTGCTGTTCTGCTTAGACTGACCTGAAGTGGTAGAGGTGGGATTGAATCATCTGTAATATATTTTAATCACTCCCCCCAGTGGTTTAAACAATTCATGTATTCTCACCGTGTCTGGTTGTTGAAATAACTGAAGTGTTTTTTCTTTCATAGGAAAGGCCAGGTTCACTGAACCAACCCCTTTGCAGATCCCTTGTATGCTTTTGATCTCTTACACCTAATCTGTGGTGTTTACTCAACTGCATGTTATAATTATTTCACCACAGTTGGTCAGCCAGCTAAACTATTGGAAATGTGGGAGGGTGAGAAAGTGGTGATACTCATAAATGGAAAGCTGGGCAAAGCACAGGAGAACATCACACAGCCTCTGCAGGCCTGCACTAGCGTGGGTGCCTGGTCCTTGTTCCCAGTATCCTCTGGTCATGCCTGATAGCTTGGGGAATGATTTGTTTGTGGTAGCTGAAATCAGGGAAACAGCTTATTTCATACTGATGAAGATAATGAGTTCCGTTGCCTATTTTGAGCACCAATTTCTTTTTTTAGGATGGCCCCAGAAGTGATTTTAGCCATGGATGAAGGGCAGTATGATGGCAAAGTAGATGTTTGGTCTCTTGGAATTACCTGTATTGAGTTAGGTAAGTTATTTCCTTTGAAAAAAATTTAAATGTAATTATTTAATACCTAGAACTTATTCAGTTGAATCACAGTGCAGAAGATTTGTGCCCCCTTTCTTGTCCTGGTTTCTCAGGGCCCTGAGTTCTAGAGAAAAGAGCAAAATGTGCTTTCTAGAACTCCAGACCAAGTCTCCAGTTTGATATTTATGGAACTGGTGTTTTCATTACCTGAAGAAAAAGAGTTATGTAGACAAAGAGAGTAGCCAAGTGATATCACTAAGGGTGTTCACGTTCTGTGGGAGAGGCAGTTAACTTCTGAACTGTAAAACAGTCAATTGCTGAACAGCTTTAGAAGTGAACCGTTAAAGGTATCAATGTGGGGTGTATTTAGTGCTATAAGTTGATATTGTTTCTGTGAAAATTTAACATACGTTAACAAATTCTTCAGTGGTAAAGTTCTGGAGAAGTTAACTACTTCAAAGCTGTATTCAGTGTGTGTTGTCACTTCTGAATAGATTTTTTTTTTCCCCTTAAACAAAAAGATATGAAATAATCAAATTTTGAAGTGGTAACCTGAAACTCAAAACCTAAAGAAATGATGGCATTGCCATTAGAACAGAGCCTTTAAAGCAGGATGTGAGTTTAATGGGACACTGTTAGTATGGCATTCTGTTTAAATTTAACACGTCGTGTTTTCTTGGAACAAGAACGCCCTGGCTGAAGCACACCGTGCACGCCACTGCTCCCGTGCACCTGAGGCTGTCCTCCCATCCCTGTCAGATCTGATTGCCTGTGCTCCAACCCGACCTCCATGGAGGAGCAGCCCAGCCAGGCAGTGAGAGCTCTCAGGAACACACTAATCCATGTGAACTGCACAGTTTAGCTAAAAATGCTGTCTGGCATTCCAAACTGTCAACTTCATTTTCTTCCAGGACGCAGAATAGATTCTTTCTTCAGAGCAGAGATTTTTTTGTTGTTGTTGGTTTTTTTTGTTTTTTGTTTTTGGTTGCCAATATAAAGCGAGTTGAAGGGGTGTGACTGTCATGACAGAATCCTGCTCTGAGTGGAGTAAGGAGTCTTGGCTGGCTGCAGGGCTCCAGGAATGCAGTGAGCTCATGGCCACCACACCCCCGGGAGTCCTGCACGCCGCGTTCTTGCAGGATGAAGCGTGTTGGGCTTCGTCTAGGGCTGCTGGCGTGGTGGGAGGTGAGACTAGGTCAGGACAGCAGAGCAGTGTAGGCTGGGCCCGTGTGCCCGGCTCATTTGTGTTGCTTTGAGTAAGCATGGGAAGACAGCAGGGAAATGAAATGTCTGGTAGTCTTCTCAAATTACCAAGTAGTCTTAGAAATGGTCTTATTGAGGGCTCAGTTTTAGGGTTTCCAGAAGATTTCTATTTTATTCAGGTGAGCTAAGAGAAAAAAAAGTAGAGGGAACAGTCAGTTAAAATAGCTTAATGAATAATCTCTCTGATCCTTGATAGCAGCAACTAGTTATCTGGCAGATTAGAGGAGGTAAAGTGCTGAATTTGAGGACTTAAGTCCTCAATTTACCCATTCAGAGGAATTTGTAGGGCTTAGTCCATCCTCCCATAGCCATGAGTGAACCATGATCTCTGATCCATAGTTCAGTACTACTGTTCAACTCAGAACTGAGGAGCAGAGTAAGAAAAGTAGCATTATTTTTTTCCTTGTTTATTTTTTTTTTGGAGGAAGGAAACTTTTCTGTTGCATTTTCAGTAGTGTAGGAACGTCCTCGTGGCCTGACCAGCTTCTCTGGAATGTCTATGGCGAGGCTGAGCTTTATAAAGTTTGCCCCATAAACATTCTGATGAAGCTTCAATTCTGTTGTTACAGTGAGATCATCTCCTTCCTCATTAAGCTTTCATGCTGTGTCAGTCTATAAGAGTAATACAAGCTTGAAGGAGAGAAGAGCCAAAGAGAGAAGGCAACTCTCAAAATAGTATAAAGAGTTGGCCTGTTGCTGACTTCCTGCCCATGTGCTTAGTCAGTTAAGTGTGATTTGATGGTTCTTCTAACCAGCTTTTTCTTCATCACTGCTGTCCTGCTAGAAATAAATATTTCTTAGCTTTTTAGCAACTGTAGATTAAAAAAAACAAAGGGGGGGTGTATGAAGCCAAGAATGCTTAGTGGCTGAACACCCAGTATAGAGCTTACTGTTAACTTACTCCTATTTTAGTACATTACAATGAGTCAGAGAACTCAACTATGATAAACCACGTAATTTAAAAGCTTGAGAGGACAAGGCATTTGATCTTCAAAGGGCTTTCATCTTCTGCAATGGCACAGGACGCATATCTGTCTGATTGCAGGGTAGGGTTGGTTTGGGGTTCCATGTTCAGGCAGTAGGGATTTTGCTGATGTGGTTTTCTTTTTAAAGGGATGTAAACTGTAAAAAAAAAAAAAAAATAAAAGGAGCAACAACATGAGACTACCTCTCTATATAAAAACTTCTTTTCTCTTGTGTGCAGCGGAAAGGAAGCCTCCTTTGTTTAACATGAACGCAATGAGTGCCTTATATCACATAGCGCAGAATGAATCCCCTACACTACAGTCTAATGAATGGTGAGTATTGCTGAGGGAGGAATGTTGTAGGGGATCGCTGTAAATGGAGTGCTTTGTCATGCTGAGTTCTTGAAATGGCTGGAGTCCTGTTGGGAGGATGTGAGCTGGAAGGTTCTCATTAGATTCACTATACATTTCGTACACAAAATTGACCAATTACTAAATATATGTTTGAGACTCTTCACAGTAGTAGGAACAGGACAGGCTGCTGGAAGAACTTAAGATCCTGTAAAAAATTCTGTTCATGGGTCAGTAAACTTTTGAAGCTCCTAAGCTAGCCAAAGCTGTGGGTTTAGTGTTTTTTTTATCACAAACCACACCGTCAATTTCTAAATCCTGTTTTGTTGAAGTATTGCTTTGCAAGATGAAGATACAGCTTGTGTGTGGCAAGTGTCTGTTGCATAAACTTCAGAAGAATAAAGCACAGTAGTAACATTTTGTGCCTCTCAGCCTCAACAACTGTCTTTTGAAAACAGCAAATACAGCAAATACAAAAACTAATTTAAAAAACTAAAAGCTTCCTAACAAAAGTTTACTGAACCATAGTTCTTGGCCTAGGAGCTACAAACATCCACATGTGAGGATCTTGACTCCTTAATGAATTTAACTGGGTTGTCAACTCAGGTGGATTTTATTTTCCCTCTCCTTGACACAGGTCTGATTATTTTCGAAACTTCGTAGATTCTTGCCTCCAGAAAATTCCTCAAGACAGGCCTACATCAGAGGAGCTTCTTAAGGTTGGCTGCTTGTCCTTTCTCTTTTCCATGTGGTATTAAAAGGGGCTGTGCCCTGTGATGATGATCTGTCTCACCTACTGTACAAGGTTATGGTTAATGATGCTCAAACACCTTTGAGCTGCGAGTGCTGTGGGGTGTACTGAGCTGGCAGCCCTGGCTTTGCTGCCTGTCTGCAGTGTCTCAGAGTGTTCCCCAGGTGACTTTCCAAGCCAGCCTTGGAGTTCTCATCCTAAAAGGTCACTCCACCAAGTGACACTTGGTGACCATCAACTTGTCGAGAGTTTACGTTTGTAAACTCAATCATTCCAGTGATTATAATTAAT
Organism: Peucedramus taeniatus; assembly: GCA_013400575.1. NCBI lineage: Eukaryota > Metazoa > Chordata > Aves > Passeriformes > Fringillidae > Peucedramus > Peucedramus taeniatus. The sequence goes on from WBNO01030447.1 coordinate 154,916, forward strand.
CCTGACAGAGCTGCTGTGCATTAGCTAACAAGTACCTTTTGTTACTTCCCTCTGTGTTCTGAGCTGTAGAACACTCCAATGTGCTTTATGCAGTACCTGAAATCCACTGTTGGGGAAAAAGGAGCAAAAGAAAGCAGATTTTCCTCCCTGTATTTTTCTTTGGCATGAAAAAACCTCTGCAGTCTGCAGGCTTTCTCTTGATTTATTTCTTAGCTTCTTTTTTAATTCTTCATTTGTGCTCCTGAATGCTGCAGGTACTTGGCTTTGCTCACTGTAGTCTGGAGACAAAGCCAGTGGGGTAGACTCACAGAGAAGTTGGGTGTTGGAGCTGCTTTTCTGTGTGACTTTGATGGATTTCCTTTGTGGCATCAGGTGGCATTCAGAATTTTGCTAACTTGTCATTCTCTTGCTTCTGACATTTTGGGTTTCTTTTTATCCCTGGCCCTGCTTCTGCTAAACAGTGTTTTTCCAAATTTTTTTCATTACAGGGAAATGGATGCTATTTATGAAGGTTTTTTCAGCACCTTTTTGCATGGTTTTACCTAAAAATGGCTCTGAGGACTTGTGCCTCTTTGAAAACTGTCTATTCAGAAAGTAAATGCAATTATCCAGGAAAGGTTTCGGTGTGGGTGTGTAGTCCTGCCATTTCAGAATTCTACAGATTGGTTTTATTTTGAGCAATGTGCTGCAATTAAAAAGAACATTGATGGAAATGAAACGTTTGGGAATGTATTCCTTCCATAACTATAGTCTGAAACAGCTGCATGCCACTTTACAGGGACAGGTAGGGAATGTGCCATGTTGGAAACAGCATTGCAGTTCTCCAAAGGAACAAAATGAAAGTAGTGGTGGTGTTAATAATGACTCATGCTTCCACAGCACATTGCATCTGGAGACTGAAAAAGCTGCTTCTGACATACATAGACAGTTATTGCTCTACCTATGGGCAAAATGTACCCACCTTTACAGAGAAATGTGGTGAATATCTCCAAGAGAAGAGCAGAATATGGGGAACTGTTCCAGGGCCAGGCTCTAAGGTTCACAGCCTATTTTATGACTCAGAGCTGTATGATGAATATTTGATTCCCAAGCTTTTCTAAACAAGGAAAAGGGTTTTATACTGAGAGTTAGCTGATGAGTTAATTAACATTTGGTTAAAGATACTAGCCAGTCTAGCACCTCTAGCTTTTATTTTGTATTTGTTGCTCTTCCCTCTCTAAATCACTAGTAGATAATGTCTCTGAAGTCTAGGTTTATAGTGAGCAAGTTTTCATAGCATGTAAAATGCTATTTCTGGGTTTTTACACCTTTATTTTTTGGTTCAATCATTCTGAAATCTATCTGAATTGCAAAGTCTAAAAATAATGCCAGCGTTAGCTGTGAAGGTGTTCTCCTGTGCAGGGAAGAGGGCTGATAAATCCAACTAGAGCTCATCACTGTGTCCTCAAAGCATGTGCCTTGGAGGCATGAGAGGCCACTCACCTATTTGTGTGTTCTGCAGCACATGTTTGTTCTTCGAGAGCGGCCGGAAACAGTGTTAATAGACCTGATTCAGAGAACAAAGGATGCCGTGAGAGAACTGGACAACCTGCAGTATCGTAAAATGAAGAAGCTCCTCTTCCAGGAGGCCCACAATGGCCCTGCAGTGGAAACACAGGAGGAGGAGGAGGTGAGAGAAATGCTGAATTTCATCACTGAACCAGAGAGAATGAGACTGTCATTTAAATAACCACAATTCAGATATTGCTGAAACGAAGGGAGGCTGTTTACACACCTGGCTGTAAACACTGTCTCCCTCTTTGTGCTTGGAATAAAGCTACCTCAAGGCACAAACAAGGACAAACAGGGTAGATGCCTAGTGCTGGCAAGAAGCTGTGCCATGTGTTCATGCTTGAACAGTCAGCTTCCAGTCCTGTAAATCCTCGCTTTTTTTGCCTGTTTATGAGGACTCTAGCAACAGCAGTTAACCTCTGTTTTGACCATATGTACTGAGAATGTTGTTCTAAATCTAAGACATAGAGGTTTGTACTTGATTTATTAAAAAAAAAAAACAAAAAAAAAAAAAAACAAAACAAAAAAAAAAAAAAGGACATCAGGGAAATTGATTTCTCTTTTTTATATTGAGTGCTGCAGTCACCATGCAGAGAAGGAGACTCTGAATTGCAGTTCTCATGTACAGAAAGGAGCCTGCAAGGTGCAGGGTCCCAGCTGAGCACTGAGGTGATGCTGGTGTCACAGCAGTTTCTGGTGACACGCTGTGGCTGATACATGATAGAGTTCAGCTTGTTAACAGGCTCGCTGTTGAAAAGAATCTGACATCAGCCAGTTAATCTTGACAGGGCTGACTCTTTCTCTCCTCAGCATCCCACAAGAAAAATGTTTCGTGGCAATGCCTGGAGGGTGGAAAGTGCCATGACGTGGCAGGTGGATGCCTTTAGAGAGAAATGGAATGAACATTCCATTTGGTAATGTCCGCAGGTACCACTGGGATGGGTTTGAATTTTCTTTCTAATTCCTTTCTCCTAGGAACAAGATCATGGTGTGGGCAGGACGGGAACAGTGAACAGTGTCGGAAGTAATCAGTCCATTCCTAGCATGTCTATCAGTGCCAGTAGCCAAAGCAGTAGTGTTAACAGTCTTCCAGATGCCTCGGATGATAAGAGCGAGCTGGATATGATGGAGGGGGACCACACCGTGATGTCAAATAGCTCAGTCATTCATTTAAAGCCGGTAAGCACTGGATTCTTACTGGAGAACTTCGAAGGTGTAAAGTGGGAGAGAATTTGTTTGGCACAAAGTCAGATGTTCCCATTCTCAAGTCATTATCTGCAGTTTATATTATTGTGCCCCAAATATATGTATGAGTGTGCACTGGAGACTTGGGAAAGGGGCTGTGAAGATGGTTTATTTTTGTTAATTCACTAAAAATTATTTTACTAATGGAATTGTTTCAAAAGCAGTTTGCTTTATCAGGAGGAGTTGGAATGGGAGGTTGTAAATAGGTTTGTTTAGTGGCTACCCTTAACATGCATAGCACTGCCTTGTGGGGCAACAGGATGTGTGAGTTCCTCTTTTTACCTCCTTGTTAGATAATTCTTAAAGTCACCATCGACAGTAGAAACTGAAATCAGTTCTGCAGCACCCAGCTTCCCAGCACTTGATTTGAATATTTTGTTAATGAATAAAGTGTGGGGGAAAAAATGCAACAAGAAACCACTTCCCTCCTTTCCCTCTCCCACATGAAGGGTGGGCTGGGGAGTGCCCTCTGAGCTGGGCTGCTCTTGCCATGGAGGGGTTATCACTGCTTTTGCTCAAAGCACTATCGTGGTGTCCGTGGCTAATGATAGGTGTGGCTAGAATGTCTTGTCTTGTTCTTTGCCCAGGAGAGTAACAAAGACACAGGTATTTCCTCAGGGAGTTAATTAGTATATCATATCTAACTAGTAATCACTCTGTGATGAATGACAAACTCAAAATAAGAATGTGGAATACACCATGACAAATTTTAAAATTTGCTTAGAGGTATTTCTGCAGTGGGTGTAATGAAAATCTTCCTCTATCTTTCAGGGCTACAAAGATGTTGTTTTTGTCTTTCAGACTTGATAAAATCTACTTTATAGCTTTCATGTTTTGTTGAAGTAAACTGTTTCACTCAGCTTTCAGTTTTCCATTTTTTTTCCTCATTTTCAGCTTTGATTAGTAATTTTCCTCTTAGTAATAAAAATTCACTATGAAATTTCTGAAAGCAGAGGTCATAGATCAGAACTCCTTTTGCGGTATATACCTTCATTGGCGGGAGAAGCTTTCAGGGCTGATGAATGTAAAACGCTTTTTTCTTCCTTTTAAATAAAAAGACTAAAATGAAAAATCCTTAGTAACACAGTTTCTCTTTATTCTCTGACATTAATATTTGCTGATAAGGAGGAAGAGAATTACAGAGAGGAGTCAGATCCTCGGACAAGGGCATCAGAACCCCAGTCTCCTCCCCAAGTATCTCGCCACAAGTCTCATTATCGCAACCGAGAGCACTTTGCTACAATACGCACAGCGTCGCTGGTACGTGGAGGGTTGGTCTGGGGAGAGCTCTGCATGAGGGGATGCTTTGAACACAGCTCTCTGCAACTTCTCAGAGCTTTCAGAATATCACCACAATACGAGCTACCTTCATTGACTGAGATACTGTCACTGAAATAATTTAGCGTCAGTTAATAAAAGCTTCAGTGAGACACCTGGCCAAATGTAATTTGTGTATATTAAATATTTTAAGTCTCAAATCCAATGTGCCCCGTAGAATATAGGAAACCATTTATAATAATAAGCTGGTTTTTATTTTCTTATGCATATTATGAATATTTGTGGGTGTGTGTATGTATACACCCTCATTGTATTAGGCTAAAAGGCCATTATTTAGTACCAGCTTTATAACAATTGTACTGTTTTTCTGCTGGAGCCTATGTGAGCTTATCTCCTACAGCGGAATTGAGTTTTTAATCTGTTCTGGTGCCATTAGGATATGTGCTTTTCTTTACAACAAAATCATATTTCTTAACTGAATTGTTTTCTTTTGTGGTTTGAAGACTGCTGAAAAGCAGATTAAGCAGCATTAACTTCCTCTGGCCCGATGTGGTTATCTTCCTAGGTGACAAGGCAAATGCAGGAGCATGAGCAAGACTCTGAGCTCCGAGAGCAGATGTCTGGCTATAAACGTATGAGAAGGCAGCACCAGAAGCAACTGATGGCATTAGAGAATAAACTGAAGGCAGAGATGGACGAGCACCGCCTCAGGTTGGACAAAGATCTCGAAACACAGCGTAACAATTTTGCTGCAGAAATGGAAAAGCTAATTAAAAAGCACCAAGCAGCCATGGAAAAAGAGGTAGGAGGTTATGGTTTATCAGACCAACCCATGTTTGTTAATTACATTGAATTGTCCACTTCCCCTCACTGATGCAGAGATGACAGTGTGGACTCTGAGATGTCTTGTTTTCAGGAGCCAAGCAAATCGCTAATTAGAAAAAAGTTAATACATCACCTCCTTACACTAAGGGGTTATGTAACTAGAGAAAAGGTATGTCCTTCACGGCAGTGGGTTACACTGAATGTTAGAATCCTGACCCCAGAAAAAACACTGGGGGTTTTCCTCTCTCTTGCCATGTCTGTGCTGTCAATAATTGCCTGCCATTGAGTGTTGTGGAGGCAGATTAGCCTGCGGAGAAATGTGCCAGCTACACTTAAATGTTCACTGTCTAGTTGTGTGTGGTTATGGGGGGGGCTGTGCTTTTAAATAATTGATAATGAAGTGGTGCTGCCTACAGCAATTATTATTGATTTTTGTTCATCTCTGATCTCTCAGTGGAAGGCTGAGGATATAGTTCATCATAAGGTTTTGACTTTTTTAGGCAAGATTAGCTGAGCAATAGGGCTGAGGGAATGTGGCACTAGAGGAGGACTCTGCTGGGTGCCTTGATGGGATGGGGAATGAGGAGAGAGTGACAAGCTACTCTGACTTGCACTTGTCCAGAGGCGTGGTGAATATTGTGGTGACTACCATGAGTTCTGGGTCTTGAGGCTGAAATTGGACATGAGCTATAATCCATTGGCACTCAGACTGACTTGCTGCTGGATTTGCTGTAGGCTAAAGTGATGGCCAATGAAGAAAAGAAGTTTCAACAGCATATTCAGGCCCAACAGAAAAAAGAATTGAACAGTTTCCTGGAGTCCCAGAAGAGAGAATATAAACTCCGTAAAGAGCAGCTGAAAGAGGTAACTCATCTCCAATGAGAGATGTGTGATAAGGTGTGAGAGTGGTGAACATGTGAAAATAAAAGTGACACTGTGCACCATGGATCTTCCACAGGATTGCAAAGTTCTGCATTTCATGAGCAGAGTCCTGTGTGTACTATATTTGTTTCATATCTTTGACCTTTAAGTAAGCGAATTTATTTTTTTAGTTAGTTGTTGGTAACTGTATGTTTATCTTGTGAAAGTACAAACCTCCATTGTTTAATACTGCTTTCTAGCCAGAAACATGCAAATTTGGCAGTCCTAAGGAATGAAAAAAGTTTATGAAAGGTCATGAAGATTTTTCTCATACACTGTTGTTGCAGGTAGTGGCCGTTCCCTGCAGCAGTTAGTGAATTTTCTTATCACTTAATGATACTCTTGTACAGGAGCAAGAGAACAGAGCAGTAAAGATGATCTGCTTTTTTTGTAAGGAAAATAGCTGTAAAGCACTATTAATTTTAATGGAGAAAGCTGTGTAATTATTTAATAATCATTGTGTTTTAGTGAAAATTGAGGTCTCTGTGAAGTGCAGAGAAACTGTAGAATCAAACTTCCTGATTCTTTTTGTGGAGTGACTGAAACCATAAGCACTATAAATAATTTTTTTGAAAGAACCATTTAATGCTCAACCATCAACTTGTGTGACACAACTTTGGAACTTGCTCCAAAGGGAAATATTCCCAAACATAGGCATTTCCCAGGAGAAAAAAAAGGCTAAAGAGCAGCAGAGCCAAGAAAGATCTAACAAAAACTACAGTAGCGTGGGTTTTTTATAATAACATAGAATCTTTTTCTAAGTGGGCAGTAGATCACAGAGCACCAAGAAACACTGATGAAATACAGAGGAGTTCTGTCTCATATTTGAGTTGAAATGTATCACAACAAGTCTTAATTACTGCATGGGCATCTCTAGTATGCAATTCAAGCAAGCAGAGTCTTTTGCCAAAGGTACTTTAAGCTATGTAGTACAAATGTGGAAAGTCTTAAGTTTTACTTGTGAACTTCTTTACATTGTTTTTGTGAGTTGTGGCATCTCAGTGAGCAGCTCTGCCTTGATGAGTTACTGTAAAATGGGTATATGCTCTGATCAAGCAAGACACAAAAAATTTTCTGATGTGCTTCATGTGGCTGGAGTTCTGTTTGAACAACAGGACGTGAACACTTTCCTTCTCTCAGTCCTTTGGGAGCCTGTAAAAATGTTTACCAGGCAGTATGGCAGTACCTCCAAGTGTTTTCAGTGGCAACCCCTCATTTTGACATTTTCAGCTAATATGTAGGTCTGGAAACTGTGGACATAAACCAGTATTTTGGCCAGTGGAGAGAAAAAAAAAAAAAACAAAAAAAAAAACCACAAACCAAACCTGGAGTTGAATCTGATCCACTGTGATTTGTCTCCTGGTATTTCCTTAGTGTTCCTTATGTGATGTGATGCATTTTGAAGAGGCTGAGATGGCACCAACCTTGAGAAGAGAGGGTAGAACATAGTTCAATAGTTTATTAGTCAGTTCTGTCCAGTTCATGGCCAAAGAACTTAATGTAACTATTCCACAATTAATTACCTTGCAATTATCAGGAGCTGAATGAAAACCAGAGCACTCCAAAGAAGGAAAAGCAGGAGTGGCTCTCTAAGCAGAAGGAGAACATCCAGCATTTCCAGGCAGAAGAAGAGGCCAACTTACTGAGGCGTCAGAGGCAGTACTTGGAGCTGGAGTGTCGCCGCTTCAAGAGACGGATGCTCCTGGGCCGCCATAACCTGGAGCAGGACCTGGTTCGGGAGGTAAGGGAACAGGCAGAGATGAGGCCTGAGTGCACCTGTGTGAAGTGCATCTCACAGGAGCACCTGCAGTCCAACTCAAACAGAAGTGTTTGTTAGCACATCCAAAGTGGTAGGACAATCTGGATGCTTTGTAGTGCCGTCTGGTAATCCCCGTGGCATCCAGTGCACAGGTTAATGCCCCATTGCAGGAGAATTGTTAGGTCCAAAAAGTCATCAGACACAACAGTTAACAGAAAATGCTTACTGTGAATCCTGTTCAGCATCTAGAACAGGAAGAAGAAAAGTGAAATGAGGAAAGAAAAATTACCGGTGGCGTTGCTGTCTGCTGCTGATAAGACCAAGAAACTCTGTGGTCTGTCCTCAGATGCCTTGGAAAGAAAAATGCCCTTGTGAACAAAGTGAAATGTCACTTTGTCAACGGAAATCCAAGTAAGTACAAAGAACCTAATAATTCCCTCTGTCCTCCTGCTAGGAGCTAAACAAAAGGCAGACACAGAAGGACCTGGAGCACGCCATGCTGCTGCGTCAGCACGAGTCCATGCAGGAGCTGGAGTTCCGCCATCTCAGCACCATCCAGAAGATGCGCTGCGAGCTGATCCGGCTCCAGCACCAGACCGAGCTCACCAACCAGCTGGAGTACAACAAGCGCCGGGAGCGGGAGCTGCGGCGCAAGCACGTCATGGAGGTCCGGCAGCAGCCCAAGAGCCTGAAGGTACTAAGTGCTGTAGGAGCTCTGAAGGTACTAAGGGATGTAGGAACTCTGAACATACTGAGTGCTGTAGGAGCTCTGAAGGTACTAAGGGATGTAGGAACTCTGAAGATACTGAGTGCTGTAGGAGCTCTGAAGGTACTAAGGGATGTAGGAACTCTGAAGATACTGAGTGCTGTAGGAGCTCTGAAGGTAGTAAGTGGTGTAGGAGCTCTGAAGGTACTAAGGGATGTAGGAACTCCGGTGCAAGATGGTGGTAGTGGAAACATGGTCCATTACAGCCCTTTTACAGTGCAGGCAGGGCCAAGGTGATTTGAAGCTCATTAGCTTGAAGAGCACCATAGTGGTGATCAGCATTGCAAGGTATTGCAGACAGGCCACAGCAGCACTAGTCCCTCCTCTATTTTGAAAAGCTCTTCTCAGCAATGTCCCTTCCTTTCTGGGGTAGTTTTAAATGCATTTAATGTTCACGGTATGCTTTTTTTTCCCCCTCCTACACCATTTTCTGATCCTTCTCTCCCCCATATACAAAAATAAAATCAGTATTTCTGTAATGAAGCAGTGTCATTTAAAAACAAAACCCAAAAGCTTTGTGTTGCTGTGTGCATCAAAATGAACTTCACTCTCAGTCTAGGCTAGCTCACCTGGTTAGTGTTTTTATATTAAAGCTGGCATGGTGGCAAGTGAGGATGGGGAAAAGAGAGACACCAGCCAAGTGCAGTGTCCTCAGGAAACTCCTGGCACTGACCTTTGCTGTTTGTCTCTGCTGGGTTTCTCATGCAGCCCTTGTAGCTCTGGTGGCTGACCAGAATTATGGGGCCTCTGTGATTGAGGCAGTTAGTGTTTCATTTAAGCCTTCACTTCATCCTAAGAAGTCCAGTGGTTTATTTTCAAGTGTCTGAGAAGGGTGTATAAGGCCTTTCACAAAGCTGCCTGGTACATTTCCTTTGAGGAGGCAGACTTCTTCTCTCCACGCAGTGTTCAGCTGTGCCAGTAACAAAATGAGTGTGTGGCATACTGAGCATGGGGTTTCTTTGTTGTTCTACATCTTTCCTCTTCATGATATTTTCCATCTGACTTAGTTTTCACCACCTGCAAGTTATCTTCTTACAGAGAAAATAACCAAATTGAAAACAGAACTTCAGAAAAGAAAAAATTATACCTGATTTGTCAATATTAGAATAATATTAAACAGTGAAAACCTGGCTTGTGAGAACAAGGGACCATCTGATCACTGTTGAGAATCTCCAAGGATATAGTGTATAAATAGCAGATGACTTCACAGGGAAGCTGTGCTGCACTCTGAGCTGAATAAAACTGAAGCAGCTGTATTAGGTTGATCCTTCTGAGATTAGCATGAATGAGTTCTGCCTCCCTAAGGTGATGTGGTGCAAACACGAGTGGGCAGCATGTCCATTCTCCTTCCCTGGCTGCTGTTGGGGCAGCAGGATCTGTGGTACTTCTGTGCTGCAAGGGCTTGGCTGCCCTCTCACCTCTGCAGACTCTCCAACCCCTTCCCTTTTCCAGGGAGGGCAGGGCTGGAGCGTTTTGCAGGGAGCATGGAAAGCTTGCACTTTGCTTTGCATGGCTGTTCTGTGATTAGTGAAGGATTTCAGGCTTGAGCTGTCAATCCTGCACCTTTGCATACACGCAGTGCTAACAGCACAGCCCGTGGACAACCGTTGGGTTTGTAGCACAATCCCCTCTTTATCGAGGCTGTTCTCTAGCATTAACTCCTTCTCCTGCCTCTGACTAATGCAGGCAAGTATTCTTAATTGAATAGATAATTTGACCATTTGTTCAGTTTCTCTCCCCAGCAACGTTTTCCCTCGAGGGCACATTTCAGGCTTTCCCTTTGTTATTTAGTGAGGCCTTTTGTCCTAGAAGCAGGTTTTTAACGGTCAGTGTCTGTTCTATGACAGCAACAGAAGGACCCATAACTAGAATTCACCCTTCAGTGAAAACGGCTGTTATTATTTCGAGTGTGTTAATTGTGATGCAAATACCCTCTTGCTGGTATTTCATAATACTAGGTCAAAATGATCTTGTCAGAAGTCTGACTGGAAATCTTACCCCTCCCTTCTGTTTCCTGTTGTTAAAGCCTTTGGATTGGGAGCCTGTAAACAGTCTGGTGTCCAAGCAAGACTTCACAAAAAATGAGGACAAAATAGGTTGATAGTGTTTTGCTGTGACCAGGTCCCTGATGGGAATGTGTAACCTGCTGACACTTCCCTTAAGGGCAGTAAGAAACAACCTTAAAGGTTTCCTGGAAGGAAATAACTTTCTGTGAAATTTAGAAAGGTTAAAAGTGATGCATTCCTCTTCATGATTCATGTTTTGATTTGAATGAAACCCATCTTTGTCCTGTTCTCTGCATCAGGTTAGCAAAGTGTTTTTGTTGTTTTATGCAGCAAAGTGTCCTTGGGCTGGGTGTGTTGTTTGATCCTGCTGCATCTTTTGAGATGGCTGGAAGTGCTGTTTATCACCTGCCCTGCTGAGCCCTGAGTTAGGGCCAGGAGCAGGCAGTGGAGGGGCTGATTTGGCCATGCACAGAGATCTGCCTCACTGGTTCAGATCCCAGAGCTCTTCCAACTTACTTGAACAGGAGTCTGGTCCTGTGCTCTGTTTGTGCCTCTAGTGCTTCAGTATTTGGCACGGTGCCTAACAATGGAAAGGCCCTCATATTGGATTTTAGTGATTTGTGTTTGTTTATTTATTTATTTGTTTGTTTATTCTTACCATGATGAACTTGACCATCTGTCATTTAACCATCATCACTCATCACTTCTGGGTTTTACTTTGTTAGTAGTATCCCTGCCAGCCATCCCATAGAAAGATACAGACGACTCCTGAACACCCTCCTTTTCAGGATCTTGAAACACTTAGTAGATGTTAAACTTCACAGGCTGCTCTGAAGGCAGGTAAAAGAAAAAATAATAATTTCTTCAAGGTCATACAGCAAAACTGGATCCCAATACCTTTTCCAGGATTGGTGTCTCCCAACCCTATGTGCAATCACAACTATGTCTCTAAACAATACAGAGATGTTAGCAAGTGCAAAAGGAGGAAAACTCCATTTCCAGTAAAGCTCCAGTGGGACTGAGGAATTGTTTTGTTTGCTAGACCATGACAATACTACTGTTTTGTGGTGTACATTTTAAAGCATCTAGTCTTTTTTGGGTTTCTTTATGAAAACCAGGCTCATAATATGAAGGGTTAGAATACATCTTATATTCATCAAACCCTCAATGGAAAAAGCATTGCTCTTTTTTCCTGTCCTTTCCCATGCACCAGATCTGCTGCTTTTCATAACATTAAGTGCTGTTCATATATATGTGCCATACAAGCACAGTCGTGTAAGTATGGCTTTTGGTGCTAAGAAATATTAGTCCTGTCCCTCAAGAACTTTTCTTGAAAAGCAACACCCAAGACTGGATTCAGTCCAGTGACAAATGTGAGGCTCTTTGTGCAGAGACAGCTGTATTTAGGCTGGAGCTTTGTTATAAAAGTGTCTGTATTGTAATTGTTTTGCACAGTAGCAGTGTCAAAGCAGCTGCAGCAATAGTCATTGCCTCTTGTGTATTTTGCTTCCCTCCTTGCACTGTAGATGTTAATATACATTTGTGGATTCTTGAACTCATATCCTTAATGTAATCCTAAATATCCATTTGAATGGATATTTCGCTCATTTGAAACATGCTGGTTTTTTCTTTGTGTCCCCTCCATCTTTCCAGTCAAAAGAACTACAGATAAAGAAGCAGTTTCAGGATACATGCAAGATCCAAACCAGACAGTACAAAGCACTGAGAAACCATCTGCTGGAGACCACGCCAAAGAGTGAACATAAAGCTGTCCTCAAACGGCTCAAGGAGGAGCAGACCCGGAAGCTGGCTATCCTGGCTGAGCAGTATGATCACAGCATTAATGAAATGCTCTCTACACAAGCTGTGAGTCGCCTCTGAGGGACCCAGGGTTCCTCAGCCAAAGAGGGATGTTTGCATTTTAACCGCTCTGTATCCTGACAGCAGGCTTTCTGCTTCCTTGCTGCACACGCCATTCCCTGCACAGTCCTTCCTCTGTGTTCAGAAAGCAGAGTTCAAACTCAGAGGAAAGACCTACTACCCCCTCCAGACAGGCTGAAGCTGAAGCTGCTGTTGTAGAGATGCAAAGTGATGCATCTGTGTGACCAGTGGACTGCTTTTGCATGAAATGTGGCAACATAAACATCCCTTTAGAGCATCATTACATAGTGTGCAACTGGCTGTCTTAACTCATTTAGATTTTGATTTGTTGATGATACCAGCCCAAGCATGTGCCACCAGTGGAAGATGCTCATTGAGTCATGGAGGAGTCCACAGTTTTGACTGTAAATCTGAGGTCAAAGTGTTGTAAAAGTTCTGTGATTCCTTCTTTAAGGAATGACCACATGAGCAATGCTTCAAATCCTTGCTGCAGCTTAACATGCACTTTTCTTTGCAATTCTTGCATATTGCATCCTGCTCACATCACTTTGTACACAAATTTAACACTGTGAGGCAGGGTAGCTGGCTTCATTTATGATGGGAAGGTTAAAAGTTCAATATCATATTGCTTTTAGGTTTATTTCATTATATCCTTGTGCCCAAAGTCCTGCATTGGCAGGGCTCTGGACTTAAGTCTCCTGGGTAGAGGTAATTGGTTAATCCAGTTGAATAGAGCAAGAGAGCTTCTCTTTGCCTCTAGCAAAAGGAGAGCTGAGGATGTTTGCACCTCCAGCAGTCTGGTCTCTGCAGTGTGGATCGTGGTTCCTGAGGCGCCACTGCTCATCAGCATCACTTGCATCAGTGCTGTGGGCTCACTGTCACCAGTCTTTGTCACTATAGGTCCTCTGTTCAGCGAAGCGAAGTACAATAGAGACCAATTGTATTGCTAAGAAAACAATGTCCCAGCCCATTCTCCCCCTCCCCACGGTCCTCCCCTGGAGTGTCAGCAGTGGTTACTCCATGGTGAAACGTCTCTATTGTCTGTCTTTCCCAGCTGCGTTTGGATGAGGCACAGGAAGCAGAGTGCCAGGTTTTGAAGATGCAGCTGCAGCAAGAATTGGAGCTGCTGAACGCATATCAGAGTAAAATCAAGATGCAGGCAGAAGCCCAGCATGATCGGGAGCTGCGTGATCTTGAGCAGAGGGTGTCCCTCCGCCGGGCCCTCCTGGAGCAGAAGGTAAAGTGGGCATGTGAGCATCCTAAGCACACTCCACATTTCAGATCTTAAATTCCACTTATCAGTGAAAGATAAGCTGCTCTTACTTTGCTGTATATAGTAACAAAGATCATTTGGGTGTTTGTCTCTCTGGGGTTGAAAGCTCAGTGACACATAGACTAAACTTTCTGCCAGCTCAGCCCTCCTGTGTGAGCAGCTCCTGGCTGGGATAGAGCTGCCTGAAGTGTGCCAGAGGGGGCTGTGCCTCTCTGGGCAGAAAGGAAAGAGAACTGTGAGCTGGAGATTGGCTTCCCCGGCCCATCAGAGAGCAGACAGTAACAACCTAGTGCTGGGGGCTGCGGTTTCCCTATAAAATTGTGTATCTTATGAGCAAACTCAAGTAGCCAAAGCCACAGGTATGGTGCATGTGCTGCTCCCCAGATCTCAGCTTGTAGTTGGCTACGTGTATTCAGGTGCTTCTTGTTAAAGTTTGCTCTTCTGTGCAGTACCAGATGTGTGTGTAGAATTGTGAGTGGCCTACACAGACCAAGGGAAGGGAAATGCACCAAAGACTGGTGAAAGGAAATACACTGTCGCCCTTCCTCCTGCAGTTGTTTTGCCTTTGGACTTGCCCTATAGGTGTCAACCATTGCCATTCACACAACACTTCCCAATTTTGTTCATCAGTGTGTAATAAATTAGGGCGATTACGCTGTGGCCTCGAGGTTCTTTACACTGAAATTCTTCCAGGGGCTAATGGATGGATGCTGGGATAGTCCACAGAGCACTGCTCCACCTCACGGCCAGCGGAGGGAGCACAGTCCTGTTGGGCTTTGGTCTCTGCAAGGAGGCAATTGCTCTCAGAAAATAGATGAATTTGTGAAAGCAGAGTTCCTGCATGTCATTCGTGTGCAGTAGCTGTCTTTAGACACCACTGCTGGTTATTTTGGTCCCAGCTCCCATCACAGCCTGGCACGAGTATGGATTTATCTGGAGGTGCATTGCCCTCTGGTGGCATGAGCTGCTCGGGGAGGAAGTGCCACAGTGAGCCAGTGCTCCCTGCTCTGTGGGATCAGCATATGCTGCAGAGAGTGTTAGAAGCTGCAGTGAGGCCAGCGACTCAAAGAAACCCATATCAACCAATAATGTTTTAGAAGTCTTCCATTGTGTACCAGAATTGAAGTCTCTGTGCATGGAAAACCCCTGTGGAGGGTTTGGCATCAGCAAACCCTTAGCAATACTATTTCACAGAGAGAAAAACAGATAAAAAATTCACCTAGCATAATTTTCTATATGTTTGTGTCCCTTTATTGCCTTAGAATAGCAAAAAAATTGATGGTGCATCAGCTTTCATAGGTTCCTGTAGCAGTGTGTGCAGTCTTGGCACATGAAAATCACAGGTCATGCACCAGCAGTGAGACCTTGGTGGGGTTCCAGTCACTTGGCAGTGACTCAAGGGCAAACATGTGAGTCCAGTGGCAGACACACCATTCTTTTGCAGGGGTATTTTTTGGGAGGAGAGGTGATGTTCTGTTTTTGTAAGAACTAAGAGTTGCGAGTTTTCTGGCGTGGGTCCCTCAGAGATGTCACCTGGTGTTTGCTGGCATGTGCTAACTGAAGCTGGCAGCCAGAGAAAGGGCAGGTATGTGCACAAGATGAATGTCTGCATTTATATGCACAAATAAATATGTAGCCTGTGGCAAAGTCAGTCCCTAGTGTTCAGTAATAAATCAGATTCCAGAAGTTAGTGTATGCATAGAAATCTGCATCCTTTTCAGCAGGTTGCCCTTTACTTTTGGTGGTGCTCATCACCATAACTCACCAGAGCATGCATGTCATGTCCAACCCTGGAGTAAGGAGGGAGTATCCAAACCCCATTGATATGAAATGTTGTTTGTATTGCACCAGCAATGAAATGTCCCAGGAGTGTCTTTAAAAGAGTTCAGATTTAGTCATTTCCTTCCCACATGCCTCAGACACTTCATTTTCAGAGTGGTTTGAATGATATCACTTTAACAAAGTGTCAGGCCTTTCAATGAAGTTCAGTTGCACCAAGTCCTGTGTGTTACACTGTCGCTGAGACTGAAAATGGTGACATGCTGAAGACACTGAGAAAGGAGGATTCTACTTAGATAGCAGGACAGGAAAAAAACAAGCAGCATTTTAAAGAGCTAATGTTAGAGAAGGCACCTTCTTTCTCTGCTGCCTTTGTGGCTTTCAGCAGGAATAGTGAGCAGGGCTGCTCAGTGCTCAGTCTGTCACTCACCTAGAGTAACAGGCAAGTGGAGAAGGAGTTTCTGAAAGCCTCAAATGGCTCAGGAGATGACTCATGCTGGAGCAGATTGTTTCCTCAATTCCAGATGAAATTGCTTTGCATATTCCCTGACTCAGGCAAGAGAGTGCTTACAAGTA
Organism: Peucedramus taeniatus; assembly: GCA_013400575.1. Classification (NCBI taxonomy): domain Eukaryota; kingdom Metazoa; phylum Chordata; class Aves; order Passeriformes; family Fringillidae; genus Peucedramus; species Peucedramus taeniatus. The sequence goes on from WBNO01030447.1 coordinate 170,776, forward strand.
CAAGGCTCTGCCTGGTGCCTTCAGCACAGACCCAGATAACACCTCTTGGCCATGTTGCTCCTGACAGCAGGGAGATGCCAGTGAGCTGTGCTGAAAGTCTTGGCTCCTGCTTTTTCCCCATTTGGTCTTTTTCACTGAGGCCAAAATAAGCTTTTTCAGTGCTGGCAAGAAGATAATGGGTTTTGATTCTCCACCTGACTGCAAAGATTTCAGTAAGAAGGACTTTCATCCCTGTCTGAGGGGTGTCAGGAGGCTGTAGTCCTGTGTTTTCAGTACTTACAGTGCTGATCCCAGTGCCCCTACCAAAGTAGTCTTGGAAACCAGTTTGGAACAGTGTTATGGGGGAGAAATTGGCCAGCTTGCATATCATCTAGCTAATAATCTGCCACACAACTCAAACAGCACTGCCTATGTCCTTCAGCCACACACCCTGGGAAAAAGTATCAGGGCAGTGAAATATGAGAAAACCAAATTAGGAAAGGGGTAGATAGGAGGTGATAAATACATGAGCTAAGAAAATCTGGCCAGTGAACATTAGAGAGGAAGCTGAATGTGGGCTTGTGCATTGAATCCTAGAGAAAACAGCAGTCATCATCATAATCATCATTAGATTCAGCTACAAACAGTGAAGGTCACCATAAGCTGTGTTGGCAAGGCTGTACCTGAAGACGCTTTCCCAGAAGGCTTCTATGGAAGCTGTAGACTTTACTGTATCTCAGAAGATTAATCTATGTCAAGCTGTTGGTATCAATGCAAACTTTAGCTTTGCATCCCTCAAGTTTCATGTATTCACCAGGGAACAGGGACCAACACCCTCCAGCTGGTGTTCACCATGCTTTGGCCTTTGTGGGTCTTTGAGACTTAACCCTTCAAAAATTCACCCTTTTGTATTCAGAACAGACTGCATGTCCATGGACTTTTGATCTAGAGCCAGTTTCCTGCACAAATGCAGGGAGAAAGTCCCTCAGTAGCTGTTACAGGTCCTCCAGAGGCTGTGCTGCTACAGACTGTCTCTTTTTTTTCCTTCCTAGATTGAGGAGGAGATGCTGGCGTTGCAGAACGAGCGCACCGAGCGGATACGAAGCCTGCTGGAGCGTCAAGCTCGCGAGATCGAAGCCTTTGACTCAGAAAGCATGAGGCTAGGTTTTAGTAATATGGTTCTTTCTAATCTCTCCCCCGAGGCGTTCAGCCACAGCTACCCGGGAGCTTCTGGCTGGTCCCACAATCCTACTGGGGGTGCAGGACCTCACTGGGGTCATCCCATGGGTGGCCCACCGCAAGCTTGGGGCCATCCAATGCAAGGTGGACCTCAGCCATGGGGTCACCCCTCGGGGCCCATGCAGGGGGTACCTCGAAGTAGTGCTATAGGGGTCCGCAACAGCCCCCAGGCTCTGAGGCGGACAGCTTCTGGGGGACGGACGGAGCAGGGCATGAGCAGGAGCACAAGTGTTACTTCACAAATATCCAATGGTTCACACATGTCTTATACATAACTTAAACAATAACTGAGGGTGGCAATTCCACTGGAGCTGTCTGCCAACAGAAACTGCCTACAGACACCAGCCCAGCAGCCTCCTCAGTGCGGTGCTGACGTGTGGAAGCTGGGTGCACATGGAATATTGTATTCATTTTGTAAAGCATTACGTTTTGTGTTTACTAACTGGGATGTCATAGTATTTGGCTGCAGGGTTTTGGGGGGTGGTTTTTGGTTTTTTNCTTTTTGGAGGGGTCTTGGGAGGGCATCTGAGAAATATATGCAATTAGTCAGAAGAGTTGGCTGGTGGTCATCACACTGACAGGACAGAAGGGCCTCAGACTGCCCTCATCATGCCATCCATGTAGGAAGTCTGAGGGAGAATGGAGACCTCTTCTCATGTCCATGAATTTCGATCTGCCACCCTGCAAAAACCAGGCAAGCTGCCTTTAGACCAACATCCAGGGGAGGAACAGATGGATCTTCTGTTCCATTTTTGTCATTAAATTGGATAAATTTCTAGGGTATTGCCTCTGCCAAGAGGCATTTTCAAAGAGTTGTAGGTGAGGAAGAAGGTGAGAAGAGAGGCCAAGAGACACCAGGGCTCAACAGGGCCCTTCTACCCAAGTGCGCGCTCCGTGTCGTGTAAGAAGTGACGTTCTCTCAGAAGGCACTGGTCAGCTTCCCGAGAACTCTGTAGGTAAACCTGTCTGGGGGGAACAGGCTAGGAATGTTTGAAATGGTCTATCTGCTTTGGCACTCCCTGACTGTGCTGCTGGTAGCTCAGATGAGGTTGGGCAGAGGAGCGTAAGTAATGCACTTGTACAGCTAATACTGTGACATTTCATTTTAGCTAAGCATCAGAATAATTCTTGGAGCCCAGCATAGTCCTTTTTGCTCCATTCAGAAATGTTTAGACTTTCAGCCAATCAGTCTCAAATGCCAGAGGTGTTTTGAAGGATGCCATAGTCACAAAATGCCATTGATCGGGTTTTTCATTATTACACTACATCCACCAATTTATTACCTTCTTGGCTTGTTGCAATTTCCTGTTTACATGTAGCGTGTAGCCAACTGTTGAAATGTTTAGTTGCCATGGCGTACCAGGAGGAGCTGAGCCAATGACTCTTTTCCAGCTGATGATTAACCCACATCACCACTGTAGATCTTGCTGCATGTGAGGCTCCTTTTTTATTATTTTCATTGCTGCAATACTTCACAACTTTTACAGTCCCTTGAGATGCTGTGATATTTTGGCAGCGTATCACACCATGTGAGAAGGCACTACTTCCAGAGGGCTCATTGGAGCTGCTGTACTACTGAAAGGAAGCAAAGGAGGTTGTGAAATCCATACAGTGGTAAAAGATCAGGGAGTCTTATAACTGAATGACTTTGTTGGCATCGTGTCATCCCTTAGTGCTGGGAACCAGAGATGCCCCCGCGCTCTCGTGCCAGTGCCAGGACGGTCTCGGTCAGCCAGGACTGTGGGAAGAGCAGGTAGATGAAGTTTGGTTTGAGGCAAAGGTTTCCGTCTTGGGGACTGACCAGCCAGGGTTCTTTGTAAATGTTTTTCCTTGCACACTAATCATCTTGAAGAAAACACTAGCTGCTAACTCTAGGATTTGCCTTTAATATGTTTATAGGGCTCAAAAGCGAGGTTTTCCGAATGTGTTTGTCCACATGACCTATTTATATAGTAAATAGTGTCTCGCTGCTGTTCAGTACTCGACAGGGCAGCATTCTTTCATTAGCTAAATTAACATCCACTCCCAATCCTTAACTCTCTGCCAGTGTCCGGTGAATCCAGCTGGGATTTCCAGCATCGTGACGTAGCCTATCACTCTAATTGAAGATGGAAATTCTACCAAAATACGTTTGAGCAGCCCTTTTGTAAGGAGTTTTGTTGTACTAACAGTTGACAGAAGCCTGGGATGAGGTGTGGGTCCCATGGAGGTGCCTCTTGATGCTCCTGGGGGCAAGTGGTGACTGTGAATTGTCCTGTCCTTTCCTCTGCTATATTTTTATGTGGAATTGGATGTTTTGGGGTCACTCTTTTGCATTGCAGTGTTGTTGAAATGAAGCGAAACTCATTTAGGAAAGGTACCTGTGTTTTCCTAGGTTTGGAAGGAGAGACAAAACCAAAATGAAAGGCCAAAATTGTATTGGGGTTCACAGTGTGATTGTGGAGGGTGTGCCCAGAGCATGGTGCTAACACAGCATTTTGAGTTCAGCTCCTCTATCCCAAACAGCAGCAGCTACAGTGGGGACAGGCTATACCTGCAAGTTCAGTGGATTCATTCTTCTGCTTCTGTTATGGTTTGAATTTGGTCAAAGTCTCTGGCTTAAATTGAGCTACTTCAACAGAATTCTCTCAACACATCTATTTGTGTAATGTCAAGCATGACTGAATGCTGAGTCCAAATGATGGCTATTCCATATTGGCTTTTTTGTATTCAAAAAGAATTGTGTAGTAACCATTTTTACATGTATATCATGTGCAGACCTGGACTATTCCAACAAGTTAATATTTTAATTAAAATAGTTTGCAAAAACTGATTCAGATCAACTGGTCTAAATGTGTGTGTCCCTGTGTGTACGTGGGGGAAGAAAAGCTGTCCCAAAACTGCCTGATCTCGAGAGGAAGCACCTCATTACACAGCTGTAGACAGAGGAACTCAGGGTCAGGCTGTGCCTTAGAGGTATTTGAGGAGGCCCTTGGTGTTGAGAATTTTAGTGTATCTCAGGTTTATTTCTGAGATACATGAACAACTGTGCGCTAGAGAGATGCAAACACTCTCTGAATCAGTTTGCAAACTCTTATTTTTAAAAGTAAAGCATTTTAAAAAGTAAGGCCAGTTGCTCCATGTTGTGCTCATTGTAGTCATGCCCTAACTTCGGTTTTAAAATTACTGTAATCTGTAAATTGCGGAAACTGCTCCAGTACCTCAGCAAAGATGTTCTCTTGCATCTCTTTCATTCATATTTAACACTGGGGAACTCTTCTGTGTGGACTACTTTGCAAACTTTATTGAGGTATTTTCAAATCACCAGCTTGACCCCTGAAATCTCTTTTCTGTGGTTATTTTTCTCTCCCCTCTACAAAGACCTGAAGTTCTGGTGTAGCTTAGCCCAGAGATGGAGAAAAACAGAGTAGCCAGCATTTTTACCTCTTTCTGATTCAAATTTCCTTTGATTTTATTTAAAATCAGTGAAAGGGACCACATTTTCCTTGTTTTCCACGGTCCCAGGGAGCCAGCAGCCACCTCTCCCTTTCATGTTGAACATTACGTGCTTTCTTCCTTGGATGCAGCACTGAAATGGAGGCCACAGCTCTGTTTCACCTGCATTCCCTCCAAGCCTGTGAACTTCAAAGAGGTTGAACAACTAAATACGTGGTGTGATACCAAACTTTCCACAGAAAAATTCCCTGCAGCCATTACTTGCCTGGCTTGGGGCCAGGCTGGCATCGCTCTGTGTCCCACCCAGCCCTCCTGCGCCGGAAGAACGGGCACTGCCCACTCGCTGTGACCTGCACGGGGGTGCAGCTGGGGCAGTGCTCTTGTTTAAACCCCCAGGACCCCTCGCCTCCAGGCTCCCAGCCCCTCGACCCTGCTTACGTGCCATTTCTTGAGAGGCAATAAATCCTATCGTACCACTGTCTACCATTACTCTGTTGAATACGCACATCTCTCTGGATATATATATATGGTATCTCATTTGTATATATTTATATACTCTGTATGTACGTGTGTGTGGGTATAGGTGCACACACACCTCATGCTGTGCATTTCTGTCAGGGCACTTCAGTTCTGCTGTTCTTTAGCGCTCATGTTTGTGAGCAAAAGCAACCCCTCAGCAGGGCTCTCGGGGCGAGGGCACAGACGTGGCACTGTCTGTGCTAGGGCTGAACCCTTGCTGGAGTGCAGCCCTGGTAATTGCAGCTTGCTTTTTCTGGGGCATAAGAGGGTAGGTAGCTGCTGCGGGTGTGCTTTGAAGGAGAGAAGGAAGCTTCCTGAGGGTGCCAGAAAGTCACAAGGCAGCAGAGAAGAAAACAAGATGGTTTAGCAGTAGGCAAGCAGTGGAGGCAATGTAGGGATCTGCTGGGGAGGCGGCGAGTGGGCCGGTGAAGTGCTCAGCAGGCTGAGCTCAGAGTCCCCAGCTGCGTCTCGCCACGAAAGATCACAAGCCCGGCACGGTCTTGGCTCGCTGCACCGGCACTGGCTTTCGGCATTCCTGAGGTGGAGCCGCCGCTAGCTCTGAACACTGACTGCCTTGGTGTGTGTCTGATACCTGGAGGTTCTTAGGTTTTTAGAGAAGCTGAATTGGGAGATTTTAAGTACACATGTGTACGGTCTGTACATCCATATATACACACAGAGATGCTCGTGGTCCATTCTTTATTCTGCTTAGGCCTGTGTGCTTCGTCACTCGAGTCCAGCCAGCAGCCGGACAGCCTCGTTCCTCTCCTGGGTGCTTGCTCTGCAGTTCTAGTAAATCTTGCCCTGGTCTTTCTCATAGTAGAGGGGCAAGTGCCATGCTGGACACCACCAGCTCCTCAAGCTGTGAAGACCCTTCTGACCTTCTCCTTTGTCCTCTACAGACCCCATCTTAGGGAGGCATTTGACAGTTCAGGGGATAAATGGTTCTTGCATGTGTCAGGTCATTTCCCCCGAGGACACCCCACCGGCTCAGCAGAATGCCAACCCTGGGCTCTCTTTGTGCTACCAGAGAATTTGGAGGCAATATTCCCCCTGTCCCTTTTGGAAGGTCTCTTGCAAGTTTTTTAGGAGAGACTCAGGTTTGGTTGGGTCATTCTTACCCTTTCCCAAGGAGTAGTGTTGTCTTCAGCTGTTCTCCTGCCTGTAGGATGTTCCCACCCCAGTGCTGGCCCGCAGTGAGCCCAGAACCACGTGCCAAGGACAGAGGAGCAGTGGACACCCAGGCAGGGATGCTGGTCACTGTCCCTCTGCTGTGGTTGTTTGAGTTTGCACTTTTACAAATCGATTGAGCCGAAGTCTTTTGATGAATATATGTCAGATGCTTTGGAGGGTTGGGGGTTGCTGTTTACAGCCAGAAAATAAGAAAACCTGATAGATCTAGTGGTTTTAGTAAACATCACCCCACCAGGGAGCAGTGGCAGTAGATAACCCAGGTTCCTGTTGCACAATGAGGTTCAGCCAACTGGGGCTGTGATGCTGCCTGCTGCATCCCTGCCCCCTTCTCCGGGGGAAGGAGAGCCCTTTGTCAGCTAGAGAGGAACTTAGTAAATCGGATTTGCCAGCAAACAAGCACCTTAACCACTGAGCTGTGGGTCTCAATACTTGCACTTCACCTGAAGGCTCCCTGGGAGGGAGAAGGCAGTTTGGTACATGACCATTGGCTCTGCACCTGCCTGGCATCCTCAAAACATCCTTAAGCCATGTCCCAGGGAAAATAAGACCCCAATATCAGCTCCCGCTCTCCTTGCTTTCTCTGAGTGCACACAGTGAGACCAGGAACCAGGAGGGCCGAGCCTTGCCCCCACGGATGTGAACAAACCCTGGGGGGAAACTTCTCCCCACCTTGCCCCTCCGGCCCCCTGCCCCGCTCCCCACCCTTGAGTACGGGTACCTCAGAACATGCACAGTTTGAATTTTCACTGACAATTAGTTTAATTATTGTCAGTGAAAAGAATTGTAATTATCTGTAAATATGTAGTTAACAAATTGACCTAGTTTCTGTATTTTTTAAGTTTTTGTACTAAAATTTATAGATACAGTATGTGCCAGCTAGCAAAAAGCTACTGTAATTGCCAGTCGTAGTTCAGCATGCACCTAATCCCCGAGACTTGTCCAGTGATGCTGTAAGGAATTTGTGCTTAAATATTGCGAGCTGGGGAGGCCAACAGCCACTAGCCCGGGGCTTTTGGCTTCCAGCCTCTGGCTGGGTTTTCCCTGATGGCTGTGTGGAATCTCCTTCCCTTGGGCGTCGTGTACCGCACGGAGGGCAGTGCGAGGGACAGCGGTGGCTTCGAGCTTGCTCTGGAGCTGAACTCAATGGGAACCAAGTTCAGGTTCTTTGCTGCAGTTTAATACCGGCTTTGTGACTATGTTTTTCAATCTCTCTAGAAATGATCTGTTTTTCCCCTTCCAACTGTTTTTGTCTTAAACCCGAGTTCATCTAAATCTCCTGGAGGAAAAAAAAAACCGAAAAACAACAAAACAAAAAAAGACTTTGATTTGAGGTCGTTGCCTGCTTTTAGTGCCAGGATCACACATTTCTATGGCAACTCTGAGCTCAGCAGAGTGCAGAAATCAGCGCAGGGTTGTTGACAAGCTGAAGTCGGCGGCCGCTGCCTCTGCACAGCTCTGGCAGAGCCTGACTGTGGCTGGTGGCAGCTGCCGAGGGCGAGTTTGGGGGTGCAGTGTGGTTGTGGTGGCTTGTGGGGTTCCCGGTGTCCCTGCCCCACTGCAGCTGGCTTGCCCTGCAAGACCTGCTGCTGAGTGAGGGGTGGGCTCCTAGGAATGGTCAGGATCTGTGCTCCGTGTCCTGTGGCAGAGGCAGGCCTGTGAGTCAGTAGCTGTGCTGAGCATCCCGGGAAGCTGCGAGCAGAGGAGTCTGAGCGCCGGTGAGGCCGTGCTCTCCGGGTCTGGTTGTCCTGGAGGTTGTAGGGAATGGGAGCTTGTAAGAATTCAAGGATCAAAGAAGGAGAGGCAGACGTGCGCGTACAGGTTTGGCTTTTGGCGAGCAAACCACCCGCTTCCTTTCTTCAGCTTTTCTTCCCTCCTAACCCCCTGCAGCTCTTCCCCCTGCTTGCTTGGAACAGGAACATTTTTTTTACCTGCCTAGAAACAGCTAAAAGATGGGGGGGAGGGGGCAGTCCTGATGTAAATAATTAACGTTGCAAAGTGAAGTGTGTATAACATAAAAAGGCTACAGCCCTTTGGTGACTTGTAAATGCTTTGAGAAGGTTGTGGTAAGACGTGGAGGGGCCAAGCGACCTGCCCGGCCCCGCAGCCATCGCTGCCCCACCGCCACCGCGGGGCCGGGGGGACGGGAGGGGATGGGGGGACACCCCGGGCCCCTCGGCCGTGGGACCCCCCCCTCGGTGTAGTGGATGGGAGGGTAGCGTAACGTGTGTAATACGGATAGGAGAAGCTGTGTGAGGTGTGTATAGTGTATATTTTTTAAAAATAGCTTGCTTGTGTTGTGAAGATTTTAAAGACAAACTTGAGAATTCTAGCCTAACTATTAACACAAGTTTAACATCAGTTACCCCACTGGGTTCAGAGCCTCTTGAATGTATATTCCTTTTTGTAACCTAAATGACCTATTCTTCTACCAGTCAGCCAGACATCCTATTTATATTTTTAATTTTATATATTACTTTCCATTTGTTTTCATTATTTCCAGCATGTTTCTGGGTTTGGGTTTTTTGTTTGTTTGGGGGGGGGGGGTTTGTTTCTTTTTGCACAAGAATTGTGTGAAGTCAAGGAAATGTTAACTCAAACCTGGTATTTTCCAACCTGTTCCCCCTCCCCTTCCTCTCCTCCACCCCTGTTGTGTTTTTTTTTTTCTTTCTTCCGCCAACAGTTTGGGATTTTTCTGGGCTGGGATGCAGCGGGTGGGAGGAAGGGATGGCTCTTTTCCATTTGCAGCTTTTGTGCAAATGCCAGGTCTTTTTGCCAGTCAACTAAAAAATTGCTTCACTTGCTGGTTGCTTTAAAAAGGAAAAAAAAAATTAAATAAAAAACAAAAATGTAACCTTATCAGTGCGATGTAGACCCCGGCGGGAGGAGGGGAAGTGCACACCTGTAGCCACACACCTCTGGCTTCGGCTGCAAAACAAAAGCAAACCTTTCCTGGTGAGGAGGTGACCACAGGGCAGCTGCTGCCCGACCCTGTGGAGGGTTTGCCAGGCACGAGCTCCGTGTGCGGCCGGGCTCGGAGCTGTGCCGGGAGCGCCATGCCTTGGGCTTGCTCTTCCCCCTCGGCGACCGCCTGTTCATGTGCACAAACCCAAGAGCTGCCTGCTGATGACAGCAAAGCTGTTGCTGCTTTTCCTCTCCTCCTCCTCCTCTTCCTCCTCTCCCTGTCCCCAAGGAGGTCCAGCTCCCCAGCAAGAGCTCACCCAGCGCCCGGCCCCAGCGCCATGGCCGTTTGCTCTGGGGCATCATCCAGGTATGGCCACGCCCGGCCGGTGCCGTGCTGTGCCACAGAGCATTAGATAGAAAAAAACACACACATATCTGCTGTTTTACTATGAACACTGGTCTGAGGTTTCCAGGCTCAGCACCACGGTGATGGGCCACGAAGGATTTAACCAGGGGAATTAAAACTCCTTTTTGCTTCCGTGTCTGGTAGCACCAGCTGGTATGAGTGAATCTACAGGTGTGCGTTTTCCTTCTTGTAGAAAATGCCACGAGCACTAACTGGTAAGGCTTAATGTACAGTATATTGTCAGTATTCTGGTATTCTTCTGGTTCAACATACATTATAGCTCATATATAACCTGTATTAATTGTATAGATTGTGCATTTAAAGCTGTTACCAAGTTGTCAGAAAATAAGAGAAGAGAAAAAAAAATAAGGTCACCAGTAATATTTTGTTTGTAAGTATCCTTTGTATCATAGCAAAGGAAATGTTAAAAAAAAAAAATCAACTGTAATAAAGTAATTTTAGTACACGGAGTGTCTGCCTGCCTTTGTGAGACCCTGCCCTAGGGGGGACTACCGCGTGTAGGACCTCTGCCAGGTGAACACGGGGGGCTCGACCGAGGGACCCCCCCACCTGCGGGGCCGCGGCAGCCCCTTCCTCCTCTCCTCCGTCCGCAGGAACTCTGCCATGGCCCTGAAATACTCCAGCACGGCCTCGTGGGCCCAGCAGCGCCCCAGCCCCCGCCGGGGGAAGCCGCAGTGCCCCCCGTGCGGGGTCAGCAGCAGGAAGAAGTAGGGGCTGCTGCGGAAGAGCTCCCTGGGCAGGCTCTGGGCCGGGGGGCCGCGCACGGGGTCATCGGCGCTGCACAGGCACAGCACCGGCACCGCCGCCTCGTCCACGTCGCGCAGGGGCTCGTTGCGCTCCCAGTAGCTCTCCCAGCTGGTGGGGCGGCTCCGAGTCCGGCAGAAGAGGGTTTCCTCCAGCTCCCGCAGCGAGCGGCTGCCCAGGAGCCTGTCCATGTCCACCACCTCGGCCAGGGCCCCCGCGTACCTGCGGGGATGGGGCGGCCGCCGTGGGCTTGGAGGTGCAGGGATGCCAGCAGGGGTTGGGGGCAATGGGGGCACTGCTGGGGACTTCAGGGATGTTGTCATGGGGATGCTGCCTGGGATGGGGGCCACAGGGAATGTTGGCAGGGGCTGGAGCATGCTGCCGTGGGGGTGGAGGGTCATTGGGGTGCCACTTGGAGCTGGGGGCTACAGGGGTGCTGCCATGGGGGTGCCACCAGATTGTGTGCCCATGGGCTGCTCGACAGTCCTGGCCCTGCACGCAGAGGAATAGAGGTGTCCTCGACTGCCCCAACCCCAGAGTGGCTTAGGAGGCCCATCCCAGCCCCCTGCCAGGGATCCTGGAGGGTCCCCACAGCACAGCCCGGGTGCCATGACAACGGGAGACGGCCGGCACTCCTGCTTCGTTACCGTGACAGCGGCACTTGCAGTGAGAATGGGGAAATAGGGAGGGGGGAGATTCTCTGCTGCCCACCCCCCAGTACGCCATCCCTGCAGTAAGCACTGTACCTTGCTGCACCCATCTGAGATTTGCTGCAGTTTCACCTGTCACCTGTTTGCCCCTGTATTTTGGGGTTTACCCGCATTTTTTTGGCTCCCATCTGCCCCCACAAGTTCTCAGCACCTCCCGGGGAAGTGCCCACTCAAAGCCTTGGCCCAGGGCAGTTTGTCTCCAGTCTCAGCCAGTGCTTGGTCCACTGTGTTGGGCAATAGGGAACCCAGACCCCTTGGGAAGGGACAGCAGCAGTCGCAGCCCTCAGCCCAGCCCTCAGCCCAGCCGTGGGTTGGCATCACAGTCCCCCCGCCCAGGGCCAACGGGAGGGTCAGGTGCTGGGAACAAGGGGCAGTGCAGGGAGAGGGGCCAGCCCCACTCACTCCTCAGGGTCCAAAACCAAACAGGGGCTTCACCAACTCCTCCCAGGAGGAGTTGTGAGACCCTGCCCCAGATTTCCCAGCTCAGGAACCCCAAGATGCTGCCGCAGCGCCAGCCAGGCTGGGGACACATGTGGTGGCCCAGCTGGCCCCATGGCAGCCGACTCCAGGCTGGTGTTCATTAACCAGAACATTTTGCTGCCCTCAGCACCTCTGCCCCTGCACTGGGGCTCCTGGTGTCGGCAGGAGCACCCACCCCATGCACACCCCCAGGGATGACCGAGGGGTTCCCGGGGTACCCCAGTCCACCTCCCCAAGCCCAAGGGATTGCACTGACCTGCTCAATCCCTGCTTGAGGTGGAGGAGAAGCGGCCATTCGTAAAGCCAGGGCATCCTGGCCTCAAACCAGTCCCGGCCACGGAAGATGGGGGAGAGGCAGGCGGCGGCGGCCAGGCGGCTGGAGGAGCCGCTCTCGCCCAGGTAGGCGAGCAGCAGCCCCGAGCCCGAGCCCTCGCTGACGGCCAGCAGAGAGGCAGAGGGGTGCCGGCACCGCAGGTAGGTCACAGCCTCCCGCAGATCCCCGGGATCCCCGAAGGGCTGGAGCCGGGGGGTGGTGAGGGGGCAGCCGTTGTGGCCCCGGCGGTTGAAGATGACGGGGACGAAGCCCCGCTCCAGCGCCCGCAGCCCCAGCTGCAGCAGCCCCCCCGTCACCTTCCCGGCAGCGTTGGGGATGAGCAGCAGCACTGGGTTGGAGACCGCCCCCCCGCCACCCGCAGCCCCCCACGGCCCCACCAACCAGTCCAGGGCCACCAGCCCAGCGTCGGACAGCTGCAGGAGCTCACGGGCCATCGCCGGCTCCGGCTCAGGTGGCTGCAGGAGCTGCCACAGCATCTGGAGCTGGGGCCAGCACGGCCACGGCCAGCGTCCCCCCCGCAGCGCCGCTGACCGCCCCAAGCTCCGCACCAGGTGCTGCGCCAGAGCCGAGGGCTTGCACAGCAGCCGGCAGTGCCCCAAGCCCTCCTCGGCCATGAAGGGGATCCCCTCCTCCTCCTCCTCCTCCTCGTTCTCCTCTCCCACGTCTCCAGGCACCTCCAGCCTCCCTGCCCAAAGGCACAAAGCTAGGAGGCCCAGCCCCACGAGCACCGCGGCTGCGGCCACCAAACCCTCCGGGGACAGCATGGAGGCGGCAGCAGCCCCAGCCGGCAGCCCCGATGGTCGGCGGCTTCGCCGAGCGATGGCGGGGCCGTGCTGGGAAAGCCCAGCCCCGGGGCTGGGCAAACAGCAGGGCTGTGCCGGGGATGGCGTGAGCGGCCGCCAGCAGGGCCAAGGGGACTGGGTGAAACGGGAGGGACACGTGGCCAAGCCCTGCCTGGCGCCGCAGGGGTTGAACCCCCAGCAGCCACGGACCCTCCTCGGGCGCAGGAGCCGGGGGCCGGGCGCCCGTGCAATGCTCACACCTTTATTGATACAAATGTACAAGGACACATCTTACAGTGGGGAGTGCGGCCCCGGCACGGGGCAGGACACCCGGGGAGGGGTTCAGGACGCCCGGGGAGGGGGGGCCCTCGGGCGTCCCAGTCCAGTGTAATGCCGTGGGTGGCCTCGGGGGTACCGGCCACCCAGAGAGGGGTTTTGTGGGGAGTGGGGGTACAAGGCCACCGCCGCCACGGACAGCTACAGAGGCTATGTACAGGATAAGTTAGGCGCGTGCCGCGGGGTGGGCAGGGGGCTGTACAGGGCACCTACCCCGCAGGCTGAGCACCAGCTCCTTGATGGCACGGGGGGCACGAGGAACCCCGCACCTCGGCTCCCCAGAAAGGCCACTTGCAGCCACGCTCGCCCCAGGTGCCGGCTGCTGCCGGAGGGAAGGGAGACAAGGAGAGTGCGGGGGCCTGGGGACACGGGGGGACGCGGGCTGGCGCTCACTGCTTCTTCTCACGAGTGGTGATGGTGACCAGCTGCTTGGCGGCCTTGGCGATGTCGTAGGCACACTGGATGACCTGCTGGGTCAGGAGCTGGTAGTCCACGGTGGCGCCGGGCTCGGGGGGCACAGTCTTGCGGCACTCGCTCTGCAGCCGGTAGGCGCTGGCGTTGAGCAGCCGCAGGGAGCTCCGCACCGTCTCCAGTGCTGGTTTCTGCAGCAGAGAACGGGACCATGTCAGAACCTATGCTCTGACAGTGTCTGGTGGGGACCACAACCACCCCAGGGACACACTGCCCCTCCTACCTTAGGGAAGAGTGATGCCATCTCTGTCACAGCCGAGTGGATCTTCTCTGAGCAGGGCACGAAGCTGGGGGCAAGGACAAAGGGTGAGCAACACGGAGGACAGCGGCTCCCGACCTTGGAGGGTGACAAGGCATGGCCCCAGCCCTGGTCTGGGTGTCCAGAAGGACCCTGAGGCTGTGCCTCAGTCCTACCTATCATGCTTGGACTCTTGTGCTGCCCGCAGCAGCTCCTGGATGTTCTTGGTGACCTGCTCAGTTTTGAGGATGACGTCCTCCGTGCTGGGCAGACCGGGGTCCAGCTCCCCGTCCAGCGGGTCCAGCTCGTGGGGGAAATCCTCATCCTTGCTCAGCTCCACATACCGCTTGCCCTCCATGCTGCAGGGACCAACCAAGCGCTCTGAGTCAGTATCAGCCACCTGTCCCTGTGTCCCCACACACCCTGGTGCAGCCCCCAGCCCCACCACTCACCTGATCAGAACCTCACCAGCCTGTGTGTTGTCGTAGTCACTGTCAGTGCCGCTGCCATGCCGGTCCAGCTTGCTCTGGAGAAGAGAGGAGCAGTGTCAAGCCCTGCCCAGCCCCATCCCCACACAAGGTCAGGAGTCTCCCCACCCCAAGGGTTGCTCCCCCTCCCAGATACGTCACCATGTGTCGGGCACCATCAGGTGGGCAGGAGAGCAGCGGGGAGGATGGAGGGAAGGGCACCGAGGAGGCAGATGGACCTTTCCGGATCTGGAGGGGGAAAAGAGGGGAAGCCCATGCTGAACAGGGTGCAGAAGGGTGTGGAGCCGACCCTGGTGACGTGCAGGGGAGGACGAGCACAGGGGACACCGCCACCCTGCATGCAGGAACATTCCGCAGCTGCCGTCCCTTGGGGAGGTCCCCGGCCTGACCCAGGGGGGTGCAGGGCGGTGGGGGGACAGGACATCCCAAAGGCCACATCCTGGGCAGGCGACAGCCACCATGTCCCATGCAGGAGCCGCCCCCGCTGCGGCCCCCTTACCCGGTACACGCTGGCCGGGATGTGCATGGAGTACAGAGCCTCGTCCTCCACCTCCTGGCGACACACGAAAGGTTACGGCCCCGCGGGGACAGGACCCAGCACCCTGCGGGGCTGGGGGGACTGCTGCACCCCCAAACCCTCCCACCCACCCCAGCACACTCACGCCGGGGCTGAAGGGCTGGAGCCGGGTCACCAGCTCCTCCACTGGCTGCCCGAAGGGTTTCAGCGCCGAGCCTGGCTCGTACATGGAGAAGGCCTGGCGGTCCCGGCGGTGTGTGGGGGCCGTGCCCGGGGGGTACCCGTGCTCTGGCCGCTCGCTGGGGGCCGGGGTTGGATGCGCAGGACCCGTCTGCTGCCGGATCTGTGTGTTCTCTGCCTGCAGCTTGTGGATCTGCAGCCAGCAGAAGGGGGGAGGCATCAGCGAGGAGGGGAGGGTATGCTGAGGAGGGCAGTCCCGCTGGCCCCACACCAACCTCGCGCTGCAGCCGGCGCAGCTCATCGCTCAGGCTGTTGTTCACCTTCATCAGTTGCTGCACCTTGGCCTCAGAGGCAGCCAGAGCCTTCTTCACCTCCAGGTACTCCTGCAGCGTGATGGGGCCATCTGACAGGTCGGAGGAGTCCATGCTCTGCAGGGAGAGGAGCTCAGCGCTAGGATCCCAGAGGTGGGGGGGTCTGGGTGGGGTCCAGGCCGGGGCCCGGGCTCACCCTGGCGCGGTTGTTGCGGGAGGCGTTGCGCAGCAGCTCCTGGTCCGTGTCCTCGTCAGAGGCGACGCTGTCGTAGTCGTGCTGGTCGTCCAGGTCACTCTGGCTCCGCAGAGAGTAGTCAAGGGCGTCTGGGGGAGGGCAGGGCAGGTGCTGAGCACCGGGCAGGGGAAAGTGCTCAGCCCCACCTCGCTGCCCTCCATGCCTCACCTGTGGGGCTGAGCAGACTCTTCCCTTGCTGCCGGCGCTTGGCTTCCCCGAGGATGTCGATGAGCAAAGTGGCAAACTCCCTGGCGTTGAACCTGGCCAGTTTTTGTCGACCCTGGGGGCAGGAGAGGGAAAAAGGGGCTGAGCGGGGGTCTGAGTGCACAGGAGGTCGTGTGGCCCAGAGGGGGCCTCACCTGGTTGCGTGTGGCTGAGTACTCAGGGTTGACAGGGAGGAAGGGGACGGCGCTGCGCTCTGTCACCAGCGTGCTGTGGTTCTGCGTCGTCAGCCAGACTGCAGGAAGGCACCTGGTGTCAGACCCCGGGGGACACAGGGGCTGGACCCCCCCGGACAAGCAGGCTGCAGGGCCCGGAGCCGGCAGGACGCAGGCGCGGGCGCAGGGCCAGCCTGCTGGGGTTGGGAGTGGAGCCTGGCCAGGCTGACGGGAATCGCCTCCCCCAGACACCCAGCAGGGCTGGGGTCTCCCCATAACCCACTAACAGGACCTCCCCATGCTCTTCACCCTTTCAGGCACCAGCTCAGCACCCCCCAGCCGGTGGGAAGATGGTTTGACACGTCTGTTGGCACCCGCCCCGCCACGGAAATGGAACTGCTCCCACCCTGCCACCCCCCAGATCAGCGGCACCACTGCAGGCTGAGCCCCCATCCCTGGGGGATCCCGGCACCCACCTCCGGCAGCACCCCAGCCCTGGCACCCAGCGGCGGCCCCTCGCGCTGAGCAAACCTTCCCGGCCGGAGGAATGAAGAAGGAGGGGCCTGCGGTCCCGGCGGACGCATCCAGATCGGGGGGGAGCGCAGGGCTCGGCCGCGGCCCCGCCGGCTGCTCCTCCCCCGCGCCCTGACGCCCGCCCAGCCCCGGGGGGCTGCACCCCGCACCCCCCGCTCACCCGCGTCGTTCTCCCGACGGTCCACCTCGTCGTACACGTCCATGGCCAGCTCCTCGAAGAGGCGGTTGCTGAGCTGCAGCAGTACAGGGGACAGTGTCAGGCAGGACCAGAGGAGCAGGCGGGACACCTCCCAGCCCTGCCCTGGCCCCCACTCACCGCCTGCAGCTTCTTCTTGGCTGCCTTGGCCAGTTCGGAGAGGTCCAGGCTGGGGGGGTACAGGGAGGGGGGAACCAAAAAGTGGGGGTTATTCCTGGCCTGTTCCCACCAAAACAGTCACCAGCTGCACCCCACCAAGACAGGGACCCCCCCTCAGGCATTGGGGGCTTCACCAAGCAGGGCTGGCAGGCAGGCACAGGGGGATGAGGTGGCAGGGGGCGAGCGGGACCCCCCTCCCCGAGTGCCCCCCAGGTGCTGGGCTGGGCCGAGCGACCAGGGCTGCAGGGGGGGCCCATGCCAGCAGCATGGGGAGCCCCCAGAGCCGAGCAGACAATACCTCTGTGCCATGCACTTTGGGCGCACCCTGCGCTCCGGAGAAGGCAGCGGAGGGAAGAACAGGATAAAGGCGGACGTTAAACGCGCGGGCACGCCGACCCCCCACCCCCCCAGGGATGCTCCAGTGACCGGGGTCTCCCCTCAGCCCAGCGGGGACGCTGGGGGGGACATGGGACAGGGCAGCGGGGCCACGGGCGCCAGGCACTCACCTGTCAGCCATCTGCGGGATGATGTAGTGCCCATTCTTGTGGTCTGCACAAAGAGAGGGGTGGTGAGCAGGGCCACGTGGTCCATCCAGGGTAACCCCCTCAGCCCAGGACCCCCTCACTCACCCGGCTTCCTGCCGCAGAGGTAGAAGGCCAGCCGGTCGGTCAGCTCGTACTGGCACTCCACCAGCCGCTCCGCCAGCTCGTGCTGGGCTGCCTGCCTGTGGGAGGGCCAGCAGGGGTGATGCCCACCCTAGGTGGGGGTGCAGGCAGGGGTGACCCCCCTTCCCTGCCCTCACCTGGCATAGTCAATGGGGGTCCGGCCGTTCACATCGGGTGCCCCAGGGTCGGCACCGTAGACCACCAGCAGCTCTGCCTGCAGGATCTGCCCGGCCTTGGCGGCCACGTGCAGTGGTGTGGTGCCCTTCTCCTGCAGGCATAGGCAGCCTCAGCCCTGCAGCCCGCATGTGGCATGGGGCTCCAGGACCCCCCTCAGCCCCACACCACCTCTGGGGTCCCTGAGCCCCACCAGAGCTTACCGGGTGGAAGAAGTTGGCCTGGGCACCAAGTGAGAGCAGGCGCAGGCAGGTCTCCAGGTTGCCCGTCCGCACACTCGAGTGCAATTGCTGCAGAGGAGAGAGCTGGTAATGGGGGGATCTGTCCCCCCTGCCACAGGGGGGTCCCTGAGCCCCCACCCCACCTTGCTGAGGTCCTTGGCAGTGACACCGTCATCATCCCGGCAGGGCAGCTTGTGGACGAAGGCCAGCATCTGGTACTTGGCACGGATGAACTCCGACTTGGTGGGGCTGGGGGCGGGCAGTGGGTTTTGGAGTGAGGAGGGGGCTCCCAGCCAGTGCTGACCCCCTCCCCACAGCACAGGGGGCACTTACTGCACTTTGTCCTGGGGGTTTGCCTTCCGGCGCCCGCTCTGCACCTGCGCTGGATCCAGCAGCGAGTGCTCCCAGATGGAGTTGGCCCCGTTGCTCGCCAAGGTGTGCACCATCTGCAGGGGACAGGCAGGGCCCAGTGGGCACGGGGGGGGGTCCCAGTGCACACCTCCCCCCATTCCAGTGTCCCCAGCACCCACCTGGAGCAGGGTGGCGGGCCAGGGGCTGTGGCGCAGGTGCTTGACGATGGAGATGTGGCGGCCCAGGCTGCGGTGCACGCTGCAGCACTCGTCGCAGATGAGCACCCCGCGGTTGATGGACGCCCAGCCAGGGTCTGGGGATGGCATGGGGGTGTCAGCGGGTGTCCCCTCCCCATGCTGTCCCCTCCTCATGCATCCATCCAGCAGGGGGGATGTGTTGCCACAGCAACCATTTCCCAGGAGATGGAGAGGGGCTCAGCCCATCACCAGGGGAAACCCACGGGTTTCCCATAGCAACCACCAGGCAAAAGGGGGGCAGGGTTTGGCCCCCCACCATCAGGAGGACAGCTGGTGGCAGGGATGATGCCAGCACACTCCAATCAGGGGCACTCTGGCTCACTGCGAGGTCACTCACCCCCGGAGGCCCTGCCTGGGTGTTTGGGGGGTCCTGGACGGGGGCAATGTGCCCCGCAATGGGTGGGCACCCCCAGTCCATGGGCTCCTACATAGGGTGGTCACCAGCTCTGCAGCCTCAGCACCCCAGCGCAGCCAGCCCACAGGACACCCCAGCTCCGGGGCAGGTGCCATGGCCCCCCACACTGCCGTGCCCCTCCAGCCCCGCCGCTGGCCCCGGCCAGCCGGACTGGAGCCCTTTGTGTCCCCGCCGGGAACAAAGGATCCTTTGAGCAGCCGCGCTGGCCCCGCGCTGGCACCAGCCCCGGCACCCGCGGGGGCACCGCTCCCGGCCAGGCAGCAGCTCCCCACGCCTGCACCCCAAAATCGGGCCCTGGGGACGAGGGGGTCTGGCCCGGTGGTGTGGCCGATGAGCTGCAGCTGTTCACAGCAGCACGAGAACAGGATTTGAGGACCCCCGCTGGGTCACAGCCACCCCCCTCCCCCCGGGAAACGCAGCCAGGCACGGGGTGACAATGCTGAATCGTTCCCAGGTGTCCCCTCTGCCGGGATCGACGGGGGAGTCCTGACACCCTCCGCCCAGCCCCACCCCCTCCCCTTGTTTCTGTAGGTCCTACACAAACACCACACTGTCCCACGGGGGGGAGGGGGGCAGCCCCGAGCCCGGGGATGCAGGGCTTGGGGAGGTGGCCGCACTGGCCTGCCCGATGGCCCTGAGGGGGGACAGTGGCCCCACGACCTCACAGTGGGAGGAAGGCAGGCAGGCAGCCAAGCCATCCCCACTTCCTTCCTGCAGGGTCCCGGACCCCTCCCCACACACCCCCCAGAGCCCTGAGGACACCGTTTTGGGGGGCGCGGCATCCTGCCATGCTGCAGTGCCCCGGGGCCGGGGTGGGGTGGCCGGGGGGAGCGGTGGCCCCCCCAGCCTGGCAGCCCCGCGCACGCAGATGGCAGCGCCTTGGCAGCCGGTGCGGCGGCATCTGTGCCTTCGCACCCGCTGCCCACGGCCACCGCCGGGAACAGGACGCTCCGAGCGGGGGGAGCCGACCCGCAGCCCCACAAGCGGGTGGATCCAGGGTATCCCTGAGGCAACAGCCCCTCCCGCCCTAGAACCGCTGGGATGTGGTGGGATGCGGGCGGGCACTGCAGCAGACCGTGGAGTGCTTGCACAGGGACACCCCAAACCCTGGGAGGATCCTGGAGTCCAAGGGAGCTCCCAGCGCCTCAATCCCTGCATCGGGATGTGGGCTGACACCAGGACCCCCAGCACTCGGCCCTGCTCTGGGGCCAGCCGGCATCCCTGCATGGGGCCGAGGGAGGCCGGGCAGAGGGATCAGAGCACCCCACGGGCCCCTCCCCACGCAGGGCCAGGCAGCGCATCCCCGACAGCGACAGCGGGTGCTCCCAGCGCGCTAGGAAACGGCCTCTGGACTTTATAACTCATTTCCTCCCATGGCTGCCAGGCGATAAGAGATTGGAAGAAACTGGTTTCCATTTCCCCTGGCCGCAGCAGGGAGCCCCGGCACCGCCCTGGGAACCCCTGGCCCCCCGCTTGCCCGCCGGCACGGGGGATGCCTGGAGGCAGGGCAGCCTTTCGCCCACGCGTGCCGACAGCTCTCCTGGCAGGATCCGGCCACTGGCACGTGGCCGGAATAATTTCGGCACAGCCTTGGCCCGCGGGCAGCTTTCCGGGGCCGGCTCGGAGACCCGTTCATTCATTGCCGTGGGGCCACCTGCACTGGCTACGGGCAGGTTTGGGGTCCGGCCCTACCGTGGGCAGGGATTGGGGGGCCCAAACCCTCCGCGACGCCCACGGGCGCGTGCCCAGCGTGGGTGCTGTGGGCACCGGCACCGCCGGGGATGGGAATGGTCTTGCCCAGGCTCGGCTCTGGCTTGCAGCGCGGCGGCCTCCGGGCTCACCCAACCGGCACCGCCAAGCCCGGATCCGGCTGGGGTGGGTGCTGGCTGTGGGGTGCAGGAGGGTGTCCCCCATCATCCTGTCATTTACAGGGTCACCAGCGCTGCTGGCAAAGACCGCCGCGTCCCCAGCCTGTGCCAGCAGCCCCCGCGCTGGGGTGAGAAAGCTGCGGGTGGTGCAGAGGGGCGTGGGGGCACGCGGGGTGCGCTGGAGGAGGGCATGCGGGGGTATCGGGGCTGCGTCTGGAGAGTATTAGGGTATTCCAGGAGGCTAAAAGGGGGTGCACGAAGGGGGTCACGAGTTTCATCAAAGCGTTTCACTGGGGGCAGATCAGAGGGTTCCGGGGGGGCAGGCGGGGGACTCAATGGGGCTCCCTTGGGTGTGCAGAGTGGGGTGAGAAAGGAATCACCAGGGCGATCCTGGGGGCACTCAGGGAGGAGCAAAGGGGTCTCGATGTGGGGTGCAGAAGGAGATGCGAAAGGGGTCACGGGGAGCAGTCCGGGGGCAAACACCTCGGGGTACAGCGGGGGCTGACGGGGGTGCGG
>WBNO01030447.1:207546-260178 GCA_013400575.1 Peucedramus taeniatus
CCCCCCGCGCTGCCCGCGGGGTCGGGGGCAGCCCCGGCCCGGCCGCCCCCCGCTCCCACCCTGAAAGAGGGGGAGTGCCAAGGGCGCCCGCAGCCCCCGGCGCGCTGCGTGGGAGCCCCTCGGGCTGGGAGATGGGAGGCAGGAGAAGCCCCCTGAGCCTTTCTGAAGTACTGGGAGAAACCAAGGGGCGGGGCATCACCCCGGGGGTCTCTTCTGCATAGGGCTGTGACCCTGCGATGGGTCCCCCCACAGCCCGGGGCCAGCCCAGCCCCACAGGGACCATGGCCATGGGCTGCTCCCGAGGCTCCCAACACCCACAGAGGCATCCCACGGGTCCCCACCTCCCCCAGGAAAAAAGGGTCTGCAAGCCCACCTCAGCCCCAGCCCAGCAGGATGGTTACAGGCACATCTAGAAATCAAATTTGGGATTTAGTGAAGCCCAGCCCTGCAGGGATGCCCTGGCCCAAGGGGATTAAGGGATTTTAGGGCTCAGGGACCAGAGGGAGGGGAGCGGTGGTTCCTGGAAAGGCAGCAAAGCCCGGGACCCTACAAGGGCACCGTGTGGAGCTGGATGAGCATTGGCTGAGCGGGCAGGAGGGGGCAGCTGGCAAAAAGGCAGGGAAGAGTTGACATCCTTGTTTGCCCAGCCAAAGGGGTGGCAGGGAGGGAGGGGGCTGCAGAGGCACCCCTTGCTCACCCTGTCCCACCACAGCCCTGGCTCACTCCGTGTCCTTAACTCCAAGACACATCCCCGGCAAGTGAAGAAAAGGCCCTGGGAAGCCTTTCCCCAGCTGGTGCTGGGGGGAGGAGGAAGGGATGGGGCACCCCAGAGATATTACCAGACTCACAGTAACAGCCCTGCAGTGACAGCCCTGCTGCCCTGGCCCCACACCCTGGTGCCCACTCAGTTCTGGCCTGGTGGGAAGATCCTGCATGGATGGTGAAGATGAGATCAGGGAATTTGGCTTTCTCCTCAAGGGCCTTGCTCACAGCAAGGCCACAAAGACCCTTGCCCTGCCTTTCTTGCCACAATGGAGCAAATCCAAAACCTGAGACAAGTTATCCAGTGTTCAGCTAAACCCCCACATCCCCCTTGGAGCTTACACCCAGAACCCCCCTCACAGCTGCCGTGTCTGCAGCAGTGCAAAGAGGGCACCTGCAGCAGCCTGACAGTTTTAAATACACGACCCCTGGAATCTTCCCTGCAACTGCAGCGTGGTCTGGGAAGTACCTCTTGCTTGGAAGCATGGCACCATCACTTGGGACAGGATGGGGCCATCCACGAGAGGGAACCACCCTGCTCTGGCTTTCCAGATGCCCACTGCCACCCCATGTTCTGAGAGCAGCACAGATCACTCCCTCACCCCCAGTCCCGATCCCAAACAGGACGCCACACACCTTTGTCATCTTCAAAATAAAACTTTATTCGGTAACAAGAACATTGAATCTGCACACCAGTGCACAAGTTCACATTTAAAAACAGCTGAGCACATCGGTCATAAAGTCTTTAGGGGGAAAGGGGACGATCCCAGCCACCAAGGAAGATCCAGGAGGGGCAGACAGAAGCGCTCCCCTCCTTGATTCGCAACCCCACCGCCAGCTGCCTGGCCCTGGACAATCCCTACAAACCAGCGCACGGACGTCACATCTCCATAAGGAAAATAAAAGGCACTGGCACCTTCTCTCGTGCCAACAGAGATGTTGCAGCGTGGGCGGGCTGTTAGCACCTCTGGCAGCACTGCGGGACAGGCACCGAGCCCTGCACAGCCCGGGCCCTCCTGTGCCAGGCCAGCACCTGCCTCTGCCCCACACCGAGGGCTCGGGGCCCCTCCCTTGGGGAGAAGTGGGGGCGTTTGAGTGGAGCCAGGAGCGGATTAAGGCAGGACGCACCGTGCGGGGAGCAGGGAATGTGCTGGGTATGGCTTCCTCCTGCCGGAGAGCTGCGAGGCTCCTGGAGCCTCCGGCAGGTGCAGCGCCCCTGCGGCCACGGGTTCCCAGCTCGCTCCTCCCAGGAGGTTCCCCGGAGCAGCCGGAGGTGGGGCGGGATCCCTTCCACCAGGCCTTTGCTGGCAGAGGGACACGGAGCTAATCCCTGCTCAGTTCAAACATCCAAGTGACCCAGAAGGGCGTCACCTCCTGCCACCCGCTGGGACTGTGCCCCCAGGAAAGGGCCGAGAGGGGAGAGATTTGTACAGGTCACAACTTCTCAAGCAGACCGGACACACACTCATACACACACACACACCAGCCACACACACCACCGAGTGCAACAGAACGCAGTGTAAAACCAGTTTCACGCACACACAGTCTGTTTGTGCAAGGCTCACACGTTACAGTACGGCCGGGGCGGGGCAGCGATGGCTGGGATATTGTACAGGAGTCAATGTAAACAATAAAGCGTCCTCCGAGAGGCTTCGCCAGAGACCAAAGAACAGTTGCTTTGTACAAAAATGCCCTTAAAACAACACGTTTCTCCCAAACCCCCTCTACCCGCAAGGCTCGTCAGCTGCTGAGCACACTGGAGGTGCTGCTGCTCCCTGTGGTGCTCAGTGGGTCACAAGCAGCTCTCGTGGGGTGGCTACAGGAACCAGAAGAGAGTCATCACCTCCCACGAGCCACCAGCATGGAGAAGGGACAATCATCTCCAGCAGAGACCTCTGATGCCAGGGGCTTGGTGGCTTCATTGCACAGACACTGGAAAAGGAGGTCCATATCCCTCCAGTCTGTCCCCTTCCTGCCATCCTGCTCAGAGCCTCCAGACCTCCAAGGCCTTCATCACTCTGCAAGAGAACCACCTTTCCTGACTCTCTCTGCCTGCCCAAAGCCTCCTCAGAGAAAAACCAGTTGTGCTGGGCCAGAGCCAAGGACAAGGGGACAGCAAAGCACCTCCCTGCAGGGGCCTCTGCCCCTCTGCTGCTCTCCCCAGCTGAAGCACCCGGAGAGCAGCTGAGTATTGAAAGGAAGCAGCATTTCTGGTCTGCACTGAAGACCCTTCCCAGAGGGCATTTCTCCTGAGATCAAGCTGGGCAAAGAAATCTGATCCTTTTCCTCCTCCTCCTGCCTTCTCAAGGGAAAAAATTCTACACAGGGCTTTTCCCTCCCCAGCAGATCCCTGTCATCAGGACATGCTGCCAGCCAAGCATGCACCCTCCAATGCAAAGCAGGCTGGTGGCAAACAGTCCCACCCGTGGAGAGGCAGGCAGGCATGTCCTTGGGTCAGAATGGTGGGCAGTGGGGCCTGATGAAGGTTGTGGGGGAGGCAAGGGCTGAACCTGTCCTTCTCCAGATGACATGAGCCACTTGGCCTTTCCACAGAGCCTGCCCTGCTCCGGAGCCAGCTGGAGCAGGCTAGGAGAAGCCACATGTCTTCCAGTGTCCCAAAGAAATATCTGGCCTCCTGGGCCAGGGGCTTGGGTGACTTCTAGTGACTGAAATGGCCTGGGAAGACGTGCTGCTTGACCCAGGACAGGGCTGTGCTCCAGCATGGGTAACAACCCCCTGCCAGAGTTGAGGAAAGGGAGGGACAGTGCTCGTGGCTGCTGGAGCACAGACAGACTCACAGACCTTGCCCAGGCTGCAAAGCAGCACAGAAGGACCCTGGGGGCTACAGGAAGGCAGCAGCAAGGTGGCATTTCCTTGCCAACCAGCTGTGGGCTGAGGATACCCCACACCCCTTCCCCAGGGCAGGCAGATGCTGCTTCCCAATACTCCAGCGCACTCCAGTGCCGTGTGCTCCTCTCCAGCTCAAGAGGAGTTTGTCCCATCTGAGCCTGCAAAGCTCTGCAGCTTTAGGGCTGCTTTCTAGGCATGGGCTTGGCTGCTGCTCCTCCCACACCACATCCTCTCCATGCCGGGCTTCAGCAGCCTGAGCCATTCTGCATCTTCTCTTTGCTTTGCTCCTCCCCAGAGCCCCCCTTGGCCTTTCCCTCTGCTCCTACAGCACAGGGACAACTTGCTGATGCACACAGCTAGAAATGAGGAGCTTTGATTTAGCCAAACTGCTCAGAAACCACAAAATAATTTGCTCAAGTTTGGAGCCTTCTCACAGTTTCTTCCAGGGAAGCAAGAACCTGCAGAATGGCTCGGAGCAGCCAAAGGTTTTCCATGTCCAGCTGATACTCCTGGAACCCAGCTTCAAGCAGGAAGGATATGGGCAGACACACAGTGCCCCTCCCACACTGGGACAACACAGGACTGGAAGAGAAGGGACACATTTGGCATCCAGGCTCACTTTTGGAAAGGGAAGACAGCTTATAATGTCAAATCCACTCCCATATCTGTGCAGATCACAAAGAACAGCACTGAGTTTGAGTCACGTGGGTTTGTTTTCCAGTTTACAGAATGCAGTCTTGCCCTTCTTAAAAAAAAAAAAAAAAACAAAAAAACAAAAACATAGAAAAGACCAAAAATCATATAAATATCATATATACAATTTAGGAAAAAAAAAGGGAAAAAAAGGGGAAAAAAAAAAGGAAAAAAAAAAAGAAAAATAAAAAAAATCTAGAAAATATTTCCCCTCTGGGTCTAGAGTTAGGAGTGACAGCAGAGAGGACAAAGCTATGCATTAAGGGCAGTATGTCATGTAACAAAAACAGCTCAAGTTTTGGGAGCCACCAGAAACACCCGTGAGCATGGCAGAGGGGAGAAGGAAACTCAGGCAGCACAAGAACAGCTTTGGGGCAGAGGACAGATGATATGGCCATGAACTTGGAAGGCCCACAGCAGTATTCAAGTAATGGGAGGGTTTAAACCCTAATGAGACGTTTGTTTTAAAAGAACACTGGCTTTGGGGGTAGAGGTGAACGTGGCAGCTCCTGGAGGAGCTCTGCCCCACCTCAGAACGGAGCAGAGAGCTCTGTGTCCCCCATGGCAGATGGGAGAGCTGGTCTTGGTGCTGCCCAGGGTTATCAGAGCCCATCCATTGGGAAGATTTATCCCTGTGTGCTCCTTATAGGGAAGCACAAGCTGAATGAGCCTGAGGCATTTGTCCTGAAGCAGCTTTGTGAGGGATCTGCCAGCATGGTGGAGTTCCAGTTTGCAGAATAAAAGAAAGGCCAAAAAAGGGACCTTGGCACAACCTTCACATTTACAGGGGCTCTCACCCCACCAACTGCCCAGCACCATTTCAAGGCATGGGGAAAATTCAAGTTAGGAACTAGGGTCTGGTTGCAAGCAAAACTCCACCTTGCCAAAGCAAGCCAACATCAATTTTCTCATGATAAAGGTGTTCTTTTAAAACAAACTAACAACAACAAAAAAAAGAACATTTGAGGTTATCCGAGTTAAACTTAAAAAAAACCCAAACAGTCCTGCAGTCAGAGTCACACACAGAAGAACCAACCCACACCTACATGCGCCAGGAACAGTAAAATGACAATATATATAAAATTAACCAATAAAGTGCATGTTCCTTATATTACACCTGCCCCTTGTGTGAAAGCAACACCACAGGTTCTGGTTAAGAAATCACAGCCAAGGGCCCAGGATCACATCGTGTTGTAGAGGGGATTGGTTGTCCGCTTTTTGTCATTGGTCTTTTTGAGCCTCCTCAGAGGGTGAGTTCTCCCGTGCTGCTGCCGTGGGGCAACAGCCAGAGCTTGAGATGGAGACAAGGAGTCCAGGACCTGCACCTGGAGCAGCGGAGGACCCTCCCCGGAGCTAGTCCACGTCGGATCTGCACTGGAACACAAACTCTGCTGGCTGGAGCTGCACTCTTTGGCGTACTGAGCCAGCGGCCTCTCCACCGGCATGCTCTGGGCAATGCACTCGGCTGTTCTGAGCTGTTCCACAAAATGCTTAGTGGGCTCTGGGTAAGAGAGGCTCCTCTTCTGACACGTGGTCTCCGAGCCCCTCTCCAACCTCCCCCCACAAAAGCCTCGACCGAGGGCAACGCGGGTGAGAAGCACCGGGTTGGCATTGGAAGAGGCCGACTCCCTGTCGCGTAAGTCGTCCTTGGAGAGGTCCAGGCAGTCCAGTTTGGCCAGGGATGCCGAGCGCTTCATGTGGGATGGTCTGGTGAGCCCCGCATGCCGGATCCGAGCCTCTATTTCCTTCGCCTGCTGCTTGACTGGCCCGGGGCTGCTGGAGTGCTCCTCCACGCTGAGGCTGCTGGAGCTGTGAGGGAGGCTGTAACACAGGAACGAGATGTCCAGAAGGTCCATGTTTTCAGCACGCTGCCTGCTGAAGTCCTCGCTGCTCAGCTGCATCGAGATGCCAGCACTGCCCCCGCAGAGAGGTTTGGGACTGTCCCTGAATGGAAGAGTTGTGTCTCCCTTGGTGCTACACGGTGTGACCGGCTCATTGTCTGTACCCGTGCTCTGCTCGGTGACACCTTCCAGGTGAATGACGCAGGGGTAAGGAGAGTGCTCGAGGCTGGCTGAAGGTGGACAGGTCACCTGAGCAGAGGGAGAAGCAGCACTGAGGTGAGCAGATATCCCAGTGCCTTCCTCGCTGGGGCTGCCCACGGTGAAGGCAGCCTGCTTGCGTACCGTGTGCTCCGGCGGCGAGGGACCCGCTGGAGCCTTCTCCAAGCACATCGAGGGGTTCAAGTTTTCATCTAAAGACGGGGTGGCCGCAGCCAGCCCGCCCTGCTCACAGCTTGTATCGGGGCGCTGCTCCGCAGGCTTGACTGTGAGGGTGTATTCGATGATTTCGATTCTCTTTGGGAGGAGGGAGGGCAGGGATGGCTCCTCCGTCCCGTCAAACGAGACCACTGTCCTGCGCTCTTGTGCCGCTCCCTCCTGCCCTGGGCTGGGCTCTGCGGGCAGGGACTCCTGGGCAGGGGGCCCGAGGGGTGCAGGCAGGTGTCTGCCCACAGGCTGCTCTGCCCCGGGAGGCAGCGGCGGCTCCTCAGCGCCCAGACCCGGCGCCTTGTCCC
This sequence comes from Peucedramus taeniatus, assembly GCA_013400575.1. NCBI lineage: Eukaryota > Metazoa > Chordata > Aves > Passeriformes > Fringillidae > Peucedramus > Peucedramus taeniatus. The sequence goes on from WBNO01030447.1 coordinate 214,424, forward strand.
CCTCTGGAGCCAGCTCCAGGGGCGGCTCCTCGCTCTTCCCCCGTGGCAGGAGCTCGGCAGCAGGAGAGTCGTTCCTGGAGTTCTTGCGGGTCGGTAAAGTGCAGGCTGGGGCAGTGTGCTGGTGCTCCTGCTCCTGCCTCAAGCGCTCCTCAAACTCCAGCGTGGCTCGCCGGACGGATCCGGGGCACCACTTGGGCTCGGGCTTGATGGAGCCACGAAGCTCCTGCTGCTCCCCGCCGGAGCTGCTTTCCTCCAGGTCTGATTTACCAGAAGACAGCTGCAGAGATGGGGCTTCTTCCTGCTCAATTGGCAGAGCATCCTTCTCCTTTTCCTGGTGTCCAGCACAGGCTCCTTCACTCTGCTCCAACTTTTCTGATGCCCAAATCACCTCCACTGGCAGGTCGTGCACCGTGTTCCTCTTTGGTGTCTGGCTGAGGTTGGCTGAACCCTCTTTCTGCTGGGCAGGTCCTGCTCCCTGGTTGATTGACTCGATCTCTGTGATAATTTCCTTCACAGAAATGGCATTTTCCGAGTGGGATCTCGTGAGATGACCAGCACCAGGCAGCTCAGGGACCTCCTGCAACACACAAACAGGAGAATTACAAAGTGCATCAGCTGTGCTGACACGGAGCAAACAGCAGCAGGTTAGAGAAAATAGGGGTGCACATCCCCAAAGGAGCAAAAAAAGCATGTGGCAGTGTGTGGAGAGAGATCACAAGAGCAGTGATCACTAATGTAGGTTTTTTACTGTCTCTGAGACTGAATTTAACATACTCCAGGCTAGGTTGTCACTTAGACTAAGATCTAAGAACCTGAATTGCAACAAACTCCAAGGAAAAGGTAGCTTTTTGTTTTTCTAAATGAAGAAAAGTCCAACAAACAAAAAGAATCCTAATACTGCTAAAAGTACTATTTTGAACTGAAAATATGACAAATTCTGCTCATGTATGGAGCAGACAGAAGTACAGCAACAAGAATGACCAAACATTGAAATGCTTTGGTTTCCCAGAGGAAAATGGCCAGGGGGGCTCCCAGTCCCCACAGACACTCTCTGCCAAATCACAGGAGAGAGCACTGGCCTATTATATTTGGAAGAGCATTACTGCCTCACATGGAGATGGAAAAGATTCAAGCAATGCAGGATGGAATTTAAATAAGAGAAGCTCCCAGAAAATGATGGCCCCGGACATCATCAATCCCTGTGAGAGTCCTGGAGGCTGAAAAGCAATTATGAGAAAAAGGTAACTAAATTTAGAGGTTACTAAATTTTGTCAAGACCATCTCTCTACCCAGGAGAAGTGAGCCATGACGTGCCTAATCCCATCACTCCAGACCTGGACAGGTTAATTTCTTCCTCCAGCAGTGGAAGCTCTACACCTGCCTTGATTTACTACCTCAATGCTGGTGCTTCTCAACCAGGGAAAAGGGCCAGTTTTGCCCCAGTCTTTGGTGGATTTCTTAAGTCAGAAAAATGCAGATTTGGGGTGTTGGCTGGGCTCTGGGTCTGGCTACATTAGTGGGTCAAGTCCCACCTTTCTGCTCTCCTGATGCAAAACTCAAAAATAAGTTTCTCACGAGAACAGCTCAGCAGGTCAGGTCAAGGTCGGCTCATGGCCCTGCCAATGCCAGCAAACTGATGTTTAAGGAAAAAGTGCCAAAAAGGGCAAGTATCTAAAAGTGAAGGAAAGGGAGAAGCGTCTAGCAATCCCTCCCCAAACACCATGTCCAGTGAAAGGGCTAGAAAATCCCATCCACAGCCACCCCACAGCAGAAAACAGCCCACAGATAGGGTCAGGCAGCAGTTCCTAAAAAACCTGAACAAGCTATTTTAACCTTTTGTTGCTCTTCATCTGTGGAAGAGTCATCAGATGGCTGAGGAGAGTTTCCAGGGCTGTTCCTTCGGGCATCTGCACCCCCATCTGCAGCAGGTGGCACTTCCAGCACGGGCACCCTGGAGACCCCATTCCTCCCAGTCCCTTGCTCCTCTGGCCTGGAATGGGAGCAGGTGCGCGAGCGGCTCTCCTGGGAGAGCTCCACAAATTTCTCCAAAGCGCTGAAGAAATCAATCCTGTCTGTGCTGAGGTCTGTCACTTCGGGCTGAGGGTTCTGTTGGAGACTTAGGGAATTTTGGTTTGGGGATTGGGGGAAGTCTTTTAAGCATGAAGTGAATTCTTCCATGGGAACCAAGTGCACGTTCATATCAGGCTTAAGGGCATCTTTTTCTAGATCGTCCACTGTCAGATCAGGAAACTCCGTTATTTCCAAGGGGTGCTGGAGCTGCATTAAGGCCTCAGAAGCATGGCAGTTGTCAGGGGGGACAGAGTCTACACAGCACCCTGCTGTACAGCCATTGATATTGTTCAGGTTCAGCTTGTCCTCCATCTGCTCAGTGTGAAAGTCTCTGCAAGTAAACTCTAAGTGGATCCTTCTCTCCTTCACACACACGTCCTCGATCATGTTTGTGTTCTCTGGGAGCTGCTGCTCCCTGTCCAGCTCAGCTGAGTAGATGGGAGACATGGGCTGCTGGTTGTCATTGGTCTTGGCCTCTGAGATCTGGTCAGCTGAGGTGGTGATCTCCTTTTTGTTCAGCTCCAGCCCAGCCTTGCAGATGGGCTCGTGGTGATCCGAGAGGTCGCTGTCCGAGTGCGAGCGCCACAGTTTGTTGTGCCGCTGTTTGCTGCAGGGAAGGAGAGCAAAGGAAAACAGTGAGTAATTTCTACATACCACAGCCAGATCCACCTTGTTGTAAGAGGACACAGCTTACAACAAAAACTGTGCCAAATGCTGCAGTCATTGACCACAGCTGTGGCTTCACCTGAACAGCTCAGGGCCAGACCTACTGCTGGAGAAGTTGACCCAGTAATGAGCCACTTTACAGGAGCTAAATTCCACAGCACCATTCTGCTACACACCCCACTCCCTATTCCTCATCAGTGTTGGATCTGTCCACTCAACAAATGCAATGTTTAATTGACTGCAGAATTTGGTCCTCTCTCAGCCAGCACTTTTCCATTTGCTAGCAGGTGAGTGGTGACCCAAAGAGAGAACCCCTTGTGCTGGACACAAGCAGGTGATGGACACTGAATAAAGTCCAATTTCCCTTGAGGTTCCTTCTCTGAATAGCTTCAGTCATCAGTAACTGGCTCTTGTAACCAAGGGATAGGGTGGGATGAGTAGAGGTGGGTGTGTGCAAGAACACACAAAACATCCTCAACAGTAAACACACAGCCCAAATTACCACCCACCACCTTCCACAGGAAGGAAGCTCAGAACTCCTCCAGCGCCTGGAAAGCCCCTTTAGGAAAGTCTGAGCCATCAAAAGGCCAAATAACTGCCAGTGGCATTGCATCACCCTCACCTCCACCTGCCAAAAACCCCAACCCATGCACCTGGGCTTACAGAGAGCACTGCAGGCAACTTCTTGCCATGAAATGCCAGAGCTAGCCCAGGCTGCCAGGGTTTGCCGAATGGCCACGGCCACAGGGATGTGTTTCCACCCATTGCCCCTAGGAGGAACACAGAAACCACAGAAACCTCCTTGGAGCTGTAGATCTTGCAAAAACCCTCCAGTCCCTTGCTAGCACGAGCAGGCGCACCCGGACACATCCAGTGGCCATGGTAAGTTAATTAACAGATGGTACTGAGCTAATTGCCATGTGCCAGTTCAGTTGTGGGTGCCCAACAGCTAAGGAAAATAATCCACTGCAGATTTAGCTTTCCAACCCCATAATCAGTGACAATCTTCTCGTGTGACACAGAGCAGAATCAGGTCCTTTCACAGCAGAGGAGGGTCAAGATCAGAGGCCAAGGACACTGTCCTGGGGTGCACATGCTCCATCTCCAGTGGGTTTTGGAGCAGTTTGACACTGACAGCAGAAACAGGCTTGTCCCTGAGGCAGGTTCTTGCTTGGGCTCTGTATGGAATGTCATCTGACATCTCTGCTCATACAAGCTGGGGAGCTGCTGGTGTTTTCTGAGGGCACTCCAGTGCTCAAATCTAGCTCTCTGCTGCACATTTGATTTTCAAAATGAAAATTACCCTCCACTGTGAGCAACTGGCACAGATCTGAGGACCAAATCAGATGTCAAGCACCAGTGGCAGAGGTGTGCTGTGACAATCTGACACTTCCCCAGTCTGACAACCTGCATGAGGTGCAAGTTCAGAAAACAGGAGCCCACTTCCCTTCCCAGAGCCCACAGCCACCTCTTGACCTTCCTGGGAAACATTCCTGGTGCTTGTTCCCACATCAGCTTTGGACCAGGAGTCCCCCCACACCTCCCACCAGCTCTTCAGGCTTGGGTATAAAACTGCTGTTGATTCACAAGCTGCACAAGGCACAGGAGATCCCAAACATTGGTTTCCTGTAACTTATCTATAACTAATAACAGAAACAGGCCTGGCTCAGCCTTGCTGTGTTTATCAACAGAGGGAGGGGACAGTTTAACTAACCCCAGGAAGTATGACAGTCCCAAAGAGCAAAACACACTTGTTGTTGTGACTAAAAGCAGGCAGGGGGGGTTTTCATTTTACAGCTGGAAAACATATCCCAGTTGCTATAACCCCAGCACAAAACCGTAACTGGATAGTGTGAGCACATGGCTGCCCTCACATACCTTCCCCCTGAAACTGGAGCAGTCACATGAGTGTCAATCTGTTGGGGCTTTTTTTTTTTTGGTTTTGGTTTTTTTACCTGTCCTGGAATACAGCAGCAATAAACAATGCAGCCAGAGGGCAAAGCTAAATAACACAAAGAAAGAGGAAAAAAAAGCAGCTCTGAGCTGAGAGAGGAAGTGGATAAAGAGGGACAGCTTCTGCAGCATGGAGGGGCCATTCCTTGCTTCAGTGAAGCTTCATTTACTGCAGGCTTTTTCATCCTACACAGATGTAATGCACTGCTCTTGCATTTTTAAAGCCTCAGAAGTAATCCTGTTTGTGCCACTGTACAGGGACTTGCAGAGCAGGCTTGTGCTTCAGTGCAAGAGAGGCCACATGCTATAAACGGCAGCAGGAAAGATATACCTCCAAAAAATAAATTACTAAAAGACAGGGAAAAATAATCCTTAACCAAAATGTTTGTACAGGGAGGCTTTGCAGGCATGTCACCAGCTACCAGACTGGCAGATTATCCAAACTAACTGCCAGGCTCAGGGCTTGAAGATGTGAGATACCAGCTGCTCCCACACCAGAGCTCCTCACAGGTGTTCACCAACCTGTTTGAGCATTTTTGACACCTAAAAAGCTTTTCTCCGTCCAATCTATACCAACGAGATTTAATTTCCCAGTCTGCTCAATGCACACTATACTGGTCAGGTCATCTCTGGCCCAGAGTTAAGCACTAACCTTTACTAACTGGTGCCAGCAGCATGTTTGGTGTCACATGAGGCACCCAAGGCAGGTGTGGTGTCTGTCTCAAGGGGTTTCAGTCCAGCAGGGCACTATTTGTTAAAATTGTCTATTCCATGTGATCTGTCCTGAGACTTGATACTACTTGGCTGCTTTTTAGAAAGAAAGAAGGTCACTATGGCAGGCAGGGTTTGGGGAGCAGGGGAGAGGAAGGCAGGCATGGGAAGAGGTGGTGGATGAAGATCCTGCTGTGCACGTGGTCAGGGAATAAGTTGGGAGGAGCCCTGAGGTTGTTTACTCGTGCAGAGAGGGAAAGAGGAAGCACACTCCAGTGACAGGGGAGCTTAGACCAAGGGTTTGGTGTAAAAATTGGGAATCCAGGCCTGGCCCAGCACACAAATACAGTCAGGCTGCTGGGAAAAGGTGGAGAGCAAAGGAGGAAGGAAAAGTTATTACAATGAAAGGGAATGGAGGTCCTTGCAAGTGGATAGAACAGACACAAAGGGACAAAATCAAGCAGGGGATAGAAGTAAGAAGTGTGCCCTAAAGACAGTACATGAGTGACAGAGCTGCTGTAAATAACAGCATATAAAACAATGGCTGGACTTGACCTTAAAGCTATTTTCCAACCTACATGATTTTACAAAAAGCAGGCATCTCCCAGTTGCACCAAAAACTTTTGAAGTTTACTATTTACTTTGGTCCAAACCTGCTAAGATCCACCTCCTGTGGGAGGCTCAGATTGGGTAACTGTTTGCTGCAGATCTGCTCCCAGGCAAAGCACACCAGGATCCCAAACAAAATACCATAACCTGGCAAAACAGAGTATCACTATCTCCTTCCTGCTGATCACGTGAAGGCATTGCTTAACACAGCCTAGAAACATGCAATATTTATGTCTTTTTGCTAGTCAGGTGATTGGCTTGGGATTACAACACACTTGCCCATACCCAGGCCCAGCTCCAGACCAGCCTCAGGACTCCAGGCAGGAATAAACACCACTGTTGCAATGCACAGAACATCCTGTCCCCTCCCCTCACACCAACACTTACCAAAGGGATCTAAATAAAACCAGACCAGCTGCTGAGGAGGGGCCTGTTCAACAGGGAACTGCGAGGAGACAAAGCGAGTTCCCTGCCAAGTGATGTTACAAGCAACAGGGACATCATTTATCTCTGCTGGAGCCTGCATAGGTCTGAATGCTGCACTCAGATAACACTTCATGGGATGCTACTTTCCAAAAACCAAACATCCTAGAAGTCAAACAGCTTCCTGACAGCTCCTGGTTACACCCATTTTCCCAGGCAGAGCTAACCCCGAAAGCAGAGTGCTCCCTTTCCTAAGACCCTGAGCTTGCACAACACAGCAATACAAGCTCTGACTAAAAAAATGGAGTCAACCATTGAAGTGTTACACCTCAACATGGATAATCAGGATCAATCCTTCCACTCACCTGGCCAGCAGGATGCCTTGGTACTCCTCCAGCTGCCGCATGAAGCTGGGGTTGGGCTTGGTGACCGTGCGCCGCTCCTTCACGTAGTCGTAAGCCCTGTCCAGGTTCCAGCCATATTCCTTCATGGCATAGGCAATCACCGTGGATGCTGAGCGGCTCACTCCCATCTTGCAGTGCACCAGGCACTTAGAACCATTTTTCCTGAAGTGGGAGAAAGAATAAAAGAAAATCACTGAACAGAAAATATCTGACAAGCTTAAGAAAACAGCAACTTCTTTACCAGAGAATTAGCAAACATATTTTCAACACTGTGGTCACAGCTGGAGTCTGGGATGTGATCTGATAATCCAATTTACAAACTGGAGCAAGACACACAAAGAAACTGAAGAACAAGGTCTTATTAATATTCCTAAGAGATTTTGTTACAACAGCTCTTCTGAAGCTGCTATTGCAAAGTGGAAAAACACAGAGATACAGGAAAACCTCTGAAGACTAGTGTGGCACCCTTGAGCTCAGCCCAAATGGCCCACTGGCGTCAAGCCATATTCCAAGTGAAAAGAGAACTTGCACCAAACATGATGTCACAATTTAGAAATACATCCTAGAAAGATAGTAAGCAGTTCAGGGCAGCCTCTAGCACAGACATACTCATCTACTGCAAACCACAAAATGAAAATGCTGTGATGCTAGGTAGGCAAGGAGGAAAATCCATTAAGAAAATCAGCAGGAAAACAAAATGCTTAGTATACAACTTCTAAATGTGTGTGTTGTGTTTTCTGAAAAGACTTACTTTGCCTTGGAGATGAATTTGTAGGTATCATTCCAGTAAGCCAGAAGATCTGTAGCTTCTTCATCATAAACCCGGATATTGTGGTATTCAAAGAGCCCAGGGAAGAAATTATCTATTTCTCGAGTCACATTCAAAATGTACCGTACCCTGCATGGGAGCAGCAGAGAGAAACACAGCCAGTTCAAAGAGATGTCCCACTGCTACACTGCAGCCTTGCCTTGCTTTGCCAAGGGCATTTGGAAGTGCACTCCTGAACAAAATTCCTGGGAAATCAGGAATTAATGCAAGGAAGCAGCAGCTAACACAGACAATAGGTTTTGCTGGGCACTTCAGAGCCCGATAACAGAGATCCATGGATAGAAACTTCCTCTGCACAATGTCAGGTTACACTGCCCACCACCTCTGTTCTACATGTCAGCAATACTTGTGCCACAGGGGCTCCTGCACACCTTCTGCAAGCCCCTTTGTGAATCTCTCCTCTTGCAGCACCAAAACCACAGGAAGATGGAAGACTAAGCCTCCCAGTAACACCAGAGCTAAAAAACGCATAAAATAGCTACAGAGAGATGTAACAGACAATGAGCCATTGGGGAGGATTTATTTCTTATCCCTAAATTTTCTGGAAAGGAAACTGCTAGAGAAAGCTTGTGGTATTTATGTACACAGCACTCAGTATTTTTAGCCCTGAGGGTTACTTGTAAGATGCTTATGAAATGCACTCATGCTGGGATATCAGGCAGAACCAGGGAACTGCAGGAGAGTGACATCCCTTTTCCCAAGCAGGTATGAGATCACTGGCAATCAAGTAGGACCTGTCAGACTCAAGGAAACCACAGCAGATCCTGAGCTCACCAAGAAGAGTCAGTTTTGCCAGGCTGAATTTCTGAGGTACAGAATTACACTATCAGTTCACAAGCATGATTAGTTTTTTCCACTGGTTTGGCACAAATAAACCAAAGCCATTATTTAACTGCACAATCTTGGTGCTTATAACCACCTGGTCTAGAGAAAGGACAATCTAAACTTGAAAAGTAGAAAGGACAGGAAACAGAGGAACCCATTGGTGGGGTTCCTACAGGACTTTATTTCCTACTGGGCCCCACTCAGAGGAACAAATGCTCTTCTCCACATTTTCCTTCCTGCACAGCCTGGAGGTCCGAAGTGCCTCTGTAATCAGTCCAGAACTATGGGCTGGGGCTCAGGGCACAGAGCCAACTATGCAGCATCCAGTTCAGTTAATAGCAGCTTTTTACTACTTATAGCTATGAGCTTGCTGCCTTCCTTTGTTTGCCTTGGGGACATTAGTCAAGGTCAGGGTAAGATTCTTTTACTTTAAGGTGCCTGTTTGCGGGACAAGGAGTTTGGAGGAAGCAAGAGCTTGTTTGGATCTGCAAACCCTTAAATAAGACTCAGGTTACACAGCAGGTATGGAATACAGTTTGTTGCATAGTAAAGTGTGGCCAGGCTCTTGCTTTTAAGCTGATGGCCTGAAGCTACTCACCCTCTGTTCTGCAAATCTTCCAAATTGGAGGCATTCCATTCTGAGCCCTGCAGGGAAAACATGCAAAGGGACACATCAGGCAGAAGGAAGGCAGGGGCAACTGGTGGAGGGAGGGATAGTCACCAGTGAACCAGAGGAGGAAGCTGACCAGCCAAAGATTGGAGAGCTGGGGGTCCTTTGAGCACATAGGTACAAAAGTGGTAACCAGGACTGATGCTCAGCCCCTTCTCTCATAACATTAACCAGATCCCTTCTGAAACAAGAAGTGGCTCTGCCAACAAGAGCCCAGCACTTGTGTTGGCACTTCCTGCAAATGGCTGACAAATCAACCTCAGCAAGACAGGACCACTCCACCCTTTCCCTGGAGGCTGCTGCCAGTTCTGCCCCACAGAGGAGAAACTGCCTGCATTTAAGAACCATCCAGGTGCTGTTTATACATGAAACACCCATCAAGAACATCAAAGGCAGCAACACCTAAGCTCACTTGGGTTACACCTCTTCTCCCCACGTTCAAAGCCTGTGTGAGCAGAGAAATGAAGACATTTAACTAACCCTGGCCAGGTAACCCTCTCCTCTGCAGCACACACAAGGGCCTCCAAGCTGCTTGCTTCCTGCTCAAACACTAACTTGACTGAGGACAAAACCACTCAAAGGCTTCCTTCAAAACTGAAGGTGCACAAGCTCTCTACTTCCCTGCCCTAAAATGGCTCTCAAATGGAAAAATGATCCAGATGAAGATGACTGATTGTATTTACCAAGGCCCAAACCCAGTTTAATGTTGTCTCTTTCAGACAAGAAAGAATAATTTAATTCAGGCCTGGGAACCATCAGTTTCTACAAGTAGGGAGAACAATGCTGCAGGGGTGAAAGCCTTTTCTCCTGTCCTTTGATCCACAATTACCAACATCATCAGTTCTCTTATTTCCTGCTCAGTTCTTTTAGCACTCCTTAAATGGGATCCCACAGGGTTCTTGCCTCCACCTCGAAGGAAACAGCTCCTTGCCTCTCTTGAGCCCTCACAACACAGCCCTGCCTTGCAGCACACACACTCCTGGGTGAAGCTGGTGCCCAGCCCCAGCAGCACTGCTCTTCACCACAGCAGCTGCTCTGCACTTTTACTCACACACTAACCACAGCTCTTCTTGGTGCTGCCTGCAAGCCTTGTTTGAAAGGCTTTCTCCCCACTAAATGCATTCAGAGCCAAGGCTCCAAGCCCTGCAGTGCATCCAGCTGCCTGTAACAGCTTTTGGCCAGCACCATAAGCCTGTAGCAGGTCCCTCTCTCTCCTTATAACACATAGTCTGCAAAAAAAAAAAATCCATCATAGGTACTTCCAAGTTTCCTGGCTCTACCTCAACATGATATCCTGGGAGTGCTCCCATTAACAGAGACCATCCCTTCTGAGCCGGAGACTGGGAGAGGCCCTCTCCATTTGGAAAGACCAGCTGGTCCAAGAGGAATGGCTTTGTTTAAAGTTGAGCCAACCTCACAGGCTAGACAGCCCAACCAAACCCGTGTCCGTGGCTCCGGGGCTGGGAAATCCAGCGGAGCGCTGACTCACCAGAAGGAGCTGCAGTAATTAAGACAGGCCCCAGCAGCAACTAAGCAAGCAAAACATTAAACAGCAAAATGTTTATGTTTCCTTAGGTGACTTATCTCCAGGATTCTTTGTTACCTCACTCTGTTCCTCCTGGATCACACGAACTCAGAGCTTTCCATGTTAAAAGAGCGTCATTCCACCTGGATGTCACATAGCTCCCCTCCCTCTTTGCTATGTTATGTCTTCCCCAAACATAAGAACTTGGCACGTGGGACAGTTAAAGCCACAAAACTGGTCTTACGTCAATGGAAACAGCCCTGAGAAACTGTTAGAATTAAGACCTTGTCCTTTCCATGCTCTAGGTACAGGGTCTACAGCTTGGTGCTACATGGCAAAGTTTAGTACAGCCAAAAAGCCAAGCTGCTCTTGTTTATTACTGTCTTGCTTAAGAGTATGTGATCCCAGGATCAACCAACCTTTCCTTCAGAATTCCTTTAACCTCCTCCAGAGACCCCCACGTCAACCAAGCCATAGTGAAAAGTGTTAGGAGTGTTTACTTTTGTGTTCACCCTTAGACTCACCAAAAAGACATGATCAAATATCTGTGTGGGGCTGTCCATCTGCCCGAGGATCACTATCATTTCATTGTCAATGAATTCTTTGAACTCCCGCAGGTTACACACCATCTGCATCTCCAGCTCTGTGCGTATCTGCGTGGGTAGGAGGGACACAAGGAAGTCATGTGAACCCCTTTCTTCATGGCATGAAGCACACAGCTCTTTAGTTTGTACAACAGCATTTCCAGTGCTGCACCCTAACCACTCACCTCTTTTGAGGTGATGTTCTCCAAATCTTTCTGCATCATGATCTCCCTTAATTTGGTCTTTATCAGCCGTTCCGTGCGTTCCCGCTCAGTTGGGCTGTCAGAGGAAAGCAACAGAGTCACTGGGAGGGAAAACAAACTGGATTCATGTCACTTTTAAAACAGGTACAGACTACATACTCTGTAGAGTCTCAGACTCTCACACTACTTCCCCCAAGCATGTCCCCAGCTGGAGGGAATTCAGGTGACAGTAAAGCCCAGTTTAGATTCACAGTTGTATATGAAAGCCACCAACTGAATGCTCCTAATCCATTGTAGTCATCCAGAGAACCCCTGGTATTTGGTAAAATTTAAATTGGGAAGGCTGCATTATACCCTCTGGAGCAATATCTAAGCCTCTCCCTACCTTTCTTGGAAAGGTAACAGCTCCAAAACTCCTTACATGGAGAGACAAGGGCAGCTAAGCCCTTGCATTCCTCCCGCCTCTGCTGCCAGGGGCCTTATCACCAGCTGCAAAAATAGCCTGAGTAACACCAGGGGAAGCTGCAGCAGAGCAGCAGCACAGGGCTGGCTCACCCAGCATCTTTACAGGGGACCAGCAGTGACATGTCCCACCACCTTTCCCTTTCTCTGGAAGGCTGCCAGGCTAGGGAGGGCATGGACCTTACAAGTGTTCAATTGGTGGTTCACAAATAAAAATCATGGAAGTTCCTGGTTCTTTTAACCTCATGCATTATTTCAGGATTCCATTAAGAGAATGCTGTTTAAGTGTCCCAAAGAAAATCATTCAATTTCAAGGTGCCACCAGGGAAAGGGTGGGTTAGATAAAATTTATATATGAAAAGCTACAAGAAAATATTAATCTGTCAGCCTGCCAAAACTTTTCAGCCACCCGCCTTGTACATTAAAAAACAATCAAGTGTGAAGACTTGTTCACAGCTGAACAACTGCTTAGCATCATTATTCACTCACTAGACTCCAGCAACAGGAAATATCTGGGAGCATAAATCAACCAAAGGCACTGTTATTCTGGGAAAGTGGCTGGGGACAGTGAAGTAATTACAAAATAGGCAAGTGAAAACCCTCACATTTGGCACCACATCTGGTCACAGGCTACCTTTCAGGTTATATGGTATCAGTACCATCAGTTACTAATGACAGGGGTGGTAAACCTTGAATGTTGATACAGCCTATAAATTTTGCCTTTCTGAATTATCTACCCATTTACCTCAGCCACTGTTTTGGACCATCTATCACCTGATACCCAAGCATTTAGCTGGAGGCATCTTGGAACCTACACACTGTCCTGTTCCACACTTGCTAAGCTCCTCAGAATGACAAAAACCTGCATTGCTCTTTGCCCCCATTCTTAGGTGTTTCAGATGGATGAGATGAGGATGTTTCTAAGCTCACAGGCTCAGAAGTCCATATACAAACACTTCACTTTACAGCAAAATGAACTGAGTAAGGATAAAAAGACCATGTTAGCCTAAACATGTGCTCAGACACGTGCCAGTATAAGAGCAAAGTCCAGAGAAACCTGTTCCTTCCAGGCCTGGAACAAGAGGACAAAACCAGCAGAGACAAGGCTGAGGTACACCACACCTCTCTCACCAGTAACATGGGACTACATTGCAGAAGCAAAGGTCTGCAAGCAAAGCCCAAGGTAAACAACTAAACTGAAAACAGAGGCTAGAGGAGATGCAAGGGAGCCCCAGGAGGGCTAAACTTCCAGTGCTGGTCCTTACCTAACTGTGAATCCACTTATTACATGGAACAGGAAGCCTCTCCTTATTAATACCTAATTAAGAGCAAACTCTTGTGGAAACTCTCTCCTCATTTGAGGACAGTCAAACACTGGCTCAGCAGAGCCAGCCCAACTTACACATCAGTGAAGAGGGCGGGCGAGTCGGGCCGGTGGGACTGCACATCTTGCATGGCATTCCACTCGTTGACCGACGACTGGTCCGAGTTGATGTGGCTCTCATAGTAACTGACCCACGTGAGGAAGAGGCTCCCTGGATAGTAGTTGTTGCTCCGTGCCACTTCACAAGCCTTATGCAAACTCTGCAGAGCAGACCTAGCAAGGGAACAACACTTGTGGGTTTATAATTTTTTCCTCAGGCTGGCTCAAGCACTAAGCAGCAGCCAAATCCAGGATGCTGCTCATGTCCCATCGCTTGGTACAAACCCCTGGCACTGTGCACCAGGCTATCCTGCAAGGCTGTGGATTCCCACACACTGCCAGAGCTTTCATGTCTTAATTGGAGCATGCCAAAACAAGCCTGGATAGCAGTGAAGGTGCCCACAATTCAGAGGGCAGAGGCACCCGTGTCTCTGGTTCCAAAATCTGCTACAAATACCCAAGCCCTAAATAAGATGCAGAGTTTGTGTCCAAGACAGGGTGCTGACAGCTCCTACTGTGCCATCAGCTGTCCTGTGTGCAGGGCAGGGACACCCAGGAATCAGACATGCACAACCAAAGGCTCAGGACTGCACTGAGATGTTTAGGTGTCTGCCCTCTCTCACTGCACGAGGGATGTCAGAAGTTTCTTCAGCTGCTGCTGGGAAACAAATCCCCCTCTCCTATTTTTAGCTTATTTTAAATCTTTGACTGGGATCAGAAGGATCCAGGTCAAAATCACTGGGGTGACAGCAGCATCGCTGACAGGCGATGTATTTTTGCAATGCAAAGAAGCTTGAGCCAGAAATACTTTCATGATCACTACATGAACCACCCTAAAAGGAAAGAAAAATGCAAGCAGCTTTTCTTTCCTCTATCACAATGAACATATCACAAAATATTTCAAACATATACTCAAAGCAATGTGACTTTGGGCTCAAAGCAGCAGCCCTTTGCAAGGAAAATTACCCTATTCCTTCCTGCCCTCAGCTGAGACAAAGCTGCTGTACACCAGCCCTTAAATGTCTTTTTCCTTTGGTACCAAACTTCCTTCCCTGTCTCTGAAGGAAACTTCTGGCTGCTCAAGTAGGTCTCAAGATCACAGTAACGTAAAGCAGCACCTGGTTTTTAAGAGCTTAAGCAGCCAAAACACCTGGAAAAAGCATCACTGGGACAGCTTGTAGTCAGTACTCACCACATTGCCTGTACAGACACGGGCTTGAATATGTGCACCCTGTTATCTGTTGATACGCTGAACCCTCTGGTGAGAAGAAAAAAAGGCACAGTAAAAATGTATCCCAAAAGTCACTTTTTAGTTAATAACTGATAGTCTGTAGCACATTAGAACAGCAAAGGTCTAGCCCTATGCATACACTGCTGAGTTCAGCTAGCAAACAGATCAAAATAGCACACTAAAAGCTCTAAGATAACTTCTTTAAGCAGCTGCTGTTTGGGAACGAAACTAAGACAGTGGGACAGTGCTGGGCTGTGCTGTTTACCTTGGCAACACAAATTCAGTGCCACAGCTGGGAGCAACAGAGTCCAGCTAAAGAGATCCTGGGGCAGCTACCAAGGAAAGAAAAGTCATTCCACGCACTGCACTGGACAGCCTGAGTAACTGGCACAAACAGGAGTCTGCAAGTCAGGTGTCTATTTGGCACAGAAGCATCATTCTTGCTTTATGTTGGGCTGAGTGCTGCCTGCTGCAAGCATGATGGAGGAACACATAATAGGATCCCTTTAAGGAGCTTTCACTACACACCCACTCTCCAGTAAAAGCTCCTTTACTCCAGCTTAAACACACACATAAGCCACTGTCTCAGTGCGTGTTTATTCACAGATAAGTCAATTACTGGTGTTCCCTGCCACAACCACTGTGATTGAGGGCCTTTGAGCCTACTAACCTCATACAGGTCAACAAAGAAGGGCTGCTGGACCTGTAAGGGCTCTGCAAGCACTGGAATCCTTCCCCATACACCTTGTTCTAAGATGTATCAATATAGAACACACAAAAGGCACTCACCCATCCCCATCCAGGTGGATCAAGGTGTCGCTCCAGAGTGGCAGCACCAAGCCCATTGTACAAGTGCTACTGCAGTGAGAAAGAGAAAATCAGTCTATCTACTACAGCACCATATTATTATTCTAATTTCATGGCAATAGTTCCATATTTTTGTATTCATTAGGAAAAAGAAAAATCACACTGTTGCTTCAGAGACAAACAGTGCCAGTGTTGTTCTACAGGGACCTGGCAAGGATCACTAACCATATTCAGGGCACAGCATTATCCTTTCATGCAAGCTTAAAGGGTTAACACACCCAAGAGAAGAGCAAACAGGATCCAAAACCACTGAACTTTGTGCAGAAGGTCAGAGGGGGCTCACAGTCTCCAGCCAGCTCAAGGCTTTCTTTACAAATTAATCCCTCTCAGGCTCAAGAGGTTTGGTTCTAGCTTTGGTTTTGCAATCTACAGCTTTATTTTCTTGTTTGTCCCTCAGCCACAGCTGCTGGGGACTGGGAGCAGAGCAGGGCAATAGTAGGATGACTGGCAGCATGGCAAGTTGGCAATCTCAGCCTATCACCTGTGGCTGACTCCTGACCCTTCTTCACCCTCAAGAATGAGCACAACACTCATCCCATACAAACACCTCCTGGCAATCCCACTCCTCTCTCAGCTGCTTTGCTCTCTTTGCCCTCATAGTCCCCCAAGTTTTCTGTAAGGCTGAGCAAAAAGCCAAGTTAAAAGCAGAAACCAAGTGATGGAAAAAAGGCAGGGGCGGGGGAACCCAACACAACCTCCTCCATGTTGTTAAAGAGCTGAATCTCATAAACCTGCAAAATTGCCCCATAATCAAAGCAGCATCTTGAAGAACTGAATTCAGTGGCCTCCTGCTCTTATGCATCAGGTGCTCCCAGATTTCCACCAGTTCCAGCACACCTGCCAGTCTCCAGCTTAAGAGAAAAGTGGGAAGAGAGAAAGACCAGGCTTTGGAGGGTCAGACAGGGAGCCCTGGAGATGCACATGCCTGGTGCCCAGCACCAGGAGACACTGCGGCACGCAGCTATTTCTGTTGACAACATGAGATGAGCTCATGGAAAGATGTGTTTTTAAAAGGCTTCCCAAGGTGGCCGGGGTATTTTTAGTGATACTGTTCAGCGAGCGCTTATCAGAGACCATAGCAACAAGTCTATATGGAGTTATAAATACCGAGTGGGCTCGGGGAGGGCAGATCACAGTGACCATCCAGAACCCCAGGAACTCCAGCAGAAAGCTAAAACGACCCTGCTATGTTATTAGAGACTGAATACCAGTGAGCTCTCAGTTATCAAAGGTGGCTGCGCTGGTACATCACAGCCAACAGCGAGTTCCAAGCTCACAGCAACCTGTGCAAGGGCAAGTTATTCTTGCCCCAAGGCAAGAGCATCTCTGAGTCACAGTTGTGCACACATGTGCAGAGACAGGAGCCAGGGGCAGCATCAAGCTGGCCCCCCGTTTTAGCAGGCATCACCTAAGCTCAGCATCGCACAGTGGCTGAGTGGCTGCTGTGACCAGCAGGCAAATTTGGAAGGCAATTTCTTAGCTAAATAGTTAAAAAATACTTTCTAGTGATCCTACTAATTACCTGGAAGTAATTTATTCCAACTAGTGTCAAAAGCAAGACTCATTCCTGTAGCAGCTGTGCTAGAAGTAAGAATGAGTATGAAACTTTCCAAAATGGAGTATCTAGCCGATTGTCTTCCAATAGATTTACTTAAAACTCTTTTCAAGAGAGTCATGTGCCTCCATGCCCTCTCCAAAGTGCCCACTGTCCACTTTTAAATGTGAAGCTTCTGCCCTTAAAGCTACTGGGTAGCTGTCACCTGGCTTACAGCCCCTCCAGCAGCAAAAGCTGCTTCCCAGCTACGTTCTGCAGCCTTGTGGAAAGGTCAGCAGGAATTTAAATGAATGAAGCAGAAGCACTAAACCCTGATGACACACTGCTGCCTGGGGACAGCACATGGTGTGCAAGACCTGCCATCACCAACCCTGACACTGCCATCAGGCCTTTGTGCCATGACCTTGGCAAGGGACTGACAGTCCCTTTCCTATTACCTGTTCTTCTGAATGCTGAGGTCCAGCTCCTCTAATTGCAACTTCTTTCTTTGCATGAAGATTGTCCCTGTCTCTGGTGTGCAGATGCAGGGCTTGGGGACCTTACCATTCAGAGGCACTGAACATCCTCACAGAAGCCTGATGCTTGGAGGAATGAGGGAAATACTGACCTGCACTGCTGCATTACTACCTCCTCTCAAGAAATAAAAAAGGCAATTCTGGATCTCAAGAAAAATGTTAGGCTAGAAAAGCTGAAGTAGCCTATCCCCAGTAAACACAGGACACCAGACAGTGATTTCTAGAGTTAACTTGTGTGGGGGTGAGCACAAAGACTTCCCCATCTGGACACTCTGAGTACCTGTCATTGGAAGAGAAATCCATTCCTAGGACGATGCTCTCCTCCGTGTCTTGTCTGCCATTGGTGGACACCACCACCATATATCTAGTGCGGTTCTGGTAGGTACTTTCCAGTCTTACAGCCTGAAGAAAAGAAGGGGAAGAGATCAGCAATGCAGTCACCAAAACACACATTATTACTTTTACAGGCCACTTTTTCATGCTGAGTGACAGGCGCAGAAGCAGTGATGCAGTCTGGACAGGTCCCAAGCTCCTCAGCTGGGTAAGAACTGCTTTACTCCCACACAGTGCCCTCCTCAACAGCTGGCACATTCCTGGTGCACTCTGCACACCTGGTTCCAGGCCCTGCTCTGTCCCACCAAGGCTGATTTTGAACAACCTACAGCCCTCTGACTGGTCCCAGCCCAGTGAGCTTCGTGGACCATCAGTGAGACAGATGGGTGCTGAACCTTCACCTTCAGAGGGCTTTGTCCCAAGAACCAGAGCTTTCCTTTAAACTAATGTGTGCTACAACAGCTCCAACGAGTCTCCTTCCACCAGCTTCCCAGGCAGCTGGACAGACAACCAGGATCTAATTCATACATGGCTTCCTGCTGGCCCTTTCAATTCTTCTGGCAACTTCCCCAGTGCAGAAGCAACCATACTGCCTTACACCTGGCAGGAAAAGATATCCCTATGACTAAGCTGTATCCTTCACTGGTTCAGACTGCCCAGGAAAGGTGAAAGTCATCCTGCCTTGGTGTTTCTGCCACGTTCACTTGTACCCCAGTGCCAAAAGGGCTCTAGGAGGACTGGTGTTCAGCCCAAAATCCCCCAAATCAAATCCCCCAAATCTCACTACTGAGAGCATTCAAGCCATGGTGGAACTTTAACTGTGAATGTCAGACCAGCACTGAAGCTCCTGGAAGGCTGCACTGAGGTGAGCTGCTCCTCCAGAAGCCACAAGGAAGTGAGAACTGAAGGGACTCCAGGAAGCCTTGCAGACAGACTGCTGGTTAATGAGGAGCCTGGGGAAGGGAGCCCAGCACTGAAAGTTTTGCTTATCAACACTTGCAGCAGGCAGCCTTAACTTGCAACACTTTCTGGACTCCGTTCCAAGCTGTTTGCAGCTATTTTAGTCACAGAATCCCAACCACAGAAACTAGGACATCCCTAGAAAGGAAGTGTCTTAATTCTGTATACCAAAACTTAACTTTGGATGGCCCAATCCAACCCCAAGACTCTGTCTGGCCTCAGTGTTTACCATATGGTTAAACTGCTGCTTGAACTTTGAGCAGAGATCAAACAGGGGGAGAAGGAGCAGTCCCAGCCCAGCCTTGCACTGTGCTGTGGACAGATCCCTGTCTGCTGCAACAGGACCCGGTTCCTGAACTCCTTGCAACCCAGTAGTTGAAGTCTGAAGTGGTGTTTGATATCTTCCACAAACTGAACCCAAATTCCCTCAAACACCAGCAGCCCTCCCAAGCCATGGCTTGTGTAGATGCCTCTTGGTGGCCCTCATAGGAGGCCATGGCTCAGAGACCCCAGCTGAAACAGCCATCCTTAAAAAAGCTAAGAAATTAACTATTGTGTGAGATCTCTCAAGAGCAGGCTGCTTTTCCCAATATGCTCCTTTAGTTGTTCAAAGCTTGGTCTTGAGGTCAGAGTGGAACCTTCCAGCTTAGAGAAGCCCCCTCTGATCTCAGAGGTCTCCTGTCCACCAGCTGGGAAATCTTGACCACAACACATGATGGAGTGGGCAACAAAGGTTAAATCAGTGCCTGGCAGCTGAACAGAGCTCACCATCCCAGCAAAGTGCTCTGTGGCAGGAATGCTGAGTGCAGGGAAAGCTTCCCAGTGGCATTGCAGGGAGCAGCAGCTCTGGTGATGGGGTGGAACAGCAAGTGCAGGCAGGAGACGGTGTTGACAGAGTCTTCCAGACTTGCCCAGTTGGACCAAAGACCAACAGAAACTACCCAAATGCTGATGCCAGCAGACAGCCGTGCTCTGTACAGCCAGAGACTGTGCCCCACCCCATCTCCTTAGGATAAGTCATGCTAAAACCAGCCTTATTTTCCTTCTTGCTTCTTGAGTCACTGGGATTCCTTTGGAAACATGGAGGATCAAAGTGGTCAGTCCTTCAAGGTGCTCCCCAAGATGGCTGTTTCTAGAACTAACCACTTGTGGGAAAACAGAAAGGTGCTCTTCAACCTAGAAGAGCAAGTAATCACCAAGGTCTTGGTGGTTAAAGTAATTATCTACATTAGGAACCAAACCTCAACAATCAGCACGGACTTGCCTAAAACGGGAGCAGACAGATGTAGCTGCCCCATGTCTGGGGCATCCACACAGGAGTTTCTGTTCTGCTTCTCTTGAGGACAGTCCAGCAGCAAGAGGATTAACAAAATCTAACTTATTTTGCTAAACCAATTTGGCCAGCAGTAATGGGAAGTCTTGATGCGAGACCCTTTAGAACAGGGCAAGACAAACAGTGAGCAAAGGTCACATAGCTGCACATAGCTGGTAGGGTGGAATTTTCAGAGGCCAGTTAAGAGAAATAGGGCATGGCTTAGTGTGAATCTCTGGGTTCAACATTTACACCCTTAGCACAAAGTAAAGAACCATGATTGGGCAGATAATGTGTTTTGCTAAATTTAATGGACTATTAAAACAGCAGAATTGACACTCTAAACCAGCCAACTTCAAAAGTTACTATTAGTGCCCCTAAGTGCCTATCAAACCACAAATGAATCTCTAACCTTTCCATGAAGTGCTAGTTCACATGCTCACCTCTCAGCAGGAGCACACCAAGTGCTCTGATGCCTTTTAAATGAAGATATTTGAAATCCCAGTTACTCTAGGAAGAGTATGGAGCCTGGCTTCAGGGACTGTGATGAGATGGAAAGTTCTTTCTCAACCAGCTCATCTACACAAAGGTGGCTTTCTCCTCGATTTGGGAAAGCTATTTGTAGTCTGGTCAAAACAAATCATCCCCTGTAGTCCTTTCAGGGCCAGCCACATTCTTCTTAAGTTTTAGGCTCACCTGAACACAAGCCAACTTTATCTTCTGCTGCATTTTTGTATCATCAGAAGTATGATGTGATATTTCACCAGCCCTTATGAACAGCACATTCCGAGAAGTTCATACTGACCTTTCAGGCTCCACGATAGTAGGTGTTTCACAGAAGAACACATTTCTCATGGAGATAAATGATTTGAAGATGAATAAAGTGCGTCCAACTTTCAAGTTCCCAGCTCTGCTAGGCTTCAGGAACATGTTCAATCACTTTGCATTCTTAACTCCTTTTCCTCCTTCCTACTGATCTTACACTGGTACCATGGCTTTAATCCTGCTCTCACGGAAGGCTAAAAACCTCTGCCAACAGCTCCAAGAAACAAGAGTTGTTCCAAATTTCAAGTGTAGGATTTAAGAGGATTAGATTCCTCTGCTGCCCCCTGAGCTGTGAAGCTGGCCCTCCGAATGACAGCAGCCAAGAAAATGAAGGGAATGCATTTCTCTCAGTACTGTTTATATTTCAAATCTCATTTGTATCTGCTTTTTTATGAGAGAGTCCATTGCAGCCCTGCACACCCTTCGTTCGTCAAGAATCAATTAAATTCAAGTAGACTATCGAACTTAACCTCATGCAAGATTTCAGCATTCCAAATGTAGCTCTGGACAAAAGGGTTTATGTCTCAGCCCACAAAGTCCTTATTCAGCTGTTAAGGCTAATTTGTCCCAAATCACACAATGTAGCCAGTGATACTGCTGAACAATGCCCTGTTCAATAGTTTCCAATGTTATAACCCTGGCTCAAATTCTGAAAAGCATTGAGAACCCCCATTCCCATCACTTTCACTGAAATTTTAATGACAGCAAGGTGTGCCTGGCAAAATTTAGGGGAGTAGGTCCTTTGGCTTGCTTGTGGCAAATTATTTTTGGTGGTCATTGGGGAAGCTAAAGCATTCCATAGTAACCTTGGCTGTTTCCTAGCTATACTCATCCAGTCAGCCCATCTCCAGCACAGCTCTGGAGGATTCAGCAAACCAGAGGTGTTGGAATAACACTTGGGATGCTGGCAGTCCTTCTTTGGGCAGACGTTGCTAAGACGCACCACAAAAACACAGGAAACAAACTTCAGGCTACTGAGTGCTGAAAGGTGCAGACTCACTGCAGTCATGCCTGGCCTTGTAGAGCACTTCAACACGTCCCAGGCAAATTCCTCACTGCTCACATTTGGCTTCTGGAGCTCTTCAGGACTGTGCATCAATGCTATGAACAGCAATGCCTCATTTGACATCATTATAGGAGGCAAGAGCCCGGGAAAGAAGAAGGCCAAGGTTCAGTTCAGGTGCATGGCTACATGGGGATCTTACATGCTCCCACCTGTTCAGCCACGGCCTTTTGGGGTGCCACAAGTCAGGACAGCAGAGTGAGGAACACAAGTGAACTCTCACAGAAGGGCAGATGTTCACTCACACTGGTCAGACATAAGTCAGCTACTCTTGATTTAAACAGGACACCAAGATAATTTACCCATTCTCTCTGGCAATTGTTACAATATTTTTGGGGAGCACAGATACTCAGTACTTGGTTCAAAGACAACCTTCTAGCCATACAATTTGTCTCACTGAACAACCAAAGCAGACCTTTCACAACTAGCTGCTCTCCAGCCTTTGTGGTTGCAAAGACTCCCCAAACCTGCTGACAAAACCACTCCAACACACACACACCACTGCTTCCCTGAGTTACACAGGTGTGTTTGTCAAGTGGCGCTTAACCTTTGCATTGGTTCACAGGAGATAAGCAGAAAGCCAACCTACCAGTCTGATGTTGTCTTCTGGGCGGAGCAGGATGAACATGGCCTGCAGGTGCTGCTGGAGATCCCCTGCGGGCAACAGGGCAAGGTGAATGCACAAAAATAGTTTTAAATCACATGCAAGTTCCTGGCTGTCCAGCCAGAACAAATGTCCACTGAGAAACTTGACACGTCACCAGGAGTGTCGTCACTGTCACTCCCACCTACTCAGAGATGGGAGTTTTGTCATCTCTTAGTCAGCTGCTCTTTGCTCCGTGTGCTCACCTGTTCCTGTGTTACCATGTTCTCTCCTGCTAAATTCTGTTATCTTTTTTTACAGAAATAAACAGTGTTTCGCTACTCTTTGTTCCTCTGACAGACAAGTCAACCTAGTTAGAAATGGACCCCACCCTGTGGTTCAACATTTCATTCTACCACGTGCTCCAAACCAGAAATTTGCCATTTCTTTTACACCAGGTTATTACTCAGTGCAGAAATACTATCTAGGCAAAAGTATACTCTCCTTAGAGTGAGATTTAGTCCTGCTTTAGAGCAGCATGTGCCCACCTATTGTTGTGTACCAACCCCACCCAAAAGCAGCTAAGAACTGCCACCCGAAAAATCAAACACCTATAATTTTTTCCTAGAAAACACTTGCAACACCTTTCCTGGTGAAGCTGAGGAAAAATAAAGGAAAATTGAATTTAGTGCATGACTAGTGATTTTAAGTCTTATTAAGAAGAGACAAGTGTCACAGGTTCCTAAATGATCAAGCATTTCAAAGACAAGTGAGATGATTTTCTGTCAGTACTGCTGCACTGACTTCTCAGCACTACTCCTGGCATGTAGAGAGCCAACATCACCCCCTGAGTACCAGCCAGCAGCAACATCTCCTGCAAGGGGCTGGTTTTCCAATCATTACATGGAAAATTAATCTGCATTCCCATAAAGAAGAGTGCAGGGCTGCCAGGTGGGTGGCAGAGATCAGCAAGAAAAGAAGCCTTTACCCTTCCACCCTCTCCCACTCCCCCACAGCCAGGAAACTGAGTTTAGGCAGCACTGCAAGGAGCAAATATTCAGCAGGATCAGCTACAAGAATCTTTTCTAGGAAGGCTGGTTAGTCCCCCTGACCTCCCTTTCTGATTCACCAGTGGTGCCAGAATCCATGTTATTTCACAGACTCTCAGAAATAAGGAAAGCTCGGACACAGAGCAGCATCCAGAAATACCAAAAAAAGGGAAGGAGAAGAAAGGAAAGGCTGCCCAGTCAGAGTACCTGGTTTCCAAATGATTTTTATAGCTGGTGGAAGAGCAAGGCTGAAGAGCATCCTCTCTGTGTGGGACAGAGAAAACCTAGCATGGAGTAGGTTACACAGGACAATGCAATCCCTGCTCTCCTCTTCCTTCCTCCTTGAACCGCATTTCAGCATATGGAGAATGAGTCAATGCTCTGGGAATGAATTTTTAACTGGGGGTGGGAAAACTGAGGAACTCAGCAGTGCCAGGGAAATCAGAAAGTATCACTGACGACAAGCACCTGAAGCTGCTTCCTGCCCATGGACATTGTTCCCAGCACGGGAGTGGCTGGCACGAGCTGCCCTAAACAGAAATTATTTATGGAGATAGGGTACTCAGGAAGGCCAAGTCATCCATCAGGTGCTTGTTCTGCCAGGAGTGCCATGACAGGATCTCCCCACGTCAACACAAGTGCAAAATCCTGACAACACTGCTCAGTTCCAGCAAGTTCCAGCTAATAATACAGTGGGAATTGCTGAGAACTGTCAGTCAACAAGCAAAGGTCCCCCTGCACCTCCTGCCCACAGCCTGGAAGAGCTCAGCAAGTATTTAACTCATGAAGCATCCACATGTCTTAGTCTGAAATTAAAGATGCTTCACCCCAGCTTTTTCCCCTCTCCAAAATGAAGGAGTTCCCACTCATTGCTGCCAGTAATTCAGGGACCTTTTAAGAGCCAAAGTTTCCAGAGTTTAAGAAAAAATCACCTGGGCTACTGGATTATCTCAATACTTAAAGAGAGGAAGTTTCTACGACAACCCTTTCTGCAAGGCTCAGCCAAGGAGCTCCATTATCCTTCATCCTCAAAGTTTACCACACTGCTCCCTGTTCCCCTGCCAGCCTTGGGATCTCCAGAGCTGGAAAGTAAAGGATTGCTTCCTTGGCCAGCTTTAATCAACTTGCAGGGTTTTCAACCCCAAACACACAAGGCATTTTGTAAACTTCCTGGATTAAGAAAAACCAAAGGGAAGGCTTTAACATGCCAGAATCAGCACAAAGATATCACATCCTGCCCTGTGAAGAGCAGGCTTTGCTGGCAGTCATGGCAGGGCTGCTGCTTCCTATCACATTGTCCTGCGCCGAGCAGATGCTTTTGTTTCCTTGAGCTGGCAGGCAAGGTGCAAAGCATGGGCAAGGGTGGGATCTGAAAAGTGATTCACAGTATTCCAGAGATGGCAAAAGCCCCAGGGAAGTTACATCCCTTTCTGGCCTCCTCCAGTGTTGTTTGTTGTGGAAAAGCAAGCCCACCATCCCACAGAAGTTTGCCAGGTGGCACAGGACCACCCAGGGAGAGGAAATATGGACAGCTGGTACCATATCTAGTCAATCTGCCAATGATTCCCATTGATGGAGGTGTGATTAGAGAAATGGGTGTGAGCATTATTTCCTATTACCCATTCTCTCTTCATGCTGGATTCTAGCACCTCTGATGAATTAAAAAGGCAGGTCAGGAAGGTCAGTCAGCCTTCCTAGAAAATGCTCTTGGAGCCACTTGAAATACTATTGCATCTATAGGCAGCTATTCCATACTGGAAAGTTTTGTCTGCTCTCCAGCCCCTTCTAATTTTGTGTTCCAGAGATAAGTCATGACACACATGGGGATGGAAGCTGAGCATGGATTATCGGTGTCCCAGAAAGGAGGCAGCTGCAACACTGTGCCAGCCACGCTCTCCACATCACTGATTTAATTCTGGTGGCACAGATGTTTTGCTCAGGAAGGTGACACACTGATCCCTGGTGCCTTGGTCTGCTGATACTAGAAAAATTCACAGAAATCTGGTGCACACTCAGATGAGAGACTCTCTTCGGTGAAACCTCCAAGCACCATAAAAAAACCACTAGAGCATTCCCATCACTTGACAGACAGGGAAACTGAGGAAAGGACAAGCACTGATGCCTCATTAAATCTCACCCTGTAAACTGAAGAGACAGGAATAAAATAAGTCTTCTAAGAACAAAAATCCCATCCCTTAGGCAAGCCAGCCTCGGCAATACCAAACATCTTGCTGTAAGCAATTACAACACACCGGATTTGCTTCCTTGGCAATCTGGCTTCCAAGAGCTCTGGGCCGATTAGACAAGCAATTATTTTCCACCAAGGTCTCCAGACCTCATGCAAATCAGCTGGAGTGAGTAGATGAGGCAAGCAGAGAGACTCAACAGCTGTTTGTGCTGCCTTGCAGAGGTTCAACAGGGAAATCTGTGCATTTCCTCAGCGAGGCAAAGCCAAGGTAGCAGTGCCAGGGGGAGACCTGGGCTTCAGCAATGGACTTTGGAGAGATTAAAAACCAAGACAGGCCAAGAGAAACTTTTTAAAGACTGCTGACTCTACTTTCACACTAAAGGACATTTCACTTCATTCTCGACCAGAAAGGCCAGCTTTAATTTAAGTTTCAGAACATTTTCTTTTGACAACTGGTAATTAATGCATCTCACCAAAGCAATTTGGGTACTGCTTGTGCTATGTTTGAGTGGAAGTATATAATTAAATGCCTTCTGACTTAAAGTTTTTCTATAAATATGTTTGCAAACAGATTTTTAGGTGGCCAGTCATCACATACATAACTCTGACAGATGCAGAGGTGGATGACAGTCTAAAGGTGTCAAAGTACAAAGGGATATACACCTGGAACCAAACCAAATCACATTTTTCCTGGTCACCTTCTAGCAAAGCACGTTGACTCCTGTCTATCTCTGTCCCATTTGCAAACATCTGAAGGTCTCAATTTATTTTTGTTTCCTGCCAATTGCTTTATGGAAGGGAAAAATCCCCACACTGGTGCCTGTAAAACACCACCAGTGATTGAGCACCATATAGCAAATGAAAAAAAAAAACCCCTACCCTGAAATGTTTGAGTTACGATATTAAGAGCAACTTTTCAAAGAGAGTCAAAGCAAAAAAACACAAATCAAACTTCCAGCAGATAAAGGAGGTGGAATTATAACCGACTCTCTATTACTCACTCTGCTCACACCTCTGAGAAGTCACACTGATTTTGCTCAGAGGTTTCCTCATCCCCATGCAGAGGTAAGTCCGGTAAACCTCCTCCCTTTCCTCCACCATAATCGGTTCCTTTCAGATTAGGAAGGACCATTACTCACCCCATATCACAAACTCAGGTTTCCCACTGCAGCACACAAAGGTTTTGGAAGGCAGTCTTCCCCTCCCTCTCTCATACTGAAACTACAGGATGATATTTTGGGGGGCACTCATTCTCAAGTCTCCACCATGCCACGACTGCTGCCCTGATATCACTCATTTAAGGATCCTGTTTGAACAGGAGAGTTTTGAAACCTTTCTTTTCTATCAGCACTGAGACTGGCAGGTCAGGCTTTAATACACACGTGGGCCAGACAAACGTGTGTCATCAGGTGAGAATGAGCTCAAGAAAGGTGGACTCTGAAACAAGAGGGAGCAGACAAGGCCCAGCCATCGATACCACACTTACCTGCATGTTTGTTGCGCCTGTGACTGATCCTGGGAGTGGATGACCCATTTCCTCGTGGCAGGAAGAGAGCTGCACCTTTCACAGTGAGGAAGCTTTCGCTGATGCTGCAAGGGAAAAGACAAAAAGGGAGTGAGGAAAAGTGTCTTGTCTTCAAAAAGGAAAAAAGCAATGGACAAGACAGGTTAAAAGCACTGAATGCATGCTCTGTTCTTTTGTAATGAAGTGATTTAAAGAACTTTTCCCCCCATATAAGTACTGCAAACATTCAAAGCATAACTGAGAACAACACAAACAGAGGAACACTGAAAAGCAGAACATATGCTGGTGCCACTCTGCCTGCAGAGGTGCAACCTGAGCAGGCAGAGGGGATTAACCTATGGCTACATTTTCGATTTGAAAGTCAAGATGACAGATCCACATTTCTAAATGGTGATGAATAGAACAAGCCCACGCATCTGGGTAATTAGGGACTCTGTTAACCCTGAGCTTTGTGGTTCAGACACAGCTGATGCCCTGCAGAAACAAATGTCTCCTTTCAGCAGTTAGCCAAAAGAAAATTAGTGTATACAAATGATTAAGAAATCATAAAACTGCTCTCTATGAGTTGCATGATGATTAAGTCTCAAAGACCTATAAATCATGAAAGCAAGAAACTGTAATGCTGTTGAAATCAGCCATCACTTCATGCCTTGATTCTGCCCTTTCTGAAGTCGCATGAAGAGAGAAGTTTGTAAAAAGGGGCAATGAAGAATTCTCTAGTACTGAGGAACAGCTGGTATTTTAAGCACATCTTCCAGTCCTTTTCTTGCAAATGCTGTGGTTCGTGGAAAAAGCAAGACACACTCCAGATTCTGCAATGCAGCCACCCTGTTGCATACTCGAGGGTTCCTGCTTTTCTCAGAATTGATAAGACAGTCCTAGAGGCTTTGAAGAAAACCAGAAACAATTCTCTAGTCAACAGGATGGCTGATGAATATGATAAGACAGGATGGGAGAGTCTCTGGCATCGTGCATCCCAATAGCTTCATGCTTTGAAAAAGATGTTGGCTTGTCCCTTCCTCTAAGGGATGAGAACTGGGAAATTAATAGAGTAAAAAGCCCTGCCACATATTTTCATTATTTGGGGTTGAGTGCTTTAGCAAAGGGTTTTTTGACTACATTTTTAGAAGTAAAAGAATTAGAAAAGCTTGCGTTAAAGTTGGATTTCCCCTAAGCTCAGGCACATTTCTGGGCACCTCTCCATTTTGCTGCCAGGGATATAGAAAAATGAAGTCTTCCAAGCTCCAGAAAAGCAGATGCACAGAGTCAGAAAGACTTTTCTCAAGGCTGCAGCACATCCCAAATGTTTAGACTGTGCTGTCATACCCTCAGCGCTCCTGAGTGACAAAGTTTCTCCCAGAACTTTCTTCCTTAAAATTGAGCCAGATATCAAACATGTTCTGGATGCTTCAACAAAATCAGAATTTTGAACAGGAGAAAATCACTCATCCTAAATTAAAATGGATCAGAGAGTTCTCTACTTATAATAAAGTTAAAACAAAAAAAAAAAGTTTATTTGGCACACTGAACATGTTTTCTTAGACCATTCTCACATTAAAATATTTGACTGAGCCTTTCTAGCTTTTGTTGACAAATAAATCCTCTCTAAGTTCTCAAGCTACAGTTTCCTACAGCTTAAGCTAGAGAAACACAGAGTTATCTTAAGGACACTTAAAAAAATAATAGTAGTATTATTAATGATAAAAATAAATTCTCCTCCTCCCATTATAATCTCAGGACAGAAGAAAATTGTTAAAAGATGTTAGGCTGCAGAGGAGGAGAAAATTCAGCACTCACAGACAGCTTTCACACAGTCAATTTTATCAGCAAAGCCAACCACTAATATTAGCAATTCTTTAGCCTGTGCCTGAGGTTCCCCCAGAAGGTGGAATTAGCAACTATTTTTAGTGGATAATGTAGCATGTAGCTAAGAGGGCCAGGAGGTTAAAAATCTTCTCAATTCCATCACTTTCCCTTATCACCAGCTCTCAGCCACCAGCCTGGAAAGGAAAGAGCAGCAGAACTGAAGAGATTCCAATCAGGTGCATCCTTCTAGGAGGCCACCTTCTCTCCTAAGGCCAGGAGAGCCTTGTTTTGGGCCATTAACCACGGGCTTTAAATGTAACTTGGTAGGACTAGGGAAAGGGAAAGTAATTTCCCATACAAAGGGCTGGAACAGCCGAAGAATGTGGCAAAGCAGATCATTCTTGTGGAACAAGGAGGTCAGGCAGGGAGGGCAGCACCTCCCTCAGGGCAGGAGTGAGGGCAGGAGATGGCCATCAGCACTGCTGGGAGAACAGCAGCTCCATGCAGACAAGAGCCTTGTGCCAAATCCAGCTGTGGGCACACTCCCTGCACAGCCAAGGCACACTATTGGCACCCTTGGCATCACCTGCATTGGATTCTAACCCCAGATGCATCGGTGTCCAGAAAGAAACCCATAATACACACACACACCCCAAAGCTCTTGCTTTGAGATTCAAGCAGTAAAGAAAATCTTGGGAGGAAAGGCAACAAATTAATGGGAAAGTCCAAGTAGCTCTAATACTAAATTCAGCAGATGCTGATTTCAGTGCCTGTGAGACACTACATAGACATAAAAAGCAATCACTGGCCTGACACCCTCTGTGCCACACTCAGATGGCTGCTCCATTTGGGTCCATCCTGTTTGGACAGTCCCTGGCATGATCTTCACCTAAAGCATCATATTTCAGGGCAAGATCACCTTTGCATACTTTCCCTGATATATAAAGGAAAACAATTCCTCAGGTGGGACACGAACAGCAGCCCCCAGTCTGAGACACTTCAAAACCACAAAAGGTAGAAAAGAAGTCTGTGAAAAGGGCAATTAAGGCTCTAAACAAGTGTTGTCATCCACTACCGATTTCACCCTGCTGACAGCTCGATGGCTTCCAAGCATAATGTGGGCTTTGAAATACTTCACAAAATCTGGCTTGCCAAAGCCTATGGGCTCTTTGAAACACTCTCCTGGAACAGACTGGTGTTAAAAGACACTCAGAGTGGTTAGGGGAGAAGTTGAGTCCAGGACAGCAGAAGACAAGAAGCCAACTTGGCACAGGTAACAAAGCTGAGCTGTGTTTTATCAGCACCCAAGGCTTGTCATCAGTTGTCTGTACTGCACAGCAGGTTTTTTCAGGAGAAGACTTAGGACATACCTATGAAAGAGTTCATAATCCTCAGCACTACAGCTGGGGGAAAAACCCCTTCTGTTCCATGTTCACCCCTGCAGTGAAGCAGCAGCCTCAAGGCCACCAGTGATGTGCTATTTGTAATTCCCTGCTCACTGGGAAGAGAACCAATGCAAGCAGAAGACATAAGCAATTCTGATGGAAATCACTACTTGTACCAGTTTTTCTCCCAGGCAGAAAAGATTTTGTAGAAATTGTACAAGTCACATCAGAACTATTTAAAGCCCTTTGCACAGACACTGCACTCAGAGGGCTCTGTTTCTAACCAGCAGTAACAGCTGGAAACAGAAGTGATTCCCTTGCTCCCTGATGTGCTGCCCAGGACTGAGCTCCTTCTGCACAAGGAAATCACTGCACGGTTCAAACTGAATTCAAATTATGCTACAAAATGAGATCCACACAGATCATGGCAAACAAATAATAAATGCCTTCCCAGATGTTACCCTGCACAGCTCCATTCATAAACTGCAAGCACAAACACCAAATACACTGGTTTGAGGACACAAAAGAGGAAGTGTTACTGGTTTGGGGGGCTGTGCCAAAGAGGTGTGATAAATCACTGGATTTATTATTTTATTATTTATTTATTTGTTATTATTTATTATTTATTTATCACAACCCCCTGAACAATGCCTTCCAGCTCCCAGCCAGGAGCCAGGTGAATCTGCACCACCCTCCAGTTCCAATGAGAAACTCTCAGTCCTCAGTGTAAAATACTCAAAAAGGAACCCCGTTTTCTCTTGAAACTGCTTCACAATGAAAGGAGAGAAAACCTTTTTAGGAATAAGGCAAGGAGGCACCTGAACAGCTGCTGGCAATGTTTTATCCTAATGAACACTTAATTAAGTTATTGCAAGCCTGAGGATGACTTTCCAAAAGTCGTCTCTCCTCACTCATTGGAGCAGCTCCTTTAGAGCAGGCTCTGTCCTGTCCAGCCCAGCCCTTGGTGGGGCACTTGCCAAGTAGCACAACCAGAAAGTTGGCACCATTCCCTGACAGGCTCTGCAGGAGAAGTCCTTCCATGCACATCCTCCCACGCAACGTACAGGACACGTCAGGGTGGCAAAGGCCAAAACCTCCTTGTGCTGTCACCTCCTTGCAGCCATGCCCAAGGCACATGGGTACTGCATGTGGTCACATCCTCCCACCCTGCTCAACCTTGTCCTTAAGATGAAATGGGAGATTGAAAAGTGGTGGTAGAGGAAATGAGGGTATCAAGGTACTTCACATTAGAATGGAAGTCCACTACCTGTATGATTTAGAGAAATACAATTTCTCTTAGTGGGTATTTATTAACCAGAGCCCTGCAGAGAAGAGCTCTAAAGCAGCTACAATGGGATTTCAATGCCAAACCCGGCTCCAGCTGTAGCTTCCCATGACAAGAGAGTTGTGCAGTCCCTCAATAGCCCCCCAGATTTTGTTCTAACATGAGCAGCCAGTGCTGCCTTGCACACCTCAGCTGCCAGCTCAGCTCTACCATCCTCCCTTAATCCAGCGGCTGCAAAACTCAAACCAAACAAAAAGACCAAAATTCCAAGGCTGGCAGGAGTGGCACAGCAGGTGTCAATACTTAGCTCATTCCCGAGGTGTGGAAGGAGGGAGAGAGGGCAGCTGGGGACATGTGAGCGAGCTCTGGAGCAGCCAGGACTGCAAGAGCAGCAATTCCCCTGCAGCCTGCTGGGCCTGGAATGGGGAAAGTAAGAGGAGAGCAGGCACAGCAGCCTGCTGGTTTTTTCATCACTTCAAGCCACTTCCCTCCCTCTTCCTGCTCCCCTTCCCAAACTGGCTGTCTCCCTTTGTCCACAGGCAGGCCTGGGGCCTGGCATCACACCTGCTCTGGGGGCAGCTCCCACTGCCATCCTCCCACCCCTTCACCTGCCCACAAGAAAAGTCCTGGTTAATAAAGCATCAGTCCCACAGCCAAGGGTGCACCAGCAGCTGGGAGCACAGCTGGATTACGTGCAGCCTGGCAGACCAGGGCACTTCTCCCTCAAACACCAGATAAAAGCACTGCATTCCTCCAGTATCTCTCCCCAGGGAAATGCCTCTTTCACCTTCACTGAGTTTGTTTTTCAATAAACAACATCCCTATTTCCCTTGTTTACTTTTTAAAGCACCTGATTTAATAACTGCCTACAGTATGAATGAATTAAATAGAGGGAAGCAATGTTTGGCTTCCAGTTTAAACCTTTGCTCCTAGGCAAGGGATTAAGGTGCTTGATTGTCTTCACACAGAGGGCAGATTTCAGAGCTGTGTAAAGCACAATACCAGGTACTAATGAAACCCACCAAAACCCTACAGGGAAAATGAAAAGGCAAGGATAACTCAGGATTGCCCTGCACTGACACTTGTATTAACAGGGTCAGCTGTCAGCAAACACAGACAAGCACAGGCTTCTCTGATACCCAAAACAGAAACAAACTCACTGCTGAGCAAAACAAGGGCCAGGACTTACCGAAGAGGGGTCAGTCACACTGTCAGCAGAGGGGACACCACCGAGGGCAGGGAGAGAAAAGGGAAGTGGTTCTCCACCAAAGGCCATCTCTCACCACTCAGCACTTTTGCAACTTAAGAAACAGCCCAAGGAGAAAAACAAACTGAGCGTGGGAACCCACTTGGGCTCAGAGGTTTGACGCAAACTGCATTTTTAGCAACATCTGCATTTGTGACTTTTTTTTTTTAAAAGGAACTGTCTGCCGGCACTTCCTCTGCTCCAAGGTGGGGCTCCCTGGAGAGAGAACTCAGCTTCCATGACACAGACAGGAATCATCACAGAGAGATCTGCAATGCCAACTGTTACTCATCCACATGAACTTACCTAGTGATCCCTTCTCACCAGCACCAGGTCACCTTTTCCCTTATTTTGGGTTCCAATATGGACAACTTCTGAAGCCAAAATAAGACAACAGGAAAAACTCACAGTTTGCCAGAAGACAGTCAAAGGTGAGGATTGATGGGTGTGAAATCTGAATTCCAAAGGACTAATTCCTTTACCTTGCTCCAAGCAAGGAGAGAATTTCTGCTGAATGCAGAGTGGGTACAGCTTGCCAAAGGGAACCCTGAAGACCATGGCTGTGCGTGCAAGTGAAGAACAACTGCTTCAGGTGCATGAAACAACCACACTCAGACACAGTTTCAGAGACAGGATCAAACCAGCCTCAAGTCATCCCACCAGGCTGTGGAGAGCTTTGATATCCACTCAACACCCAAGCGAATTACCAGTCTGCAAGTCACACCCACTGCTGGAACCAACCATGACATGCCATTAGAGCTCCTCTGCCACCAGATCATTTGAATTGAGCTCAGAAATAACTTTGCAAACTTGGGCGGCCTGGGTATGCTGGAGAGAGCAGCAGCATCCTTTGGAGACTGCACGGAAGACAACAGCTCTGGGCTGAGAAACTTATCCCTGCCAGAAACTCATCCCTGCCTCGCTGCCGGCGAAGGGAGCAACAACAGCTGCTGTTTGCAGCCCAAGTTTTCAGCCCACGCAGCTGCGACAGGGCTGCACTGTGCCGAGACAACCCCACCACCTGCAGCATTCCTCTGCCTCCCAATGCCCCCAGCCTTGCTCTGCAGGGCTGAGTTTCACACTCACATCCAATGTATTCCCCCACAAGCAGGGCTGGGATTTATTCCTTTCAGGCAAAGGAAAGCAGGGCTTTTTTTTTGTTTTAAGCCGGACAGCATTTTATGGTGTCTGATGGAAGTGAAAGTCCGTGTGGGTTTCCTGCTCCCCTCACATACTCTTGGCCTAGGGATGAACCAGCTCAACAAACTCCTAAAGCCCAGGCAATGCAGGCAGAGCCCTGGCACGGTCATCAGCTGCCTCCTCACCACCCAGCCCTGTGCCCAGCCTGCTGCTGGCAGCTCCAGATTGGGTTTCACTGGGCTGCTGCTGAGCGCGTGCTCCTACAGTAACCCTGACACAGCCCTCCCTGTGTCACCTCCCTGCCGAGCCTGTCCCCATCGCTTCTGCCAGCCCTCGGCAGCCTCGGAAGGGAGGCAATGTCCCGGTGCTGAGGCTGGGGGAGGGAGATGTGCTGAGCTGTGGCTGTTGTCACAGCCGAGAAGCAGGGCGGACTGAAGGGACACCCTGCTGATGATGGGTCATCAGGTAATGATTTATTTCAAGGAATATGAACCTGGGCACAGGTTGTAGGATCACCATGGCAATGAAGAAGGGAATAAAGTAGGGATGACTTAAGTTATCACAGACTGAAAAGGACCCATTTTCCACGCAGCACAAGTAGCAAAAAGCTTTACTGCCCTTCTCCCTGGCTATGCAGCACAGAGGGAGTCCCAGCAAGGCACGTGTTGGTGGCCCATGTTCAGCCTCTGAGGTGGTTTCAGAGAATCCGTCCAGAGAGAAAGCAGAAGATTCCAAAAAGCAACAGCAAAACAAGCTGTGCAAACAAAGCCCTGATGTCTCTGGAATTTGAGACTGAAGATATGCACAAAATCCCTCTTCCTGCAGTCCGAGCACGGCAGTTCACGGACTAGGAAGGGGGTGGCTAACACAATTAGGATGCTGATTAAGAAATCCGGGCACTCAATGTTTACAGAAGAAATTTGATTCTTTGCACTTTTTAAAGCAAGAGACCTAGACCGGAAGAAAGACCATGAAAGGAATTTGTTTTACATGATAGTCCCCAAAGGCTTCCAGGTCTCCAAGTCAAGACATTCCCAGATGAAAGCTCTACATGACATTCTTCTTGTGCCATATACTGTTTAAACATCCTTGGGCATTTTTAATGCGTACTGCCGGGTTCACGGAGCAGGACAGCAATACCTAGGAGAACACTCCACAGTGTTTTACCACCACATGCCGTGCTATTACCAGCTCAGCCTGCCCAAAGTGAGCCAGCTGCTGTGGTACCAACAAAATGCTTTCACAAATATGTTCTTAGAAACATTTTAATCAACATGAGAAAACTTCCTAAGGATAATCTATCGCATCAAGGAACAGAGAAAAAGAACCACCAGCTTTTTGATTAGTAAATCCTCAGGAAGAACACCCCTCTGATTGACACATACTTATCTTTTTTCTCTCCTAATTAACATAGTCCATGTTGATTATCTTTAAACCACACAGTAATCTCCTCTGCCACCAGAGTTTGAAAGCATTGCCTTCATACACAGCACGTTTCTTTTTAAACCTTAAATGACAGCTGACAGACCCTCCAGCAGTTAATTAACAACCTGGTCTCTCCCCACTACCATTAAACACGTTTAATATCAAATATTTTATAATAAATTTTAATGCCTATCTCCCTGCATGTCACTGTCACAGACCTGACCATGTTTGGCCTGACTGGCAGCATCCCACAAGAAGGATCCGTCTGCTTTAAATACAACTGCAGCACAAGTGACAGGAGACACACTGAGGTCAACTTACTGTCCCTCCCTGCCACAGCCAAGTCCAGGGGCCTCTATATTTAGACAAAGTATGTCCAGCACTTTACAGATGGAAGGAGATCACTGACTTGCCTGAAGCATGGCCAGAGATGGGTGTGACCAGGAGCTGACAAGTCCCCAGCACCTGCTCAAGACAGGGCACCCTGTGCCCCTCACTCCCTCCCCAGCAGCCACAGCACCCCAGGCACAGGTCCAGGATGTGACAGGTCAAGGAGGATGCTGCTCTGTCTTTTTCTGGTCTCAGTGGATGTGGCCAGCACCAAGCATGGTTGTGATCAGCTTAGGAGCAGAGCTCCTGTGGTCAGCCAGGGAGCAGAGCTCCTGCTGCCTTGAGAAGCAGAACTGTGCCAGGACTTGGCTCTGCAACCACCCCAACCAGGGCATGGCATGG
Organism: Peucedramus taeniatus; assembly: GCA_013400575.1. NCBI lineage: Eukaryota > Metazoa > Chordata > Aves > Passeriformes > Fringillidae > Peucedramus > Peucedramus taeniatus. Next base: position 250,806 of record WBNO01030447.1, read on the forward strand.
AGGAATTACACTGGGGAAGCTGCCTGGCTCTGATGGCAGCCTTGTTGACTGCCCTCAGTAAATACATTAACAGACCCCTGTAAATAGAGCACCAAAACAAGGACCACTCTGTCTCTACACAAAGAAATCAATGCTGAATAATAAGCCTTTTCCTCTTGCTAAGAAGAAGCAGATGCTTGTTTACCAAAAGCATCAAAAATCATCAAGAGGCTGTTGGATTTGACTCACAAAAATATAGAAGGAAGTTATTTGTTCAGTATTTTAACTTCTGCAGCACTCAGCACTTTCAATTTTCCCTCATTCTTACTGCATCCTCCCCATGCAATGGTATTTGATCCCTGAATGACAGTTTCCAGCAGGAACAGTAAAATCACTTTAGGAACGACTGTCCCTTTAGATTAGCAAAAAGGACAGTCAGCAGCAGCCAGTGATGTGAGATGGTTTGTGGGCTGTTTCACAGAGAACTGCCACGTGCCAGGTTTCTTTCAATAGGTTTTGATTTGAAACTGGAAGTCACACGGAGCTTTACCTGTTGTGATGATACAGCCAGTAGTCAGAGCATTGATCTGCTCCCCCTTGCAAATACTCCAGGGACTTTATTTTAGGGAAAAGGGCAGCTACACTTAAGGGAATACAAACTTAAATGTGGTTGCAACTAATAACTTGAAATTTTAATCAGCTAGAAGGAAGGAATAATCAAAGACAAAGGATCAGAAACCTTTTATTGTTGGAATAGTTTAATGGATTCTGTGCCTTCAATCCAGGGCAACTCTTTGTAGGACAGTTCTTTGCAAAAAGTAAGGTCAATACAAACTTCAGATTGGATTTAAAGCTGCAAACCAAAGAAGAAACACAGCTTCACTTTGGGTTCAGCGACCCAGCACTGAGGGAATGGGTAACAGCCTAGAGAGACAAGGCTGCTTGTCCCCAGAAGCTCAGAGCACACACCCGCAGCACAGCACACCTACCCTCACAGCAGCCACAAAAACCACTCCAACATCCTGCTGGTGTAAGTGACAATCAGCCTCCAGAGCCATCAAGAAAAGCTCTCCAAATCAGACCATGAGATATAATTATGATCCGTTTAAAAATGCAAGCTCAGCATCACTTTCCAATCCAACTCTTCCCCCCACGGATGTTACAAGTTCTTCCTGGAGACAACATCCCTTGTGACTCTGCTTTTTCTTTTGGTACTCTGAATAGGGATCAGCTTACCAGGAGTCCTTTATTCCCGAAATAATTTCCATTAATCACTCACCATACACCACTTTAAACAGAAGCTGACTGACTGTGGGATGTCTAACACCAGCACAGCATCTCCCAACTTAAATAATAGCTGAAATGAAGGGCACCCTAAGAGGCAAAAGGAACTGGGAGATTTCTAAATAGGAAACAAGAAAACTTCTTCAAAATGTTCCTAAGAATTGCAATGTTTTTATACAGCTACTTTAAATACAAGCAGGGAAGCAGTATTGTGGACCATCCACTCTTCATGGTATCTGCTCACAAAAAAAGTGAATTAAAGGAAAAACAGTAAAGTGCTTCATTCTGAAGCATCACCATGCAGTTTTACATTTGTGATTTCTCAGCACAGCTGCAAATTAAACAACTCTTTTAGCACCTTCATGTGACTTTCAGGGAGATGTCAATGCTTTACTTCAAAATGCATATAAAGGAGTTTTTAACTCAACATAAAAACCCTGCAAAGTTTTGCTGACTAAGACTCAGACTGGAAACACATTAAATAAAAGTTTTATTTTACAGGAGTTTGAACTCAGAAGAGTAGAGATTCCAGATGTGTTTATCCCTGTGAAAGTCAGGTGCTAAATTTCAGCAGAATTAGCACTTTAAGCAGTTTGGCAGCCAATTTTCTGTGGTTAACTCAGGTCTTCGTATTTCCTAAAAGCATAGAAACCCCTTTAAAAACCAAACATTAAAGTAGAAAGACCATCAGAATACTAAACACCGCTATGTACCACAGACCCAGTGAAGCCTCTAACAAGAACACAGTGTACTTCAGGAAAAAGGCTCTTAAACAGCTTTTAAAAAGGCTCCAGAATAGATATTTGCTTAATTTCAAGCTAGAGAGCCTCTCATAGAACATTTCATTATGTACTTGAGGGAACTAAGGACAAAAGAGTCAGGAAGATTACAGCAGTGTCAAGGCTTTGCTGGGGACTGTGCTGGGAATCTGGGTGATGTCCTGGTCCATCTCCTGACCCCACTTTCCAAAATGCAGCTCCTGGGCTGGCTCAGCACCCCCACACACCAGTCCAGTTCACACACACTGGACACAGCATCACCCACCTCTGGGGTGGGCATTTGTGTCACCCCACTTGCTATCAAGGCACATGGATATTCCTCTTTTGCTTTCTTGCAATTTTCTCATCATGGCAAACCAACAGGAGGGCTAGAAATGGTGCTGACAAACTGTTTTTATTTACACTGTCTTTCGGTCTTTGCGCCACAGAGGAATGCGGCTGTTCCACTTTGCATTGTTTTTTTGATTTCTCCATCTCTTTTACAAAGCAAATAAAGGAAAAAAAAAACAACAAACCAACTCTAACAATAACAACAACAAAGCCAGTGACAAGCTCTTCACACACCACCATGCAATGAGCCCTTAAAAAACCCAAACAAACTAAACAAACAAAAAAACCACAGTAAAACTCCTCCCACAATCTGGGTTCATTTTAATTCAGCATCGAGTTGCAGAAAGCAAGCAGGAAACTAACAGGAGGACAAAGGTAAGACTAACGATAGCTTTTTACACCTTTGTGTAAATGGGATTCCCTCTTACATTGTAACCTGAGCAAGGTAAATTTATCATTTGCTAATCAAAATGACCCTACTCCAGTCCCACCTGCCATTTGGAGTCTCACAAAACATCAGCAATAGAACCAGAACAGAGCTGCCCATGCCTGTCTGTCAGCTACAGGTGCCTGAGCCAAATCACAGGTAACAGCCCACTCCAAAGCACCCAGTTGGGATTCTGTACGAAAAGAGGCTGCAGGGCAACAAGAGGCTCAGAGAAGCAAATTTATTCTCTTCATGCTGGCAAACAAATCACAGGGAGTGAGGAAATCCAGCACAGTATACACAATAACACCAAAGTACAGACCATTCCAAGCTCGACTCAACAGGGGTCCCAATCCACCCTGGGCACCTCCACACAGCTCTGGCTGCTGATAATCTCTTATTCTGATCCACCTGGGTGCCCCCACTAAAGCCACACTGCAACAGCCAGGTGTCACAGATCTGTGCTCTTCCAGGGAAAAGCTGGAAGTTTAACAGTGCATCCCACACCCTGACCCGTGTTGTTCCCGAGGAGATCCCAGGCAGGAGCCAGCCCCGTGGGACAGCATGGAGCTCATTAAGCCATTGTGAGAAGTGTGTGAACAAATGAAAGAGTTCGCTAATAAGTGACAAAGATCATTTGTTTAAAAGAAAGGACTAAATCATTTCTGGTTCAGCAGTCTGGATTTAGCCTACTTGTAACAAAGGTGTTTTGAGGAAAAGCATTCTGCTTAAATGGCTTATTGCAAGTAAATCAGAGAGCCCAAAGAGCTGAACACGATGTTGATGAGGGGCAGATAAGTACTGGATAAACAGGAATATGCACTGAACAAGGAGCCTGTCGCCTCACTATAATGGAAGTGTCCAAATTTATCAACTTGCCAACGCCAAAAAACGCCAATCCTACTTTCAGATCTTTCAGGTTGGATTCCTATGTCACTCCCAGCCTTCAGCAACTCTGGGACTTGTATTTTAAGTTTACCTTTACAGGCTTTTCTTCTCCCCACCCTCCCTCATCCACAGGCTGATGTCCTTGAACCAGAAAGCTGCTGTCACAAAACACTTGGTTCATCCCACACAACCCAGCAATGGGTGGCTGCAGAACAACTCCTGACAGTCTGCAGTTCCTTCCCAAGCTGCTGGATTCAAGCTCTGGCCAAGCTGCACATGGAAAGCAAAGGGGTGGCTTTGCAATACTTCAGCAAAAGCACAAGTGTTTACTATTAAGGACAGGAGTGAGTTTTGTTCCATGTGTTTGTGAAAATGTGAGTCTTCAACCAGCTGCTATGAAACACCACGGCTGGAAACACAAGTTGCAAATTTGCTCTGTACACATTACATACGTTACACTGGAGAAAAATATTTGCTGAACTAGTTCTAAGCCCATATGGGCTGATAATTTAAATGCTGTTTGTCAGACCAATACAGGGGAGGCAGCAGCTCTTCAGAGCCTACTGCAAGAATGGGATGCAGAATTTTAAACTTTCTCTGACCTCACAAACACTAGTCAGAAGCAACTGTCAAGAAAGTGAGCTTGAAGTTGTTTTAAAAACAATGAAGCAATATTTTAACCAGGGGCTCTGTGATAAAGGTGCAAGGATGTAGAATCCTAAAAAAATCCCAGCCAGCTATTAACTGGCCCCAAAAGGTATTTTTCTGCTGATAATCTCACTGGTCCTTCTGCTTTGTGGTCTTTAGAAAAATCCCAAGCATTTCCAGAGACAGGAACATCTGCAGATGTTTCAAGACAACACAATCTCAGAGTCAACTCTACCATTTAAATCCTTTTAAAACATTAATTTGGCAGCCCAGCAGCGTGGGCTTCCTAACTAAAACATATTGCTCAAAAAGAGTGGTGGCGTGGGGGGTTTGTCCTTGAAACACTGGTTTGTGGCTCAGGTTTTGATTTGATGTCTGATAACCATCTCTGTCTCTTCCAGCCCTTACCAGGAAGGATCAGTGAGACAAATACCCACAGCTTCCAGGGGAATAAAAGGAAAAGCCAAACAGGAAAAGTACTTATGAACAATACAGCCCTGGCTTAGTTAATGATCAACTCTGCACAGACCATACTACTTTTATGCAAATACCACAACCTATTTGATTTTTAGTAATCAGTGGGTAGTAAGAGGCCTCTTAAGCATTGTATTTGTTTCATCACAAGCAGCAAAGAAATAAAGATGAGAAATCCCCGACGACTCTGCTCTGTCAACAGGAAGCCCATCCACTGCAGGGTGAGCTCAGCTGCGTGGAGGGGTGGGCAGGAAGGGTAAGAGGTCAGGTTCCCCTGCCTGCACATTCTCATCACACCCCTGATGGAGTATGAGGCTGTCTTCTGCAGCCCTACAAACCCAGAGCACACAATGCACACTTGAATGGAAAAAACAACTGCTGCAATCTGCCCTGATCCTACCAAGCTCTACAAGACATGAAGGGCTGATCAACCACTTTCTGTATTTCCAGCACTTCCAACCAGAGCAACCCTCAGCTCATAAGGCACCATCAGTAAGAGTTGACAGTGGTAACTGGAATGACTCTGCTGATCTTCCAGGCTTTTTGCAGCAGTTTCCAAGCATCTTTCCCCTCAGCTCTTAAATACCATTGAGTCTCAGCACAATGGTAAAATACTCACAAAGCTACAGTGCTTTACAATAGCAGAGAAGCAATTAAAGATTTCCAATAACATGCTGCTCAGAGGATTGCAGTCTAATTGCTGAACGGTCAAGGGTTTTGGCAGCAATAACATTGTAAGGAGATAAAAAGGTTGTAAGGCTTCCCATACAAATAAATAAATAAACAGTTCTCCAGAGAATGGCAACAGCAGCCACACACCTAATCCAAGTTCCTGACTTGGCACTTGGCACAATTCAAGATTAGGTGGTCATGAAATTTCCCACCATAAAGACCATGGCCGTGTGACAGAGGAAAATGAAAGGGGTGGGGGAGGACAAAGGGCCAAGCAGGCCGGGCACAAAGACAGGTTACAGCACGGAGGTGGCAACAGAATGAGCCTGAATTACCCAGTGCTGTCATTTACTGTACAGTTTGTAATTACCTGCACTGCCTCAAAACTTCCTCTTACACTGTGAAGTGCTGTTTCTTCACACTCTGCACACAAGGGCTGCCACTTAGAAGAAAACTTATTACAGGACAGAGCAGTAGGCTGCTAACCCAGGTCTGAAAGGACATTTTGTGCCTACCTATCACTGAAAATAATTCAGTTTAACTTCATGGGTTTATTTTTTTCCCCCTAGGAGCTCCACCATAAACTCACAATGTTGTGAGGAAAGTGTCTACTCCTGCTCCTTCTATTTTCCCCCCTCAAAGTTTAAAACACATATAAAAGCTGAGTTAACATCTTATAATAGAAAATAGACAGGTATGAGGCAAGCAGGAGAACCATGGGAAGCAGTGAGCCTATCTGTGCTTTTAGATCCATCTGGCTCGAGTGTTGGAGAACGAAGGACTAAACAGGGCAGGGGTGCTTCAACATGTGCTCAACTGTGCCCAGGGAGGGCTCCCACTGCTGCCTGGCAGAAAGGAAGCCAAGGCAGAGTCAAAAGTATTTAAACACAACAAAAAATGCTTCAAAATGTCAGAGGGATGTGAGTACCAAAGGGAGGTGGTCAATCCTCAGGTTCTGAGCATCCCTCTGCACCTTCTGGCCCCGCTGAGCACAGCCTGGTAAGATTCACACAGGAAGGATGTGGCACAGTGAAAGCAAGAGCTGGGTTTTCTCAAACCCCAAGTGAGCACCCTGATGGCTGGGTCATCCCTCTTTGTCACTGAGATGAAGAGGAAATCTGGGTGACAGAGGAATCTGGCATTATCAGAGAAACTTGGAAAAGCCACTTCAGGGACACCAGCAATGAACTGAGTAACTCAAACCTGGCCAGAGGCAAAGGAAGCGACTGCAGGCAGGAAGAACTGATCCATGGCAATTCCTCCAGGTTTCTTGTTAAAAACTCTTTGATATTTGCAGACTATCTGAAGCTTTGCTTTTTTCTTTTTATCTTTCCTATCAGCTGCCTTAGAGTTTTAGTAGACCAAAGTAAATTTTGAACCCTACACACAAATAAACTAGTCAATCAGCAGAATTCCCCCTAGGTTCAGTGAGAGTAGTAAGACTTTCTGGAACAAGTTACAACTATAAATTCTGAGCATTTTGATAAACACAAGTCTCCCGGACATTATTTGAATCCTTGTGAACCTGAAATGAATTAGACCCAGACCAGCTGACTACATTACTGACTAAAAGCGTCAACACAAGAGTAATTTCTGCTGATCTCTGAAAGTCAGAGCTGATCAGCCAAATACATCTACTAAAGAATACACTGAAACAGAAGTTTCTGATAATGTTTGGGTCACCACTGCCCTTCCCACTCCACAGAGAACACATTTTTAGCATAGCAAACAACTAAATCTGGATTTTTAGGTCTTGCCCATGATGAAATAAGGACATCTAATATTAATCAGCCTTTGTGAACTTGTAATTAGGAGCACAAACTTTAAATACTGGCCTTTAGTAGGCCAGCCTGAGAGCCACAGCACCATCCTGATTGAGAACACCAGCAAAATATTAATCCAGCACTCGGCCCTGTGAGAACACTTCTGCGTGGGCCAAAAGCTCTGTCATTCTCATGCTTATTAATCTTCCCTCACAGGAGGCAAAGGACAGCGTAAGCTCCACTCTGATAACTCTGTTATCTCTCTCCCCAGAAAAGGAAAGGGTGGCCCTTCCAACCAAGTGTCCATTTAAACCACCACGAGGCATTTCGCTGCAGGGATCCGTGTGACATGTGACGGAGGGAGCAGAGACGAGCAGCATTTCCCCTTTCTTTTGATCCCTTTCTGTACAGTCTCCAGCCGTGGGTTAAGTGTTTGAGCAGCGGACAAAACAAACACCTTAAAAGCACTTAAATTGTTACCTGGCTACCTACCCTAGCTCGGTAAATCATCCGGAGCTCCTACAGGAAATGTTTCAGCCCACAGTATGTTGGAGTTTTCGCCACAACTCCAGAATTACTGCAACTTCCCAAAGCCCAGGGCATATCCAGTTTGCATCATTGTTTTGGAAGAACAGTTTAGGTACAGCTCTGTTAAACCTACATTATCAGCAACCGCAGGGAAAGCCCTGATGTTTACAGGCAACACTGCGAGCGGAAAAAATTACTAATTACAAACATTTTGGGTTGAGTATGAAAGGCTCACAGAGACTTAGCTGAACTGATTACCAACTGCAGCAGCGATTGCTAGCGCTCACAAAAGAAGGCACAGAGTCTGGGGACTCATTTCCATATGAAGCATAAGCAGAGATATCTACTAAAGAATTCGTAAATGCAAGGCAGCTGCAGTTCTAGCAGGAGCTTCTTGCGACAAGAACACAGTTCCAGGTGGGACCCAGCACTTTATCTGTAAGCCTTTCATGATGCTTTCAAGAGATAAAACAATCTGTTGGCTTCTTTAAATAAGTATCAAGCAAGGCTAGACCACAGCGACTATCTCTCTGAACGCCTTATCTACCACCCCATAGCTGCCACTTCCTTCCTTAATCCTTCCAGCCAAACCCCACGACTCAGGCAGGCAGTGGCTGTTAATTGTTTATAAATTAAGTGATTATTCGTATCTGCATATCAAAGGCGGGGGGGTGCAGCTGGAGAGACTGATTTTCCATGCGGCTTCGTTTGGGACACGGAGGCACTGTGCACTTTAGAGCTGCCCAAGACTGACAGCAGCTCACGTCTCTGCCTTGTGACCCGCAGGTGCTGAGTGTAATGTCTCAGACCTGCTCCTGTGGCTGCGACCCGGGACACCGCAGCCCCGTAGTCCTTCTCTGCCGCCTTGCGATAACCCAAGAGATCAGATAAAGGGGCTAATCTCTGCTTTGAGCCCAAAAGACGGCCAAAGCATGCGGGCCGGGGATCTGCACCCCGCTGTCAGCGCCCAGCCTGCTGCCGGGTCCCGCACCGGCACCGCACGGGGAACCGGCGGCTCCGGGGGCAGGAAGCGCAGCCCTGAGCTGCCCAGGCAGCTGCCGCGTAACACCGAGAGAAGCGCTCGGATGGGACTCGGAGTAGTTTTTTTTTTTAGTGAAAAAAAAGAATAATCAGGGAAGTGAGCGGCGAGGGAGCAGCAGCCACCGGGCTCTGCCGGTGCTTATCAGCACTTCAACACTGCGGTGCCGGCCAGGGGAAAGTTCGCCCGGAGGCAGCCGGCGGCGGAGCGAACTACGGGGAACGGGGCGGGCGAGGAGAGAGAGGAGAGAGGGGAGAGCGGAGTGAGCGCAGCGCACGCCCGGGCAGGGAGAGCCGTCGGGAGCCGGGGCAGGCGGAGCGGTACCGGGAAGGGGAGTCTCGGCGGTGTGTACCGGTACTCACAGCTGGGCGATGGTGCCCTGGGAGATGACGGCGTTGTCGGAGAAGTAGGGGATNCCCTGCCCCGCCCACACCCGCACGTGGCGGCGCGGGGAAAGGGAGGGGACACGCGGGACCGGGACACCCGGGACAGGCGGATCAGGGACAGGGACACCCGGGACACGCGGATCAGGGACAGGCGGGACCGGGACACCCGGGACAGG
>WBNO01030447.1:260186-298966 GCA_013400575.1 Peucedramus taeniatus
ACACCCGGGACACTCGGACGGTCCGCCCCGCCCCGCTCACGGGCCGGGGTTCAGCTGCCGGTTCCCTCTGCGGGCGGCAGTGCGGGACGGGGCACAGCACCGCGCGCGGGTGCGCCCAATTTTCCCTTTCCCTTCCCTTTTCACTTCCCCTTTCCCCCCCCCGCTTTCTTCTCCTTCAGATCTAGCCAGCGAGGCTGCACGCCCTGCAGCCGGGTTTGATGCAGCACATCAAACGATGTTTTGCAAAAGGCAGGCAGCGACAACTCGGGTGCTTAGGAAACGACCTTAATTTCTCTCCTGCAGGAGACGGGGGGAAGAGTTCTTGGCAGTAACTTTCATATGCAGAGACGCGACAACTTGCTTTCTGCCAAAGGAGAAGAGAAGCAGCTGCCTTTCAGTGCTGTTTAATCTTTAGCTCCATCGCCCCTCGAGAAAAGGAAGAAAGGAAGTTATTTAGAACAAAAGTCTTGTCGTTTGGGTGCTGGGAATTCAGATGTTACAGCGAGGAAAACTTAATACGGTTTTGCACTGGGGAGAGCCGGGGCCAGCTCGATCCCACCCTGCACTGCCCATCCCAGACCGGCATTCTCCAGCCCTTACACCCTGCAAGCAGGGCGGGCGAACAACCAAGGAGCCTTGGACTGGAAGCAAGCTCAGTTTTGGGTTTCCCATAGGAATGCATGACAGCCCAGCACAGAGGATATACCAGTCTTAAGTCATCTGCTGTGGGTGGCACATGCCCAGCAAGGAGGCACAAGTGAGCTGGCAGGGGAAGATGTGAGTTTAAACACAACTACTTGTTAATGACATCTACTCAAGAGCAAAAAATACCGAGGCATCAGCTGCAGAGCTGCCCCTGTGATCCGGCAGCAGAGCTGGAAGCCAAAAGCTTCATCAGCTTTATTTCCAATTATTAACTAAAAGTTTCAAAGAACCAGAGAGAGGTTGAAAAAACCAACATAAGTGTGATGGCAGCTGCTTCAGGTCTTGATAGGAGACTTGACAGGAGCAAGAAGACACTTGTCTGAAAGGTCTTGACCATCTCCACTTCAGGAATGGGCAGAGAAAAGGGCAAAGCAGTGGAATTTGTGACTCTGCAAGTTTTGCTAGGGTATTGTTTGGTTGCAATAATTTAAGCAATGTCATCCTATATAGCCAAGAGCGCAGCTCTGGTAATGGTGCCTCACAGCTGTAAAGAAAATGCAGTGCCAGCTTGCTGCAATGCCAACAAAAATCATTTTGTCAGGCAGAAATTAAGTCGGTTGCAAGAAGCAATGGAAAAATCGGGACTAAGAAATGGAGGGACCAAAAAAGAATAAAGAGGTCAAGAGACTGGCAAGAACCTCATATTCAGTAGTAACACATACCACACATTCACAGACTGAAAAACAAGCCCAGAACTTCTGTTCTATTCTAATTAATAACTTAAGGGCTTTATTCAAGCACTGCAGAAGACTAAATGTACTTAGATACTGTCCAGACACGTCAGATTTCTTACACGCAACCACCATTACAAGGCAAGCCCTTAAAACCTGCTGAAAACAAGTGCAGTGATTAACTACAAGCAGCTACTCATAACATGTGGATAATAGATTTGTAAATGAATTAGTCCTGGATTAATACAATCATGCACTGCATCTCCATATGCCAGGGAACCAAGTGATGACAGAAATGTCCCATTTGTTTTCTTTTCGAACCTTTAGAGAACAGAAATAGGAAATCCTCAAATAAGTTCGTATCTTGAAATCTGCATTAATAAAAGCTATTTGAACTTGGGTTTGTTGCCATAAAGATTGAAACCCTGACCTGAAAGTGCCACTGCTTTCAGGTACATGTTAGTGAGATTAGCATTTCAGTTCCCACTGTCCATTTGTGGAGACTCAGAGAATCATTAACATTGGAAAAGACCTTCAAGATCAAATAAAATCTTTGTCCCATCACCACGCTGTCAACTAGACAACAGCAATAAATGCTGTGTTATTTTAATATTTTGCTTTTAACATCAGACTTAAGGAACAACTCTATTTCTTTGTCAAAGCTGTTCCTATGTTTAGACACGAGTAAAAGTTTAGACCCAGTAAATCAATCTCTCAGCATGCAGGAGCAAGGAGCAGGCAGAAAGAAGGGGATGCACGAGATGGAGTTTAGGCAGCAAGTCACAAGACAGCCAAGAAACTGCTCCTGGCTGGAAGCAGGTGCACTCTGCTGGGACAAATACAAGAAGAATTCAAAGTGCACAAAATTGCAGTGATGACAGGTAGCAGCCTAAATCACTGCTGTGCTGCAACAGAGCATGTGAGCAGAGCCATTAATCACTGCATGACAAGATGTAAATACGCCTGTCTGGGGTCTCAAGTGCTGCCCAGCCCAGTGCACGAAATGACACTTTGCTGCAGGGAAAAGGGCACTGCTTGTCTGAGTTCTCAGCATTTCCCACTCCCCAGGAGGCCACGGGACCAGCAGGGCAGGCAGCAAACCCCACAAGGCACTGTGACACCACATGCCTGTGGGGCAGCAGGATCCCGTTTAACCTTTGAACACCACACAAACTAATAAACTGGAGTTATATTACAAAAACAAACTAATAAACTGGAGTTATATTAGTTACAGCACGTGAGACACACTGTAAAAACACCCATCCCCAAACCTTTGCTACACTAAGGCAGCAGCTAGAACCAGGTATGGAAGCACAATGAAAAGAAAAAGAGTGTGAGGGATGTCTGAGCAAGCACTTCAGGAGAGGGGAGCAGAAGGAATGCTACCAGAGCTGCCTCTGGAAAGAAGTTTCAGGGGCTGGAAGAAGAACATGCATGCACAAATCTCTCACATTGATTGTACTGTTCGGTCTGGCAGACAAGGCTGACAACATATTGTTTATTCATACAGTCATCATTTTCCCCAGTGTCTGCATTGCAAAACTCCACAATCACAGCAGCTTGCACAGCACCTTCAGCTGTTTCACTTTCCTGGTGCATTTCAGCAGGTTTTGATCTCCATGTGGTGTAACAGAGTGATCCTGTGTCCTACACAGGACTAGCACTTGCTGATGGGCTTCTCCTTGTCCAGCCCAGGCCCTGGTGCACAGGTCAGGCTTGGCACTGGCATGCCCAGATTTGACACTTGCAGGAGGCATGCTCAGAGCTGGACACCCAGTCGTGTCAGTGCACATAGTCCACATGCAAACAGGGCATTCATCAAGCTTCTGTTTCCATCCAAGATCAACAGCTTCAGGCTGAATAGCTGCTTCTTGTCAGACCACACAAAGGTGTGGGTGTCATCGTGTTCCACCCACTCCTATCCCACAGGGGCTTGCTGAGCATCTGCTCACGTGTTAACATGATTAAATCTGGAGCATGATTGTCTTATTAGGTATCTTCAATTTTTTGTCTACACTAAGGGGGACTTGATGACCTCTTCATTTTATAGTACACCTACCAGTGAGATTTTCTCTGGTCCCCTCAGTTCTCTCTTTTTGAAGAACCCTAATGAGCACAATATACTGTCATAGACTTTCTAACTCCAGTAGGTGTCAAGGGTTGGGTATTTTTATTAAGCCCATTTGGACTGAAGTCCAGGTACTCTCTGCAAAAGCAAGGAATGTTCTGTTCCTACAAACATGGAAAGTACTACAGCTGTAACACTGGTCATGTTCAAGGTAAAGGGGACAGTGGGAGGCTGTCACACACAGCCCTCAATCATTATTATCAGTATCACGGATAAGACAATGCAGAACCCAGACACATGTTTTCAGGGGATTATGAAAAAAACTCGTGAAGCTGCTGTGACAAACAAACCTCCCCCTCATCCCCAGCACATCCTCTCCCTGCCGAGCAATGTGCCACGGCCGTGTCTGCTCAGTCACCTTTACTGCACATGTGGAAAGTTTATTCTGTACCATTCAACAGCTGCTTCCGGTGATATTTATGAAAAGTCACCGAGTTTTAAAAACAACACGTCCCTGCCCGCAGCCGAGCACGGGAGTCTTGCACAGGAGCAGGGGTAGCAAGTTCATTTCCGTGTGCAGAGGTGGGGCCAAGTCCTTTTTTGTTCTCAGCGGCAGCTACACTCAGTCTTTGTCCACAAAGGCAGCTGTCTCTGCATCAGCTCTGGGGGGAAAAGGGTCCTAAGGGGTAGCCCTGGAAATCTGCTGCCACACTGAGCTCTTTGAGGGTCAAAGGACCTGATGACCCTGTGTTTTTTGGTGGGAAGTCAGTTGTCATCCTTTTGCTGTGAAGAAATGTGGCTTTAAGCACTGAACAGAGTCGACAGATGAGTCTGAGTGGATTAAGGGTCCAAACAGATGATTTATTTGGGAAGAGCCATAAATTAGTGCAGCAAACCTGTGAACAGGTAGAGACTGACTGGCACCTCATGTACTCATCTACTGCTGCCTCTACACCTCGGAGGAGAAGCTGATCTGTCAGAAGCCTTCTGGATAGTTTTAGCATGGGAGACAAAGCCTTCTGCATTCTGCAGTCAAATTTATTGGGAAAACATGAAGCTATTTCAGTAGCAGCCATCATAAACAAGCCAAAGCACGCAGGGCAGAAGGAGATACAGTATAGCACAGACACAAAGCTTTCCCAGTGATAACAGACATACCACCCACCAAGGCAGGGCTTACATACACCAGCTGGATTACACACAGTCAGGGGAACTTAACCAAGTAATTATAAAGGAGCCCATATCTAGTTAAAACAAAACCAAACCAAACAAAAACCAAAAAAGAAAAAAGAAAAAAAGAAAAGGCAGGGGGAGGCAGGAACAGGGAAAGCACGCAAAACTGTACTTTAATCCTGAAGAACCAGTCAGAACAGGAAGCCACATTCTAAATTTGGTTATTTAAGCTGTCAAAGAGTATTTCTGTTTCCAGTTCTTGAGCAAAGAAATCAGCCAAGTACAGTGGTAGGGAGATAAGCATCACTGAAAGAACAAACCCCTGCTTTTAAAGCCCTTTGGTCAGTTGCCCATCATGATCGATGATTAGGCTGCCTAGTTGAGAATTCAACACCTATTTTGCAATATTATCAGTTCATTAAACCCTTCCCTCACCAGCCCCACATCCAATCACTGTACAGTTTACTTATCATTAAATCTTCCAGGGTCTGACACAGAGAGGTCAGTGCTCAATTACACCTTTTTTACAGAGCCTGAAGCAAAGATGACTGAAGGGACCCGAGCAGGAAAAGGGACACAAGCAGCAATGTCTGCTCTCAACAAGCAACACTAGTGTAGGTAATGTATTATTTCAGTGACCTGTGGAAAAGATCCAAATCCTCCCAACTGTCAAACCATGCACCCACCCAATTTTATAAAGGAATGTTCTTGATGAAAGACACCAAAGAGCTGAATGGCAATGAGTTCAGAAACCCTGGCTCAGATTATCAGAATACATTTAAGTATCTGAAATCCACAAAATGCTGAAAACTCTGAAGATTCCTGTTTAACTTTAAAGTCTTGTGAAGGTGTCTCACCAGGAAAGGGAATTTCAGAGTTTCTATTTTAAAGGAATAGAAATCCTTTAGCTTAGAGCACCTTGTTCATGCTCAGCAGGAGACAGAAGCACGTATGGAATCCTTAAGGCACCTCCTGGTCAGCCCCTCCTCTGTGACCCTCTGAAGGAGCACAAGTGTGTGGGAGCAGCTGTTCTGGACTCTGGATCCTTTTGGTAGCTGAAGGATCTGACCCACCTTCATTCCTTTTACTTCCCAGCTTCTCCTTGCCCTGTTCCTCATTCTCCTCTGTTCACACGCTTAGAATGACAAATTCAAAACCACTTTTCATATGCATTCAGATTTTGAGCTAGCTCCCTGTGTCTACCTGGTAATTTGGCAACGCAATGATACTACTCTGCTTGATCCTTCAGCCTGAAGATCACACCTGAAATCATCTCACACATTATTGTGATCCACAGGTATGTCATCGGACTGGACTGAACACGTTGCAACCACAAACACAGACCTTGCAGTGAACCAGCCCTGCAGATACCTGTTACTAGTCTAATAAACCCAAATTTTACTGCCAGTTCAATATCTTTGCTCACAGTTTGGTGATAAAAGAACTGGTATTCAAAAATGAAGACCACTGTTATGAATCGTGGCCCGCTAAACTTTTTCTGGTGGTCAGCAGAGCTGGCAAATGACCAGAACTGTTCTTTATCTCAGCATTACACTCTCCCCAAGCAGCTGTAGTAAATGTCAGAGAGAGGCTGAGCTGCCACTAAAAGGAAAGACAGAAAGATGAATTCAGGAAACACATTCTAAAGATAAGGCTCATACTACAAGAGCTTAGTAATCTCCAGCATGGATAAACACACGTTTTCCTGTACAGCACACACACAGCCCCTTCTTACTCAAGATCTGGAGTTAACAAACTGTCTTGCACACCCAATAAAGACCCAGCTACTGTTCAAGTACCAACAGAGTAAATGTCTGGCAGCTGCAGCAGCAAGCAAAGGCAGCACAAGGAAGGTTTAGTGCCAGAACTCTCAGCGCACAGCTTTTGGAAGTGTCTCTTGTAACACCAGATAGGTTTTAAGGATAACCAGGAGCAGCAGGAGCCTGTCACAGGAGCACCAAATGGTCATGACACACATCTCCAAAAGTCACAGCAGTCACAGGATGCTGCAGACCCACTCATCTCGATGTGGAGTGTGAATGAGCCTTTGGAAGTGCAGTCAATTCAGTATCACACAATCACCCCCCATTTCTCACAGGGACTAACACATATTGTACAAAGGGGCTCAGTTTAAAAATCAAACACCTTGGCTTACAGTTTACTGAGCTGCTGCCCTGTAGAAGAAAGCACATGCACCTATTCCATTTACTCTTTGAAAAGCAACTTTTATACTGCTATAAACCATCAGCTTCTGCATCAGACTGTGGTCTTCTGCTCCTAAAACAAAGGTATTTACTCACAGCTTGAGACCTTGAGGCAACTTGGCACATCCAACTGTTATCATGGCAATAATCTGATTTGCTTTCCTTCCCAGTTCACTCCTGGAAGGAACTATTTTGACTAAAAAAAAACAAACCAGAAGGTAACCATACTTGTGCTGCAGAAGGTGTGGTTTTTTAGGTTTTTTTTTTTTAATTATAATTTAACATCACACTCTTGCCTCCACTTGAAGAGGGGAGGATAAGCACTTTTTGAGAACATTTTCAGGAAAGAAGCTTCAGATTTCAAGCAGCATGTAATCACTTTCTGTGGCACCTGAAAGGAACACAGGCTCCTCAGGTTCACCTCAGCAAATGGACTTTAGTCTGACCCCACTGCCAGGCCATAAAAGTTCAAAGAATCTCTCTGAAGCCCCTGGCAGCCTCGCTAGGCAATACAGCTCACCCAATTTTATATGCTCAGTTACTGAGCAGCCTCAAATGCTGCATTTCAGCAACCAGGGCGGTTTCAAGGCACAGAGAAGTGGTAAAATCATGATGGTGTGGAAATAGAGGCACCATTTAAAACATAAAACCCAAAAAGCAAGCGACAGACCCTGACAGCAAATCCAATGCAGCTGCAGCACCGCTGCTGCCCCGGGCCCGGAGATGTCGTTTGTCAGCAAAACAAAGATGCTGAATCCTTGCAACCTTGGCACAGAGCACACAAAACCTGAATGTCAATACCTCAGCGGGTGTAAACACAACTCAAAGCTCAATACATGTGCATTTTAGGTACATTTTAACAACCTCGGGATGCTGCCAAGAGCTCCTTAGCACAGATGCTCCATTAAGAGTGTATTCAGTGTGGCAGCAGCATGTGGTGGGACAGGAGGGATGTGCAGGCCAGTTTAGCTCCACAGCCTCCAGACAGCCTAATAAAAATGTCAGAACATAGCTATGAAGGTAATAAGTGTAATAAATAGATTGTTCAGGACATCTGCTTATGCAGCACTGTCTTGGTTCCACTAGCCAAGAGTGACAGGGACTGACTCGATCAGGGACTCCAGAGCAAGAACCTGGGTCTGTGTCAGGGCTTTGGGGATCTTACCCATAAACTGCATGAATGGTCAGTGCTACAGCTGGACACAGAGCAGGGCTTGGGTGTGAGAAAAAATATTGCAGAAGCCAAGCTGGTTTCACCTATTTGTTCAGGTACTGGCAGCATTAACTTGCTGGGGTTTTTAATAATGGATAGAAATATTTGTAAAGGCAGATCTATGTTCACTATACCCAAGTACTTTCCTCAGTAGGAAAACAAATCATTCCTCTTTGCATCAACACAAAAGAGTTCGACAGGAAATGCCATTTCAAGCACCTTCCAAGGATTACTGCAGAGCACACAGGAACTCTCTTTCTCCACTCTGATAGCTCTTTCCATCTTTTGGACAAAAGTTTAGGCAGATTCTGCTAATTCCCAAAGCAGAAAGCTCCTCAGTCCATGGTGGTGCTGGCGAGTGCAGACTTGTCAGGTCATTTGAATGCTCTGTAGAGCAGGTTTATGTTTAAACAGCATTTTCACACAGTTCTCCCTTCTCTGTGAGACCCAGTCCAGGCAATCACAGGCCTCTCTTTTTAGATTAAAAAAGCACAGGTCAGCAAACAGATCATTTTGTTTAAGTATGGCGATCACTTACAAGTTTAAGCTTCAGTCTGTAACTTATTCTCTGCCTCTTTGGGGGATATTTTAGTTTGCTGCTCTTCCTGGTCTCTGCTCAACAAACACTGTCCCTGCTGCTGTCCTGCTGCCAGGCTTTCCTACATGTTCTCCTCCACCTCAATATACATCCTATACCTCATCAGGGAGGAAAGATAAACAGCAAAACCAAACACAAGAAGCTATCTAGACTTTGCTAACCACAGGATTAGCAGTGCTGTTGAGCTGGATCTGAGTGTAACATTTCTTCTGAGACAGCAATCCCCAGGCTGAGCAGAGATGTGGGGACACAGGAATGGAAATGAAGGCTCTACCCAATGATTGTCAAGACTGACCACTGCAAAACTCTTCTTACACCAAACAAGTCCATGTGCTTATGCTTAGGTCTTCACAAACTCTCTTGCAAGCATTAACACCTTTGTGCACTAATATCCTATTTAATAACCTTTGCAAAGTTATTTTATTTATGCAAAACACATTTAGTCCTACCACAGCAGTACTCCTGGCTCCAGTGTCCAGTTACCAGGATGAGTTTGGACATGCCTGATGCCTGACATGCTGAGGTAGTATGTGAACACATTTTCCATGACTGCAGGAGACAAAAGGTCTCCTCACTAGAAGAATTTTACAAACAGCAAAAAAAAATCCCACCCCAAACACTGACCACTGCCTGGAGCTGCAGCCAGGTCACCTGAATGAAGCCTCAGGAGAACTGGGCCCTGCCCAGGCAGGCAGTGAAGAATGTCAGGCTACTGCAGAGCACTACCTGAGTGACACTGCAGCTGGAAACACACTTTTCCTTTTAAGCCAAACTCAATCTGTAGCCTTTTTACTGCCTGGATTTTTAATAGCTGCTACTTGCTATGTTCTCATGAAAACTGGGGATTAGATATACTAGGAACTGTTTATGGACATCTGCTGCTCCTCCACAGCAGGACTCCAGGTTCACTACTTACTCCATTTGACTCTATTATTTTTATCCTACTGTAATCAAACACATTTAACACCCACCCCCTTGTTTTCCCCCAGAAGGAGTTTGGTTTTAGTTAGCTCTGTGACCCCAGTAACAGGAGTCACAGAGCTCGGATCACCACATCAACAGCAGGCTGTCATTTCCTACCCCAGGAAGTTATTTCAAATATATTTAATAAACGCTCATTTCAGACCTAACCTACAATGGTTGCTAAGTGCCCACAACAATTAAATACCTCCCATCCCTTCCAATACATTATGTATACTGAGATCAAGTCATGAGTCGATCTTGTGACTGCTGGAAGGCCAAGAGTGAAATGAAAAATTGGAGTTTAGCTGAGTTCAATTTAAGCCTTCGGGAATTGTGCTTTCCAGCTTTCCTCTCACTCATGAAAGCTGTAAAATGAAGAAACAGCAATTCTTAAATCATCATTTAGGGCTAGAAGACTGAAGTAAACAGGGAAGTCACCTTCTCTGAGCCACAGAATCACAGAACCACAGTGAAATAATGTGAATGTGCAACCAGGACAGCTTTTTCCTTGGCAAATTCATCCAAGTTGGCCCCAAAACACAAAGCCCAGATCTCATTCAAGTATTTTAAATACTAGATATTATGGCTTCTGTAGCTACCTACTCACACAAACACCATTAAGCAAAGAACCGTAACAGCCAGAGAGCTCATAAAGGGAGAACCATTTCACCTTCACTTCCCCTTTACTCCCTCTGGAGGGAAGCTGAAGCCTTTCACAAAATCTGGCTGCAACATTTTAAGCAAAGAAAGTGTTCCTGCCTTTGGAGAAGTCACCATACAATTTTTGCTTTTATTAGGTTCAGTTGAAATAATTTTTTGATGGCTTAGAGGAAAGGAGATAAAGCTTACAACACCCCAAGAAGTCTTACCCTGCAGACTATACCTACATTATCAAAATCACCATTACCTGTCATCATTCAATCAGCTGAATTTCAATGTTTATTTTTTAGCAAATAAGATTTACCAAAAAAAGTTCTTCCTGAAGCAACTGAAATCAGCATTTACAAGAAGTGAACACCTCCCTGCAAAAGAATCCAAATTAAACAAAAAAATCCCTGTGAATTCTCAGTGTCTCCTAATTTTTGAGTATAAATTTGGCTACCTGCACCAGCAGCAAATATCTACAAATCCACTGAACATGCAGCAGGTGCCTGTGTGGATCAGGATCACCCTTGATGGCAACAGGAACTTTTTAACCAGAGAACAAGAGCTTATTAGTCTGGTTATGCCTCTGATAGTGGACTAAACCCTAAGAAGCAACACAGGACACTGGAGGGAGCTACAGAAACAGCAGTTTGGAGAATATATTCACTGACATCTTTACCAACTGTTCCCCATATTTATTTTTTAGTGTGCAGTCTGACTTTTCCCATTTCCTGCTGCAGCAAACCCTTTACCAGAACCCATTTTTCAGTAAGGCTCATTTAAGACGGTTGTGCAACATCAACAGCAGGCAGAAAGAGATGTGTGTTTGCAGGACATGCCAGAGGAACAGCAAAAGCCCTGTGGAACATTCCACACAGCAAGGCATCCTCGAGGACTCTTGTGAGCCTCAAGTGACAATCTTACCTTCTGGGCTGGGACCGGCATTCTTCTTCCCCGCTGTCTGCCTCCTGCATACATAAGGAAAGGAGAAAAACATTAATATCTCTTAATACATGCAGAAAGCAAAGGCTTGCATTTCACTGGTTTGATTGTGTAAGGCAAAGGGAATTCTCCCTGCTCCTGCATGCAGCTGTCACTAAAGAGGAACTCACTTTCTGCTCAGCTGTCACTTCATGTTCTCTCAAAAGCCTTTTAAAAACTCAACGTTACAGGAATTTTTGCCCCTGCAGGATTTTGCATGCTTTTGCATGGACTTCCAGTGACCCCTGCCAAATATGGCAGGCCAAGAGCCAAACACATAGTTCACTTCTGGGCAAAAATCTCTGAGTTTTTATTACCTTTATGGAGATCATATTAATTCATAGTCCAGTGTCAGCAATCAAGTGTAAAAATCCACAAAACCAGCACGTAATAAACCTGATAAATCAGACTGAGTGAGCACAGATATGACCAGAAAGGAGAAATTTGACATGTTACGCTGCTTTAGATGAGATATTAATATGCACAATCTCTAATGTGCTGTGGAATTTTACTAGGCCTACCTACTACAGCCCAAAGCAATACCTCAGCAGAGAGATCTCAGCAATTAATTCTGCTTCACAGTACATTTACATACGCCCTGCCAGGCTCTGGAGACAGGGTACAGGATCTGTTGTACTAGTGAGAACTTACTATGTTTGTGCAAGTCCACAGGGAAAAAGCATTTTAAAACATGCCAAGGGTTTTGTCAGGGCAGGGGCATCCCATGAAAACCAGAGTTCAGACAAAGGAAAGAAAAAGATAATTTTTTTTCTTGATTGCTCTGGGCTTCCCTCCTGCAGGTCTCCTTTGGCAGTCCTGCCAGAACATAAGTTCCAACTGAGTTCCCTGTGAGTTTACAAGAAGTAGACTTGGGGGAGCAAGAGAAAGAGGTCAGAAGGGAGGGGAAGATGTTTCATTACATGTAGAATTGCTAAAGACACGATGGGGTTTTTGAATAAAAAGTGTGTATTTAGCTAGAGAACAAGTTCCTCAAACTCCACAGTAAGGCAAAACAACTGAAAGAGCCCTTGAAGTCTCGTTTGTGCTGCTCAGGAACTCAAGCTATGCAAACATTTTTAGTATTATAATGAACAGCCATTTCTACCTGCCAAGAAAAATCCTTGTCACAGCAATTGGCAAGCCTGGTGTGCCATAGCCAAAAGTCCCACAAATGACAGGAGGAGATCCTGAAATATGTAGATCATTATCTTAGCTCCCCTCAAAATTCAGCCCTAAGGAGCTCAGTGTGGAGGAGGCCAGACATGGCCCAATTAATCCCCATCTGTCTCTGCTGAAACTCTTACATCTCTTTGATACCAGACACAAATGTAGCAGGTTTGTGTGAGGAGCACATTCCCTCAGAATATAACTATGAAAACAGAACCGTAGACAAGTGATTTGAGCAAGAGACCCATTGCCAGTACCTGGGATGCTGTCTGGAACAAAACTAACTTTCAGCAACCTCCTCCTCTTCTCATCAGCTACTCTGACCAGCCTGCAACCTACTCCTTCCCTGGATTTACAGAGTGGTCAGACTCAGGTATCCGAACCACCTTCACCCTGTCCCCTCTGCAAATACATCCATGGACAGAGGGCGTGAAAGAAGATATGGCCAATGCTCCCGTATTTCACATATTCCACTCTAGGTCGCTGCTGCCATTCCCGCTGTGCTGTGGTCACTATGAAATCCTGCAGCCACCAAACACCCTCCGGATGCCCGTGGGAGCCCAAGCGGCTGCAGTGACGCTTCTCCCCGCTAGAGGGGAGGGCAGGACAGGGATGTGCCCGCTCAGGTGCCGCTCCAAGGGGACACGGCTCCAAGGGGACACGGCTCCAAGGGGACACGGCTCCAAGGGGACACGGCCCCTAAACCAGCACCTCCACGCTTTCTCGCCATTTACAGCCTGTTTCCAAAGGCGAAGAAGTATTGCTGCCAGTACAACAATCCATCAGCCAAGACGCGGCTCAAACATTCCTTTCTGAGGACATCTTTGAGAAGGAACATGCTCGGACAGCATCCTTGGAAAGTGAATGCAGCCATTTGGAAGTGTGACCTGTGACACCACTCCAGCTTTCACAGCTGCCTTTGCATAGGTGGTGGCAAGAACTCTGGATGCTGCCCCAGCTCCCGGTTCCCAGTGCCCTGCAGCACCTGTGATGTGACCACAGCGACAGACCCAAGAAATGGCAGCTTCCACAAATGCTCCTTGGAGATTCCTGATGCTGGATGGCTCCAGCCTCAAACCAGCCTCCTCCACCAGCCTGCACAAAGGAGGAAGCTGAGCAGCACTGATGAGCTCCAGAGGGAGTCATGCCCTGCTTTCCTTGACCAGAAACAGAGGCCTCAGGGGAAATGGAAGGAATGAGTCGCATAGCTCTAAACTAGGCCACGATATTAAATGCAGTTTAAAGTGAAAGATGAAAAATTCCATCTCTGCTCCTTTCAGGCCATGTAGGACAGAATATGCAAAACATTAATCCTGTTTGTGCTTTGATCCACTGCCAACTATCTGTCATTAAAAGGGCAAGGGAGAGGAGAGAAATTTTGGAGTGCTGTTCTGTACTATACAATGGGAGTCACTCCATGTCACGCAAACAATTCTGCTCTTATAAATCTCCTTTTTGCAGACTGATGTAATGATAAACAAGATTCAATCTTCACTCTTACATACAGGGACTGGAGCTGTCTGCCTGGATTTAACATCAGGAACATCACAGCAAGTTCCTGTACTGTAAGATACGATTATTAGCTTAAGTCATGCGCCTAATGATCACTACATTTCTATTAACCAAGGAACATTTCACACAGACTACACCCTAAAAAAACATCTTTCAAAGCTTAAAAGGATTCCCATTTAATAACTGCTGGCTATGTATGATTTTATGCCAACATACCTGACTGTATAGACAATGCCTGGGAAGTGTTTTTATCAGGAGTGAGTGGTCACAGCCAGCAAATATCAAAAGAGCACCAACAATTAGAGAGTTTTCACCCCTTAAGTCAACATCTTGCTTGTAGCTGTGAGGTGAACACTTCAGACACTACAGAAAATTAGTTAATATAGATCCCCCCAAACGCACAGCAACATTCAGATGTATCCATGCCATCAGCAGGGCTTTTCACTTAACATGGTCAAACTTCCACCACGTGGACAGCTTTGGACTCAGTCTCAAAGGAGGAACTAAAAAGCAAAGGATTTTAATTAATTAAATGAGCAGTCTCCCAGCTCCCTGCCTACATCCCATCCAGTTGTTCAGACACACACTAAGTGCCTCTGAGCTGAACATGACCTTTCCTGGGAAGAAGGCAGCTGCTTCAGTCAAATCAGAGGCTGTGCAACCAGGCACTGATCCAGTCATTAAACCGTGCAAATGCTCCTTTCAGCATCCACCAGTGTCCCAGTGTCCCTTTGTTTTGGCTACAGCCACACAGAGCTGCACACTTCTCCGTACAGGAGCTCTCCTTGAGTGCCAGCAAATATTAAGCAAGTCAGTACAAAAGCCACCCTCCCACAACTATTTCCCAACACATGGATAACCCAGTCTGGTCAAGTCTTGCAGAGGGTGCCACTGCTGCAGCCACAGCCTCTCCTCTAATGCAACACAAGGCACACAGAGATAAGAGCATCCACTGGAGCATCAGATTCCTTAGGGCTCAACTCAACTCCTGACACAGACACGTGGTGATGGTGGGGATGCCCTGAGGTATCCAACATCTGCATGGAACTGGCACCAGATGCCCAAAGTAGCAAATCAGTAGAGGCTTATGAAGTCCAAGGGATGAGGATCTGTGCATGAACATCACACAGAACTGAAGTTCAATGCCTTCCAAGATGAAATATTTGATAGATTCCAGTTCAACGGCAGACCGTGCACAAAGCTGGTCCTATCAATAATCTCAAATAATCTGCTGGAACAAAGCAAGACAAATGTTTGAGTCACACTGCCAAATATCTATTACACATTTCTGTAGCAGAGGGACTTTTCTGCAGTAGTCTGAGTTGTATCAATCTCTTAAATAAACTGTGTGAGCAAAAAGCCCACACATGCTGCATTTGCAGTATGGCTGAAGTGCCAGCAACAACACTGCCTGGGAAAATGAAACAAGGGCTGACTCCAAAACTTGGGATGAAAAAAGGTTCTTGCAAGAAGCCCAAGACTACACACAAATTCACTGGGGGGTGAGGGAAGATGCAGAACAGTACCAGGTACCACTTCCAGTCTGACCATGTCTAGTAGCTGTTTGGTACTAAAAAGGGTCACTTGGCCACCAAAAAAATGGGCATCCAGAGTCTGCAGGTTTCCCAGCTGCAACATGGGAGAACCAGAAGTCTGCAGCAGTTTGTGTGAACCAATTTATTCAGTGTATTTTGGAAACCATCAGTGTGGTTGCAATGTGCAAGTACGCACTAGTAGAGGATAGGTCTCAAAGCTGAACAGAAAACCAGTTCACTTCAGACTCCATCAGTCTCTGGAGGTGGTTAACCTTAATCATGAATAAAAATTATGAAAGTAATTAATAAAGTCACCTAGCATGCTGTAGAAAGGAAGCTTACTGCTACTTTTTGAAATACTTCTATCTGCCATCAAACACATTTTCAAGTAGAAGCTGCTACCAGGAAGCCTTTAAGTTTGACATAAAAGTTCTTCATAAAGCTGAGCAAACCAGGCCACAAACGAGAAAGGGGAGAACTGCACTGTGTTTTGCATAGAGCTTTTACCTCTCCTGAGCCAGAGGAATGAGGGATAAAGAAGCATTTCTCCAGCCATTGCTCTCACCCCTCACTATTTGCATGAAATGTTTTGAATGAATGCTGTTTTCCTCCTCACATGTATCCTGGATTTGAGGTTCCACACAAGCAGTAGCTTTCTGCAGCCAAGTGTTCATTCAGAGGTTGGCATTCCTTCTGGATTGTTTTCTGTATCACTTTGCTATGTCAGTAATTGGTATATTTAGGTCAAAGACATTGTGCTCCTGCTTGGGAGAGAGAAAAAAACAAGTTCTTTATCAAAGCTTTCATCTTCCCGCTGGAGCGAAGACATTTATGCAAACCTTGTTTAGATTAGCACTCACTAAAAACTGCAGAACTAAAACTCAGACACTTCAAGACAAAAATTACAAGCCTTCAACTGGTACAACAAGAGTTAGGATGAGAAATACAGTGTGACACAGCCTACTACACTACATCACAAGAACAGATTAAAAAGAAGATTACTGTAAACTGAATTTCTGCAGTGAAATCAGCCTGCCTGATGAGGAGTATAACAGCTTTTGTCTTAAGAAGAGACCCACCTAAGGGGAAGAAAAAAACCCCCATACACTGCAGATATATATTCACTTTAAATATCCCTACATCAAATGTGTATTAATTTCTCTCTCTAAAACTGTGTAGTAGCACATCATCTCTAGCCACTTACAGACACTAAGGAAAAAAATCCAGCAGAACTATTATTTCCCTGAATAGACCTTCCCCCTGACTTTCAGAAAGCCCTTCAGCACCTTGCAAGTATGACAGAAAACACAGGTATTTAATGTAATTATGATGCTTTGCTGGATTTAATGCCTACCAGAACTAAAGGTACCTGCTTAATCTCCTTTTACGCAAATCTAATGACACTGTCAACTGGAAATCTTACAATCTAGGAGCACTTGTTTCCCTAGAACAGTAACAAATGCTTATGGTAATGGGCCAAATGTGAGAAGTTTCAGTGGCTGTATAAACACAGCCACTGGAACTCCAGTTTTCACACAGGAAACTGTTGCTGACGTCACAGGTACAGTTTGACTAAGACCAAGTCAAAGATATGCATGTGTACACTGGTGAATCTCAGGGCAGGGCTTCTACACAGCCAACAGTCTGTGATTAAAATGAAATCCCAGCTCCACAGGTTACCACAACGAGCAGCCATTCATTAACCACTCATGCAGGCTGACACATTTACATGCATGAAATTGTCCCTCTGCAACAATGCAGGATGGACATTGACACCTCAGACCCTCTCCAGTCACTGCCTGTTAAAACACAGACCTTACTCAACCTCCCAATGCCCTCCAGAGCTCACAGAGCAGCCCTGTTCATGCATCTCCTCACCCACAGGGCTGACACCTTCACCTCAGAAGCTGGGCCTGTTTCCAGCTGGAGAGAGAGAGAGAGAGACTCCTCAACTGCTGCATTAAAAACGTGGCAGCTAGAATTAAACAAGATTGAAGGAGCCTGAAAAGCTAACTGGCTAATGAGCCATATGCAGGGAAGTTGGAGACCTGGAACTGCAGCTGATACTCTTTTACCATCCATGAGCAGTAGGAAAGCATTACAAGGAATAAGGACATAGATCAGACACAGCAGATGCACAACACCGGCTTCTGGGTTAAATTACTTTCCCATTGACATGAACAAACATTTAAAAGTGTTTTTAAGAGAGGAAAATATTTGGTTTTCACTCATGCTGAAAGGCTATTTTAGGAGGAGGAGGGTGGAAGGAAGGGAGGTACACGGCAAAGGGAAGGGTCTTTGTCTCGCAATCAGCCATCTTCCTGTTAGCATCTAGTTTACCTTGGTGCACACTTATTTGTATCCCTGCAAGAGTTATCTCAATTAAAAATCAGGGAGTTATTCTAGGGCTCTAATCAAGTTGTAACTCCAGAGCTTTGACTCTTCCAGAATGTACAGCAGGGTCACTAAAACAATGCTGATTCACCTGCAACATACATGAAATATATTATTCCCATAATGGAACAAGAATAGAGCTATCTGGATACCACTCCTACTTATGTCATAGCTGTGTCCATAAAATGAAGCTGTGCCAGCATAGCCCTCTTGTTACAAGTGTAATTCCTGGTCAGCAGCAGCATAACCAGGCAGAGTTTTTTCATTTTGACAGCTTGCCTCAAATTCCACAGATGGAAGCACACGCAGCCATCCCTGAGACATGTTTCAGCTGCACCTTCACCCCATACCAGCTCTTAGAGCCCAGGGGCTGCCTGTCACACAAAGGCATCTTTCTCCCTGCCAGAATGCTACAGGAGACTCTCACCCACTCAGCTCCTCTGAGATCCAATCCCTGCAAGTCCCTGTCAAATCTCCTCTTGACGTAAGGAACACACCACACAGAGAATTAGGAGCAGCGCAGAAATCTTCGTGACCTACCCAAAACAAAAGCACCAGCAGCCAGGCCACTCAGGGATCCTGGCATATTGCATCAATAATTAAGAGATGATTTTCTGGATGAAAGATATTCTCAAAGGGGGAAGTTATTTAACACTTATGAAGATGAAATAAAGACTCTGAAAAGAGAACAGAGCAACACTCAGTCTTTGCAAATTCCACAATGCTCAACCTTTAAAAAGCAGAGAGAAAATCATTAATATTTCTAATTCCTTACATTGCTTAACCCGAATCTGCGTTCAGTGTTATAATTACAAGTTGCAAATTGTTACCTAGCACTTGTGAGAAAAGTAACAAAAAAAAAAGGGGGTATCTAAGCAACTACATTGTACAGCGTGTCTGGATGCAGCAGCATCTGCGTTGGCACTCGGAGGCTGCTATTGCGTAACCCTGGATTCAAGCAGGAGCACAGCCGGGGAGGCTCTGCTCTATTGCAGTGACATATCTAGAACAGAAGTGGCTGGTAGAGCTTTAACTGCAGGAGTTTAGACTCTAGATCAGAACAGGAATTGGCAGCAAAGTCCCTTCACCTCTAGCCTCCGTTCTGGTAAGGAAAAAACCCCAAGTGTTTCAGGCAAAACTTCAAAAGGAATTGCTGGGACAGCTTTCTGTGCATGCAGGACACAAAGCAGAGTCTGTGGAGAGCAGAGGGAAAGGAACGCCTGAAGATATTCCCTGGCAAGACACTGCAGAGAGAATCACAAGGTACAGAGCGTACTCCTTGTTCACATCCGCCATCCCCGGGGTGCACAGCAGCCTCCCAGCTGCCCCACTTCTGGCAGGGGACTACTGCTGCTAGAACTGGGACAAAACGCTTATAAACTACTCAGATTCACTCACTTCTTCACAAAATACACCCAGGTATTAGTCTCATGTGGTTGGAATTAAAGCCAGAGCAATTTTCTTGCCTGACACAAGCTGCTTTATAGGCTCTCACACGCTATTTCTCTACAGCAGGGTTCTGCCTACACTCTTCCAGCACTCCATGCCTACAGCAACTGGAGATCCAAGGGTATAGGGAGTTTCTGAGGGACCAAAAGCAAGGCAGCAAATATAACACCTCCTCAACAGAGGCTGAAGAAAAAAAAAAGAAAAAGGAAAATGAAGCTAGGGAGTACAACAGGGTTTTCTGGATGAGTCAAATACTACCAGAACAATGTTGCATAACGAGTGCCCCTTGACTTTTGTTATTTCTCCCAGCCAGCTCCTCCAAAAATCTATTTGTTATTGTTTATTTGGGTATCAGTCCAAATTGCTGTGGGAGGAGAGAAGAGGAGAAGAGGATATGCTGTCAAGCTATTAATTCTAGCACTGTAGTCATTTAGCACTCTCCCACTATTAACGAATCAAGTGTCCTGTTTACTGCAACACTCTCTAGAGCCAGCCTGAAAGTTAAATACAAAACCAGATGTTAATTAGCCTCTTGCAAAAGCGACTCCAGCACTGTTTCTCCTCAGCCAGGATGAATTCTGCCTTTGCTTATTTACCCACTGCTCTGTCCAGACCAGCAGTGCCGTGTCACGTCTCTCTGGAGCAGGCAGGAGCCGGGGAAGCAGAAGCCCAGCAAGCAGCACACAGCTGGGAGCATCACTCTTGAAATTCAAGCCTCTGCGAAACATTATATTGTAATAAAAGCCAGGCTGTGTCAGAAGCCGGGAGCGACTGTGACCACCATCCATCCTCCCATTCTCCCAGGATAGAAGTCACTTTTCTACACGAGTGCATCAGTAACAGGAGAAAAGCTGTACTCAAGCAGAATGTAGGGTTATGTTTGGTTATTTTCCCCTCTCAGGAAGGGAGAACCACTGGCAGTGGGTACCTGTCAAAAGAGACACATTTCCATACAGCCACTTTCCCTCACTTTGTTCCAAACCTCACTGTTCCCTGGGACAGGAACGTCTGAGGCAGAAGCCCAGTGTCCAGAACAGCCTTTAACACAGAAGGACACAAACATGGTGCCAAAGGCAAAGGAACCACATTAGTCTTGGCACAAGCCTGGATTTGCCTGACCCCAGGAAGTTCAATGGATGTATCAGATTTGCAGCCTTGTGGTACTTGTCTGTATAATCCCAGCCTCCTTTGTGCCATCTGTTTCCCCTTCGGCAGACTGGCCATTAGAGACTCAATGCTAAAACTCGTGTCTCCTTAGTAACAGGTTTTT
Source organism: Peucedramus taeniatus (assembly GCA_013400575.1). Taxonomy (NCBI): domain Eukaryota; kingdom Metazoa; phylum Chordata; class Aves; order Passeriformes; family Fringillidae; genus Peucedramus; species Peucedramus taeniatus. The sequence continues at coordinate 280,735 of WBNO01030447.1, forward strand.
GTTGATCTCCCCCGCGCCTCCAAATCTTTCTATCAATCCGGTAATCTAGCAGGATTTTCCCTGCAGGGGATACATAACAGCATCAGTGGAAAAAAAATATATGGGACAACAGAAACACTTTAAAGGCAAGGGTAGAAGGTGTAAAAGGGGAGTGCATGAAGCTACAAGAGTTACAAGTCTATGGAAACCAGATGTTCTCATTATATTGGAGCAAGCCACCAACATACCTTCCCAGTGCCAGGTTTGAGATCTCATCTGAGCAGTCAGTTCTTTACTAGTTTTTTTCTCAAAGAGTCGCCAATTGTGAACAATTTCCCATCAATACACAAGTCTTCAGAGAAAACACCCAACACAAACCCTGCATCCTTAAGACCATCTTCTCCAAGATCTCAAATGTAAAATCACTGCCAATTTCAATGCTGTGCAGGCAAGAAAGGACTGTATTCCCTGTCTATAGAGACTGGCTCTCTTACCACAGATTCTAAGTCACTGATTGCTGGCTGCTTTTGGTTCCTTAATCCCTAAATCCCCACACTCTCTTCTTGAGGTTAATCCAGTTAAAACTCTCCTTTCCCTTTGGCTAGTGCCTTGCATAAATAACCACCTGAAGAGCAGAGCTGCAGAAGCCAATGCTCAGAGTATGGCACTTCCCAGAACTCTGTCCCACTGCAAGATACAGGTAAAAGTTCTTGTTGCTGCCTATGCCAGAAAAGGAAATCAAGATTAGCTAGGTAAGGGCAAAAGGCACTCCTTATGGATTGCTTAAATCAGCAGTTATCAATCATCCATTCCAATCCAAATCCTCTAGGTTGCTTTCTGCCTTAAGATAACTAGAAACAGCTTTATGTTATACTAAGATAAAGCAGCCTTAAACCAGAGTAAGCCCTTATGCGAAAACCTTTCTTTTTTGGGAGGAAAGGAGAACTTGCCTTTGAGGTCAGTTCTAAATGAGCTACAATTACAGCCATAGAGGCCATGCGGGATTTGGAAAAGCAACACAGATCAGCAAAAGAAAATCACCTCTGTAGACTCTGCCTGGCTGGTCTGGCCCAGGCAGCTCCCTTGGCACTGAGCCCATGGGCAGGAGAGTGAAAGCAGCACTAGGACAGGGAGCCAGCCCTCACCCTCAGCCTGCCAGGAGAGGCCAGTGCCATACACAGTCCGGCACATGCAGACCATGAGGACAGTCTCACTACACACAAAACATCAACAGTCTGACCCAGCAACGATGTGTATTTGCTCAGTAGAAAAACAAAACACACCCAGTGAAGGCACAGAGGAATATGACTGCTATAGTGCAGAGAAAGCCAGGACAAGTGGGTGAATGTGAAAGTGTGCCCTTTTCTGACAGGTGAGACCCTACCCACTTCCAGTGGCACTTGTCCCCTGGGAGAGAGCCCTGCATGGCACCATCCTCTGGGCAGGCAGCGAGTGAGTGCAAGATAAGTCCTTAGGTGGGACAGGTTTTAGGTCAGTGACACAACTGACCACATGGATCCTGCCCCTGCAGCCCCCATGAGTATCTGTGTGTCTTACTGTCATTGTGAAGCTGCGCCAGATGCTCTGGGGTAGCAGGCACTGCCTCCCAGACTCAAAACACTGCACATGGGCTCCCTGGTGCATGCCAAGCTCTCCAAGGCATGCACTGGAGCCAGGACCTGGACCATAAGTTCTTTGTGTTCCTGGTCATTCACAACCAAGAGAAGGAGAAATCTGGTTTTGAGGAGTTTTTCAGCCTAGTGCTTCCAAGATCCTCAGTCTCGAGAGTAGAGAAAATGAACAGCCCCCTCAGCTTGCTGCCTAACCAAAGAGACAGCAAGCAGGACATGCATTCTGCCTCCCAGGGTAGAGCAGTCACACTGAGTGAGGAGTGTGGGGTACGAGGACAAAGCAAGGAGCCTGCACAGCTCTGCAGTGCAGCACGTTTCCAGCTCCATTCACGCGGATATGGAAAGCCGCCGCTCAGTCTCTGGTGCATATTTAAATGCTCATTCTGAATGGCCAATTAGTCAGAAGTGGAATGTTTCTGCATTCACAGAGGAGCTATTTTAAGATTACATTATGCTCTCTGCTTCCATTAATAGGTACAAATAAAAAAAAGGAAAAGCGTTACACCCAGCAATGCATTCGTCTCAGACTTGACTGCTGCATGTCCAAAATCTCAGTGCCAGCACAGGAAAGTTGATGAGTTCTGTTATTGACAGGCCACATTCTTCTTCAGGGCTCCAGAGATCACTCAGTCGTCAGGCTTGCCAAATCTTGATGGAACAAGTCAAATCTCTGTGTTCACCGGCCACCTCTGCTGCAGGCCTGTCAACCTGCATCTTCTAGAGCTGTGTTAAACCTCCGTGGAAGTCACCAAACTGAAAGAAGTTAAACCAGACTAGAGCAGCATCTCACGTGTCCTGCAGCTCTGGAGGAGGCTGACCCAGATACTCTCATTCCAGACACCACTGTCCCTGCTCGTGCTGCTCGCCAGTGCTGCCTTCACTCAGCCATAACCAGTGCACATCTATATCCCTCCAGTGCCTCTGGATCCCCTTCCAGGCCCTGGAGGACCACAGATACTTGACAGGCTGAAAGTTCACAGAAACTCATTTTGGAGCAAATCAGGTTCTTTAAGCTAACAAAACTCAAATCACTAAATGCTGTTGAGCTTTCATGAAAAACAAAGGCAGTTTTAGGGAAAATACACATTTACATTTGGCCAAGACCGACCCCTCCCAATCTCTCCTGCATGTGTTAGGAATGCAGCTGTATCCATAACATCCACACACAATCATCCATCAACTCCTACATCCAGATTTGCTTCTTCCACCCTCTCCAAGCCTGGACTGTGATATCAGGGTTTGATCAGTGTGGTTTTCTGAGAGGGGGATTGGAGGAGTTAAGAAGGGATGCAAGCATTTTGCCAAACATCACACAGAAGTTCCATGCCAATGGCACAATGGACATTATTTTAATTCCAAAAATCAATAATCTTAACACAGGGCAGATTGAGTAGAGTCAGTTTTCTGTCAACAGTTTTGTTTTCACTAACAGGTTTATTTAGATAATTTTGAAGATCAAAACCACAAAGCCAACAGGTACAGGTATAATAAATCTCATTAAAACCAGAGCAGGTCATCCCTCTGATGAACTTAAGCTGTAGATCCTTCTAATACTCTTGAAGAAAGCTTGGGTGACCAGCCAAACAAGGATTCCCTCAGCTCACAAATCCACATCTTCTGAGCCAAGTGGAAATACTGTATGAGCTAAGGAAAACAGAGTTTTGTGTGTGGGTTGGGTTTTTTTTTTTTTTAATAATGTGAAGAGCAAGCAAAAAGTCTCAAATTATGCAGCAAAAATAAGGAGAGCTGAAAATAAAATCCAACTTGGAGGAAAAAAGGTGATATAAAAACATTGTATTAAACCAATGTTACTTTGATGTTGGATTCAAATCTAAAGAAATGCTTAGCCCACGCAGACATAAAAACTACAAAAAAACCCTCATAGTATGGGAACTGTATAAGGTACAGCTCTGCTGAAACATGATTTACACAAATGCAGAGAGGGAAATGCAGAGGACTGAACAGCAGTAGCAGCACATATACATAAATGTATGTGTATGTATGTGTATAAAGAAATGAAAAACAGCATTACATGGTGTCAGGAAAATAAATAGAAGGATGCCCAATGCTGGAAAGTGCTGCTTAAAACAAACCTAATATGAATTCTGACCTTGTGAGTCCTCAATCCTGGGAGGGCTCTGCTTCCACTGGACACAGACATCACAGGTAGGCAGTGGGGCAAGGAGCTGGAGACTCACTGATAGCACTTTTAGTGCTCAAGAACTTTGGCCATTGTGGAGAAATCAAAAATTCCTGGCACAGATGCAGTCATTTCAGCTTTGTCCATTTTACTGCAGTAATAAAGATATTGCTTTACAGATGCCACAGCTGATATATGCAAAAAATGTGGATCAGAAAGACAGTTTCTAACTTTCTCAGTTAAAGCACACCCACCCACCAAGGATTAAAAAAATCTTTCCCCTCGAGATGCCAAGGTATTTCTTTTACCAAAGCACTGGGTTTTCCTGGTTTCTAACAAGGATATGAAGAGAAAAACTCAGCTTTTAATGCAGAAAACACTTCTGTGAAACTATGGAAGAGGCAGAAAATCCTGGGTTGCATTTAACTAGGGAACAATGTCACAAATTAAGCAGTCTGAGAATTTCTGGTAGCTTAGCCCTGAATTAGTTCCCCCTTCTTTTTTTTTTTTTTTTTTCCAACTCCCTCCACTACTTAGCTCAAAATGCAAGACCAACAAGAACACATGATACAGCCTGCATTGGTACAGGCAAATACATGGCTAAGTCACAGGAGCACATTCTTGAGAGCTCATAAACCATCACATGACAAACATCACAAGAAGTCAATTTACTAAACTCAATTTAAACTTCAAGAAGTTAATAATAATAAAACCCACAATGGGAATGTCTCTTAAAAAAGGAGAAGCTGCACTTGAAAAGACAGCAACAAACAACGAAGCCAATGTTATTCTCATGTTGTTTGAAACTTTTGATTTCTAGTGCTACACATGCAAGCCAGTATTGCTTACAAGTCCCTGATAAATACTTGTAGTTACACAGCTTACAGCAAAAGCTGACCAGGAGCCAGTAAAGATCTTATCAATAAGCCTCTCATAAACATACAAATATTGAATTTTATTGCAAGCACTTGAGCTAAATCTTTCCTGATTCTACATGTCTGAAAACCAGCAGCCTGTACATTTGCTGTAAAGCTGATAGGTATGAGTGACTTCTTTTCCAACAGGACATGCAAGGCACAATCCTCCTTAGCTGTCACAAAGTATTGACAGCTGTTCAGAACACACACAAGCTGTGCTTCCAGCTCCAAGCAGACAAATGGAAATAAAAGCACAACTGCCTCTTAACAAGATGTCATTGTACAAACTGATGTTCATGCTCTACCTGTATTGATTTCTGTATCAGGACAAAGTAACTTGTTTTTTAATTTCAAGAGCCATTTTCATTGGAAAGGTCTCAAAGCCATACGAACGTTTTATCCTGACAATTTAATTAGGGATTGGTCCAATTCTAGTGCTCAGCATCCAGGGATCCTGAAGGCTCTTAACTGTTTAAAAAGGTTGCAGTGATCTGCAGGCCTACCATCAAACAGATCACTGTAGACTCATCCTTGGGATTAAGTCATCTCTATTTGTGAGCCCTTATGTGATGATCTGTTACAGAGCGTAAGTACTGCATGAAAGCCTCTTCAAGGCCTTCATCACCATCTGTGAATTACATTATTAACAATGGTATGAACTTCCTAAGAGCATCTGGTTCTCTCCCCACCCCCTTCTCAGATCACTGGGAAGAGCTCTTCAGTATCAAAACAGGCACAGACAAAGCTGTTTTCCTCTTTTCCATGCTTCCCTATCTCCTCCCACCCTTCAGCAGCAGAGGATAGATGGGGCTCAGCTCTCCATTTCCATGCCCTGCATGTTTTCTGCACAACCCTTGTTATTGTTAAATAAAGATGGACAAAAACAACTCTATGATGTGTGCACCACAGGCATTTTACTGGGAAAAGAGGAAGTTTATTTCATCGTTTTGCAGAGACAGCATCTGAAATATGCTGAGAACTGTGCTGAGGCACAACGGGGACTTCACAGTCCCACCCCAGGACTCACTTCCCACCAGCACAACTCCTGACATTAACCAAAACCAGGCAGCAGCCACTCAGCCAGCTTCAACAGTTACTGCTGTAGCAATAACTTTCTAGATGCAAAGAAGTATTTCGTCATTCCAATTCTTCTCCCACCAAGGATGTTTAAGAAGTTGATTCTGAAATCAGGCCAGCTTCTTGTAAACAAGAAGGAGGAAGAAGCAGCATCGCCCGGGACATTGGAGCACTCTCCACTGAACTTTGCACAGAGTTCACATCAAACAGCCTCCTTGGCTGCTCTAAGGGATCATTTACTCTCGCAGGAACGGAGCCTTCCTATCTTGTTTTCTACTGCTTGTTCTTCAAACCCAGCTTCTCCTCTTGCTCTTTAAGTAGGGCTTCTCATTGCCTCAACTCTCTGTGCTCATCAGCAGCCGTTTTTCCACTCTGTTTTGTACAATAACATTCTTTAGTTGCACAACAGTTTGCAATTCAGGCATCATTACAGCCCTGTAACACACAGCATCTTCCTCTGTCTTAAGTTAGCAGCAGTGTTTCTTGAAAGAAAAGAGCAACGTTATGGGCAGCTCCATAAAGGCTTGTATTCAGAGGGAAACAGAATCCAAAACTAACAATCCTGCAATGTGCAGTAACAGGCAGAAAATACTGGGTGGAGGGAGGAAGATGAAACTGTTTCTGCACAAATGCACATGAACCCTTCTAACAAACCATTTCTCTTATGCCCATGTTTCAAATAAATAATCAGACATATGTTGATGTGCTCGGACAGTTGCATCTAGAATATGCTACTACTGTAATTAAAGGAAAATACAAAATTTCTTCACGTTTATAAAATAATAGGCAAGTATTTGGGGTCACCATGAGTACATTGTCACCCGAATCCATGGTCTTTGTGTCGGATGTAAGAGGAAGTCTGCAGTTATCGTAGCTGACCTCAAGCTACAGGAAGGGGAGGAAGCCTCCAGGGCTATTCTGCCAGGGTTTCATCTCATTATGGTCACTAGCTTTGGCATCAGGCAGGTCAAGATGAAGATGGACCACTACCCAAACTTCTGGTAAAGCACATGGCTGTGTTTTTACACAGCCATTTAAAAAAGTCAAGGGAGTCACAAGACAATTAAGCAAGTTTTATGAGTGGCTTTAGACAGATGGCTGACAACAGAATCTTGCCTTATTCCCTGCAGCTTATTGGGAGGGATGCAGGGAGAAGAAAAGTCAAGAAACTGGCAAGTCTTAGAGCAAATTAGTGGCAATTAGAGATAGGTTCTGCCAAGCCCAGGTCCCAGCATACAATGGGAGCACGGTGTCCTATCAACAGGATCTTTAAAACACTGGTATCTGGAACAGTAGCAACTAAAACTGGAATGAATTCCCATCTTTCAAACAGTATGTACAGGTGACCATGTAATCAAATTAATTAATATTTTGCTAAATCAGTGCATTGAATATTACCCGATGAGCTCATTTTTGGAGGCAGTTCAATGCCTCACTTCTAGGACTGATGTCAGTGTCACATGCTTGGAGAGGATCAGTCTGCAGCTGGATATTTTAAAGCCTTCTATTAGGAGCACAGAAAAGTCAGCGGATTTCAACAGCATCAACCAATGAATTTTTGTTTTATCACAACAATTTAGTCACCAGACCCCACTGTCAGTATCTCTGTGAGAATATCAGGCCATTCCAGACACTTCAAGTCACTAGACGGAAACTGAAGAGCGCAGCAACTGAGTCGTTTCAACAGAAAGTTGTGTTTCAACAGGAACAGAAATCAACAGAAAGACAAGGAAACAGGAAACTCCAATTCTGACTGGCTCCTGATAAAATAATTACCCTTTGAGAAACTAAACTCAGCAGCTGTAAAAATACATAAACAAACAAATAGTAGCAGAGCAAAGGGTGTTGAGCATCAGCAGCACAAATGCTCCAGGCAGCAACATTCAACCCTGAGTTCAAATCCCATTCACTCACAGACCAACTGTGATGTCATCTTTTATTCTGACATAATGCAGGATGTCACTGAAGTTCAGTGGCAAGTGTTCATGCAGGATCTGTGAAGTCTCCACACTTTGATGCTCCCTGCTTGTACTTTGTACCAACAAGCAAGAACAGATTTGCATTACACAAATAAGCTGTGTCTTTATTGTGCAACCGCATGCGACTTTTTTGGAGAAAAACAATGCTCAAATACAAGGAGTGCTGTGTGCATCAGGCTGCAGAGTGGGTGGCAGTGATGTTGTCAGAAAGCACTCGGCACCGCTTACCTCCACACCCATTGACTTCAGCAGAAGGCTACATACGAAAAGTCTCTGAAGATGAAGCTGAAGTGTTCCCTAACCCATGGCGCTGTCCATACACTATACTTAAGAAAGAGACAAAACAAAAACCACAGAAGTGAAGCAGCATGAAATTGCAGGGTTTGGGTTTTTAGTTTTTAAAGACTCTTGCAGTCCTTGTTCCAGTTAAGAAATCCAACTGTAAACCCATCAGTTGTGAGCAAGCCCTTCCCCACACTGCCTGAGCCTTTGCTATGTCTGGAGTGTAGGATGAGAACCATGGTGTTTAATGCATGCTTAGAGTGCTCCCATAAGACCTTGCATGAAGATGTGTTAAAGCTTCATGGTCAACTCAGCTGTTAAATTGTTCAGTGAGACTGCCTGGGTCAGTCACTGCATGTGAGGGCTGCACCCAACCCCACTTTTCTCACATGCAGCACAGGACATGGCCCATTTTAAAGATCCTTGGGAGCTTTTGTCCATGGAGTTCACAAACTCTGCATTGGTTTCACAGACAGATCAGTTCACCCTCACCCAGGCTACTAATTTAATTTGCAATAGTTTTAAGAACAGGAGAGTCAAAGGCAGGAAGCCCTAAACCTCCATGAGCGTGAAGCCCCATACACAGGATTGCAGAGCAAGGAGCAGCTCAGAGGAGCTGGGAGAGACCAGATATTTGAACTTCAGCATCTGATACACCCTCCTTGCACTCTGTGAACTTATGGGAGGATAAATAGGTTTGGTGCACAGGCTGCAGATGGGGTCAGGGAAGGTTTCTATAACCAAGACAAACTCCCACTATTCCTAGCAGTTAACTCCAGAGGCATGTGACTATTTCCAGATTGTAGCTTTTATCCCGGTCGCAGAAAGATGAGACTAAAGGAAATAACAAGATCCTTACACATCCAAGCTCTCCTTTAGCTGCTTGTGGTTCAGCAAGGCATTCCCTTTCATTTTAAGATGAGGCTTATAAATTCAGTGTACCCCAAAGATTTTAAAGTGAGCAGAATGCATCCTTCATTCCAAACTAACCCATCTCAGCCAGAATTCCTCCATACATAATTCCATTTTTTTTTCAGAGGTTTGAAGCTATTTGGCAGTTGTATGACACTCAGACTAGCCTGCACATTTCTCTCTCTCTCTTTTTTTTTTTTTCAATTTTAGACTTAATGTAGCATGTACTCTCAGAAAGGTTTACAATGCAGCCTTTTGTAGTTAACTTGCTCCAAGCTGGGCCACTGCCAGGTTGTTATCAATGACATTTTAAGGCAGATGAATGAAGTTCTTATTACGGTGACAAGCAGAATTGTGATATGGCACATGCATACACTGAAAGAAGAGAGCTTGCCATTAGTTTGTCAGGTTAATAAATAAATAGCAATTTAATGAATAAAAGCCTTTTATTAGGAAACAAATGAACAAAATGAATATTTATAAAGCTTTACTGGTTTAGAGCACCCTTTAAAATAAGATTAGTCATTTCAGTCACAGCCACCATCATGGATTAGAGATTCTTGAACACAGCTTCCCCTCCTAATTCTCTTATCACAGCAGTGCAAGGCAAAAAGCAAAGCTCTGCCTTCTGAACTGCTCAGGCCAGACTCAGTTTGAGACTGACAATACTGAAGGCCCATGACAGCAAACATTTCTGTTACATCTTCAGGACTGCAGCTAAAGACTGCACCTGTTGGAAGAACCGTTGGTTCCTTATCACAGCAGGAAGTTCTCACGTTTTACACAGTGTGCTTCCACTACCACACAGAGCACTGAACCTGTGCCAAGCCACAAAGAGCAATGCTGCACGTTAGACAAACTATCAGCACTCAGCCAGGAAATCGCTCCCCATCTGCCCCCAGAAAAACCCTGCTGGTATCTCTCACCCTTCAGGGTTCTTCAGCATCTCCCACAGCATATGCAGACAGTGCTCACCACCAAAGTGAAGTTTAACAACGGCAGAGTACGTCCAGGATGTCCCACTTCCCAGCAAGCACACGAAATCCTGACAAACACAGATGATTGCTTCTCACCTCAAGCTGTTTCTGTCTTGTACTCCCTTCGGCTCAAGGCGTTCTATGCTCACCTGTCCTAAAATCAAACTTGCAAGTTTAAATTTTAAACAAGCTGAGTAATTTTGGGTTGGGTTTTGTGGGGCTATTTGTACGGAGGGGGCTGTTTAGTTTTGGTTTTGTTGGGTTTTTTATTACTTTACTTTTTAAATGGGGCACTTCTCAAATGCAGGACCAAGATGTGAGCAAGTGCTCAAGCTTAAAAATTTATTTTGGCTCATGCCATCTTCTCCTCAAATACTAAAAAAAAACGTTCTCAAACTTTTCCCTTCTCCTCAAGGCAAAGTCAAGTTTGAACTTTCTCAGTCATATGAGAAACAGATAGAAACTGCCCCAAAATAACTGTATCAGCCATGTATGGTCAACGTGAACAGATCTAAGTTAAACAGAGCTTCCTCCCCACCACAGCAGTTTCTGGTTTATGTGTAAAGGAGAAAAATTCCACTTCAGGGACCAGAAGTGTGGGTTGCAGAAGCGTATGGCACAGTTGTTATCTTTGCAGCATGATGCACAAGTTGAAACCAGGGATCTGTAAAGTGTATGTGAAAAATATTCATTTCACCCACTGAGACTGTGCAAACTCTATTCCATACTATCATACTATAAATGTTAACTAGTAATACTTCCCTTGCCTTAAAGTATCCTACAACTATGCCCAGCTTTTGGGAAGGGGGTTGAAAATATGCTTTCTTCATATTGGTTTTCCCTGATAATCTCTTATTTGAGATTCAGGAGCAGAGCAGAAGCTGCACTGAAGGACAATTCCCTCCCAGCACCAAGGCAGCCGCACAGTAAAGTGCTGAGGGACACAGTGGCAGGCAAACACTAAAAGCAAGAGATAATATATTAATATTTGATTCCCATCTGCAAATGTACTGACAAGTTTATGCAATATTAAACTCGACCCACACTACAGGGGTAGCTACTGTCTCAAGATTCATTAAGAGGCAGAATTCAGGCTTACACACTCTAATAACTGCTGCTGAACTAAAATACTACCAAGGAGGAAGAAACATCACAAAGAACAAAAAGGTCTATGTTGTCCTGTTTCACTTCACTTTTTGAAGTCACAAGCTTGCTCCCCCATGTAAGCACAACTCAGCTGAAAATAAAACAGAGCAAATCCCAGTAACGAAACTCACTAGATGTTGTGTAAGAAAAATATTTGGTCGGAGTGAATTTAATCGTTGTTAACCATTCTGCAAGGTGAAAGGGCAAAGGGGAGGGCTGTCATTTCAAGGTTTGCACTTCACTCAGGAAGACAATACAGCACCTAGATAGCTGTTTCCAATCACATCTTGAAGCAGGGTATTTAAATGCAGTGGTTACAGCATCCCTGAAGAACATGCCCAGAGCTGTTTGTCTTTAAACTATTAAAAACTGTTGAGAACTGTGAAAAAGAAAACAAAAAAAGAAAAACAACTACAGAAACAAAGAAGAACAAAATAAAGAATCAATCCTTATTCCAAAAACACCTTTATCTCATCACCTAGCACTTCCTCTTGTACCTAGGTTTAGCTCCTGTCTGTAGGTCAGAGAGCTGAGTCACTTCCCTGCCTGCCCAACAGCAACACATGAGCTAAATTTCCAGTGTGACACCCTGTTTCCTATTGAAGATGCTCCAGAACTCAGAACTACTGCAAGGGAACAGCAGGCTCCAAAGGATACCTGCTACTATACGAGAAGCTCACAGACATCATCTGACTCTCTGCAGTCCATTCAGGAGCATCAGAGACCTGTGGGAAACTCCATTTTTAGATGGACTGAGTGAAAGGGTTGGTCCTGCACCACTCAGAAGAGTCAGACTACCTCTAACTACCAACCAACTCTCATTTGGAAAGTAAAGCACTTTACACATGCAAGGCACATTGTCCTATCCCTCCCTCTCATCATCCTGTAAAATGAAAAGATGAAAAGCATGACATGTTTTGTTTCAGGGTTTTTTTCTGAAGAATCCTAATGTACACAATTCTCAGATGTCAGCTGTTGAAGCTAAACAAAGCCAGTTGAACAAGTCTTAAAAGTTCTTGCTGCAATTTTAAATATGATAGTTCTGTACATCAAAACAGAAGGGACATGGTAGCAGCCAATGAGAATAGGACAGTCACAGCTCCCTGAGACAGGACTGGCTTTCCACATTAAAATTCACTTTTCAGATATTTAATTCAGTTACAAGTTGTAGTCCAACTCCTGAGACAACATCTCTGGAATTTACTTCTCCAAGATCTCCTGCGCTTCTCCATTGGCGGAGCAGTGGAAAGCTCAAGCCTCAAAGCCACCTCCTGAGCTCTGGTATGAGCTCAGTACAGTATCATCTCTGATAAACACTTCTTTCAAAACAGATCAGATTAAATACTCTAATGTCTTTGATTACTTCAACATAAGAAGTTTACACTGTGGCCTTAGGTTCCCCAGTAATTTCACCCTGAAACAGCCCCCACCAATGCAGTAACTTCATTATTTCCATGAAGCCTCAGTTCAGGAGTCTCCTGGGAGGAGGAGGAGGAGCAGTGCACCCAACAGCAGCGAGGAGCCACAAGCACAAGGCGTTTCAGCGAGTGCCAGGGGCGTTCCATTTACCGGGGCCATAAGGAGTTCACGTCACAGGGCATTTGCCAGGAGCTCCATGAGCACTGGCATGCACAGCAAGGGTGCGTCTCACCATGGAAGCAACAAGCTGTTAAATGGTGTGACTCATCTCACAGCAACGTTTTCTGCCTCCCGAGAGGAGAGCAGCCTGCAGTGAGCAACGCTGATAAGATGCATATTCAGAGGAATTCTATTTGGGCAAAAAGCTATTGACACATTCAAACCCCTATATACAGAAGCCTCCCCAAATGCTGACTAAAACACATGAACACACACACTGCAATATTACAGTATTGTGATAAGACATTTTGCAGATGGTTGGGTTGACAGTAATTTAATCAATTTATATGGCCCAACTCAGAAATGCAAAACTGGCTTTTAGCCCTCATAATTTTTTACCCCATTAAACAGCGCAGTTCAGAGGAACAGCTTCCAGCCAAAAGGTAAGAAACAGTGAGTGCCTCGCTTAAATCACTAGTTCCTACAGGTATCCTACAGGTAACCTCTTTCTTCTGCTTCCAAGATTCCCCTTTTATGCAAAAGATATGAGCTTCATTGTCACTACCTAATAATCAAATTAGAAGGACGCTCAGGCAAATCAATGGCACAGAGGGGAGATATCTTTAATTCAGAGGCTGAACTAAACAACTGGAACACCTGGAGCAGGCAGCTGACCAGCCTAAGTGCTCTTGACTGACAGGGCCAGTTCATAGGAAGGCAACACTGGTCACAAACCAGCAGCTCCATTTGTACTTCTTGCTAATGGCATCAGCAAGAGTCAGACATGAAGACTGCAAAGCCTGCAAAGAGCCCCCTCGTTTCAGCTGGTCCTGGAGGATGTGGCTTGTTGTTACTGAAGAATGAAACCTTGAGCTGCAGGCTGTGATCAGGGAGCAGCTTCACTGAGCTAAGCTGCCCAAAGGCTATTTCTCCTTTTTTTTTTTTTTTTTTTTTTCCATTTCCCAAGACAGAAGAGTTGCAGCTTTAGATCTTTCAGGATTTCTTCCAGTAACTGGAAATCCTCAGGCATTACCCCTGCATAAAGGCAGCTCTTTTACACTAAAATATTTCCAGCAGACTGCTTTGTGGATGGCAGTGTCTGCTCAAAATAGCATTTTCCACTTAAATAAACATGTCATTGGCTCCCAGAATGACTGTAGATGCTACTGTACCCTTATTTTCATTTCTTAAACAGCAAGAATCAATACTGGTCAGATAGTGACTCATTACAGCATCACAAGCTATTTGCATTTTCAAATTACAAGCTCCTTTTCAAAACACAAGAATTTATGTGCCACTGGAACTCAAGAGGTAAAAACTGAAATCAAGCTATCATTGAGATATGCTACAAAAGGAGTTAGATCTCTTTAAAAATGAAGATTTTTTTTCATGCACTCTGCAAGTTTTAAGAATGTTTCTCTGTGGTTCTCAGTGAGGCTCCAATTCCACTGTCATCATCCTCCTTCTCAGTTGCAAATACCTTTCTCACCTCTAAGGGGACATTGCATTTCATGCAGATCCTAGAGGAAACCTGGTAAGTGTGTATACAAGAGGCAGCAGATATTCCAGAGAAGGACAGGTCTTCTGACACAGTTTAACCATCAAACTGCTTTAGGAACAGGAGAGTCTCATCACACATGAATGCATTTATACACACAAAAATTGTGTGTGCTCCAACAGCCTGGTCTTGTCCAGCTGAAGAGAAATCATCTTTTAACAACACAGCATCACACCCAGCAAGAGGTGGAGGCCTCCTGGTTCCCTCACAGGGCTTTCAGCAGAAGTTTCAAAGACAGGAAGTTACAGATCACCTCACTAAAACAGTTTTATCTCCCAAATGGTGACAGCTGGCACCAGAGGAAACAGGTACCTGTAGGGCACTACAAGGTTTGCCTAAAGCAGGAATCAGCTCATTCTTCTGGGCCACTGCCTCCAAAAACATCATTTTCAAAATGAGCTCTAGCTATACCTGAAAGACTTCAGCTGGAGAAAACCAAGAAACAATAGATGATCTTTACTGATCAGAACATCTTTAAATATTAGGCATTCCTAACTTTACTAAATATTTCCTAAGAAGCTTCTGATCACCCAGCTACATTGTAGTTCCCTCCAAAAATCAATTCTCCATAACCTTATCCATGCAGCAGCAATCAAGATCTCAATTTATTTATTTAAAAAAAGGAAAGTAGAAAAATAAGTTCTATGTGAGATAGACTGGACTTATCAATGATTAAGTAAACTCACAATTATTACATTGTTTAACAGCAATTACAGGCCCAGGGGTAGAAAAATGTTATATTTAGCTTCCCCATAAAGAAGTGGGGAAAATATTTCCTGTATGTTCTACCAGCAAGGAGCTTCCAAGCACAACATGACAGACACTCCCAAACACATTTCCAGGACTCTACTTCCTGCTCAAGCTGTTCTCCTGGGATTAAGGAGGGGAAATCCAATGGTTTAGGTTTTAATTTGCTTTAGTATATTTCTTCCCCAAACTGTGCATTTTAGAACAATATATACCCAGCGTATCCTCTCTTTTTGGGTCAGTTGGTCCCTTCCAATAAAAGCATATTGTCTCCCTCAGGGTAGGGAAGACAAGTGAACTGTGAGAGCAGCCAGGGCCAGATTGCCTGCCCAGCTTCTTCACTTCTCAGGAAAGAGATATAATAAACAAAAGGAAAATAGCATTTTCCAGAAATTACAGACTCATTTTTTTTGGTAACTGTGCATCAAAAATACTTTAAAAGGCCAAGTATCAATAGATTATTTCCAATATAGGTTTTCAATTCAGCCAAGAACTGCGTTGAACAACAATACACCAGCATTAGCACCAAGGGCCTCATGGCATCTTTGTATTTTACTGTAGCACAGTCCTGCCACCACTTTCTGCTAACATGGCACATCACAAAACAACTGTTCTGCTGTAAGGATTGAAGACTGCAGTCTTACTTCTCAAGAGTGACTGCATAACCAAAGGCCAAAACAAACAGCAAAAGTCTGGACAGACAATTAAAGGAATTTTACAAGTCATCAAGCAACCAGAGGGCTGTAAATGTATAATCAACACTTTGCATGAACTACCCTGAAATGAATGCTCATGAGATGCTCTGTGGCAAAGAGAACAAGATAAAAACCTTTAAATAAAAGCCATCCCATTTCAGAACGATTCAGATCAGCTATTCCCCTGAGTCTGTAAGAGCCAATTATAACAGTTTATAGGGCACACTTAATGCAGAAAATCCAGTTTGAGGACACCAATTTCACCCCTTCTCCTTGTCTGAGAAGTTTATCTCTGAAGCAAAAAGACATCAAGCAATTTAAAAAGAGAATTCATTTCTGTCCTCAAAATTCTTAGTGACCTGGAAACAGAATTAGACATAGCCATATGCTTGCACACTGACATGCTTCTCCCTTGCCCACAAGTTGAAGCAGCTAAGTTTCAGCAGTTACCAGATAATCTTTGCTCAGAAACAGCAAGGACAGACCCTTATACTACTGGTAAAATTATTTAGCAAGATGAGCTTTCATTTAAAGAGGTAACCTGGAGACAGTCAAAGGAAGCTACCATCAGTTTACTACAGATTGGTTGAAACAATTTGATTTAAAGCTGAAAGAATCAAGTCCTCCTGCTGCAGCTGACAGGGATCCAGGAGAATGGCAAGCGTGGCAGGCTTAGGACCAAAACCTTCCTAAGGACTAAAAATGTGTCTGCCCTTCTCACAAACCCTCAGCAGCTGAGGAAGGAGAATCATCTGAAATGATATTAAAGTTTTGATTAAGAAACAAGAAGTTTCTGGCAAAGGAGGAAAACACACGAGCTCTAACAGAAGGAGGGAGAAACAACCCACCCCAGATATCTAAGAGCCTAAAAGGGCAGCCCAAAGCTGAAGTGTGGTTAGGAAGCTGCAACAGGAAATGCAGAAGTGTTCAAACAATAGCAGTTAAGATCATGATGAAAATCAAGTTCACTTTACACTGCAAGAGAAATCTGAGAAAGCACAAGTAATTACGAGGCCCAAAACCAGGCCAGGAATATGCCACACACTTATTTCTGGTACAGATACACCTCCACATCATGTCATGGGAGAAAGAAAATATAGTCACAAACCCAAGGCTGCATCCTCTGGATTTATCAGGCTCCACAGGGAATTGTTTTTATATTTAACAACTAAGTAGTATCCAAATATCAGCATGGTTTCAATTTAATTTAATTGGTTGGGAAACAGCCTGGCTGTTGCAGATGGAAAAGCTTTAGAGAATACAACTAATTGTTCATATATATACAAAATATTTAACAAAGGGAGGGTCTATGCATCCAAGTGGGAGAAAGAAGGAAGATGCATCCAAATGGGAGAAAGAAGGAAGATGCCAAGAGAGACCTGTCTATTCTCACTAGATGCATTCAATGCTATAAATGTATGGGAAAAGAAATAGTGGAAAGGGTAAAGAACTCAGAGGAGGAAGAAATCTCTGAAGTAAGGCAGAACATTAATATTTATAGCAGGTAAGTATAAGCGAAATTAATCTGTGTTGCTAAGTAAACATACCTTAGGAAAGACATGGGAATGAAAGAGGGGAGAAAAAAAGAGCTAAGTGTTCTGACAGCTAAAATGCCATTGGGGCAGGCAGGACCTGTCAAGCAGCTGATCTAGTTTCAGAAGAGGTTACCTAACACAACAAGAAATATTTTCAGAGTAGTTGGCTTTTCCATTCCCCACCACTGAGGATGGAAGCAACTGGGATTTCAACTATTCGCTTCCTCCAAACATTTGCAAATCAGGCAAAACAGCAGTGTGATAATGCATGAGGTTATTTAAGGATAAATGCTAACCTAGAACTAAGCGTACAGACGTGAAAGCAAAGCTATTTTCATTCTCATCCTTGACTACAACAAAAACGGCACATGGGGGGTCGGTAGCAGCTTAAGGGGTTAACATGCAAGGGTTTATAATAGAGAAGTACAAACAACAAACAAAGCAACAGCCTGTCCCAAGTTTAAAGAGCATGGAAAGGCAGAAGCCTTGAGAGCCGCCTGTCCAACCCAGGGCAGCGATGGGAACATCTGTCCTGCCGCACATCTCACTCCGGGATTTGGAATCTGGCCGTTCTGTGTGTCTACTGCGCTTGACACAGCCCTGTGAAGATTACATGCACCGTTCTAAAAAAAAGGGCAGAAATCCACCTTAGCTGCCCGCAAAGGCAGAGCCAGGCACTGGGGATACCCAGAGGGTGCTGTCAGATGGGATCAGCTGAGCGCGGCCGGAGCCCCAACCATGTCAGCTCGCTTCCACACACGCTTCCCGCCTCTCCCACCGCATACAATGAACACAGAATAAACCGGGCGGGTTTACGGAAACAGCCCCGCGCCGCCGCATCCTTCACAGAGGGACTGGGTATGACCGGGACCCTGCGATACCACGAGGGCCGGGAGGGAGCTGCCCTGCACCAGTCCAGGCCTGCTGAGGGGCACCGGGACCCCCGCCCGTCCCCTCGGCTGTCAGCAGGCCACAGCCCAGGGGTGTGTGAGCCCCGTTCCCGGGCACCGCAGGCCCACATCGCCCCCGGCCCGGGGCCCGGACACCGGCGGCACCCGGGGGGTGAGGCAGAGGGGGTG
>WBNO01030447.1:299132-389803 GCA_013400575.1 Peucedramus taeniatus
AGCGCGCGCGCGGCGCCGCCCCCTGGCGGCCGCGCCGCGTTAACCCGCGAGGCGCCGGCGGCTCCTGAGGGGTCCCGGCACTCCCAGTCCTGGTCCCTGAGGGGTCTGCGATGGACAGAAGGGACCGACATCCTTCTCCCGGTCCCTGAGGGGGCTGCGGTGGACAGAAGGGACCGACATCCTTCTCCCGGTCCCTGAGGGGTCTGCGATGGACAGAAGGGACCGACATCCTTCTCCCGGTCCTTGAGGGGGCTGCGATGGACAGAAGGGACCGACATCCTTCTCCCGGTCCCTGAGGGGGCTGCGATAGGCTGGAGGGGTTGGACATCCTCACCCCGTCCCTGAGGGACCTGCGGTGCCCCGGCATTCTCCCCCTGTTGCTGAAGGGGTTTCCGCATCGCCCCCCGGGTCCCTCAGCCTCATAGGTGGCTTTTATTGATTTATGTCAGCAGAGCACTCTCAATGTGCCTCCTGGCTGGTGAGTTTGTGGAATCCCATCCCACTGGAAGCCGTGGTGGTGGGTATGGCAATCCCTGGTGAAAGGTGGCATTAATGGTCAGATAACAGAGCTTTTCCTTGGATAAGCAGCAATAGTAACTCCATAATGAAAGCAGCATATAACACCTCTTCATACAGCAATACACACACCCAAACACAAAAACCCGATTCTAATGATTACATTTTAAGCATTCGAACATTCCCAGATGCAGAACTGTTGGGCGTTTGGGGGTCTGAAACAAAGGGACAAGTGCTATTGAACTTAATTTGCTTTGCCGTTTCAGCCTGGTGCCACCGAATTCATGAGAAAGAAGTAATTTGGACCAAGAAGCTACAAAATTTATGTGAAGGAGGTGACTGGGATCAAGAATTGTGTCTGGGGCATCGAATGACATTACATATGATAACCAGAAACTGTTCTAAACGTTAAACAGAGCAAGCTCTTTGTCAGGAGTGTGTATCAACCCATAAGCACATGGCTGACGCTGCTCCGATCTGTTCCTCAGGCTGACAGCACTTTCCCCCTGTAAGTCTAAGAACTGGAGAAGCCACATGGTCTCTCTTTAGGTTATTCCCCAGTTAAAATAATGATCAGGGAGGCTTCTGTAGCTGGGCTTGGCTGCAGTGGAGAAGTCAGGCTTGCTAATGGAGCATTTTGCCTCCTGGTGGACGGGTGAGGATGGATAAGGGATGGAAGACAGGCTTCCTAAACTGGACTAAACTGAGTTTAGAGTGGGCTGCACAGCGAGCCAGGGTCTTGAACATGCAAATGTAATGCTGCTTTCAGGCCCATAGCTCATGTTCAGATATGTCTGCATTGGTAAGAGGATTGATAGAAAACTGAAGTTCCCAGAGTATTGTAGCAGTTCCCTCACCTGAGACTGGTGTTTCATTCTAGATTTTGATCAAGTCATGCAGGGATTACTATCAAGAAATTATTATTTAAACCAGGTTTCAAAGTAGACTTTTTTGTAATTTTCATATACCCTGTAGATCTTCCAGGTATTTGAACAGCAAACACATTTAAAAAAACATTTACCACAAGTAAACAATGGACTTGCTATCTACAGTTCACTAAAAGTCTGACATATCAGTTATTAGCTACAACAACCACAAGTTGTGATAGTTCTCCAGCCTCTAGGAAGGTGTAATTTTGCATGTGCAATGTTTGTTTTTGTTTTGTTTTGGTTTTTTTTTTAGCAGCAGAATTTAAATGTGAAGGAGGAAGCTGTAAGGCAGATGTCTTGGGATTGAAAAAAGCAATTAGAGGGCAGGCTGTGGTCACAGCATCAGGGTTGGTACAAAAAACAGACTGGAAGCTTGTGGCCTTATTCTTTCCTGTGCTGGCAGCACTGTGGTCAGCACCTGCTGCTTCAGCCCAGAGTAGCATTTAAAAGAAGTGGAGCTGTACATGAGCTGGTTTTGTACACATCTCCAAAACTGACTATTTAATATACTGCAAACATTTCCCTGGCTAACACAACTTATTATTACTACATGTTAGGGCTTTTATTGGATAATCTTGGCATCAGCTGCAAAAGACAACAGAGTGCTCCCAAAATGTATCTTACACAGAAAAACAAGAAAAAAAGATAGAAGAGGCAATTCTAGCAAAACATCTGTGATGACATATCCAGCCCATTATTTTGTCAA
Organism: Peucedramus taeniatus; assembly: GCA_013400575.1. Lineage (NCBI taxonomy): Eukaryota > Metazoa > Chordata > Aves > Passeriformes > Fringillidae > Peucedramus > Peucedramus taeniatus. Next base: position 301,284 of record WBNO01030447.1, read on the forward strand.
CAGTGCAAGTATTTGGTGGCATAATAAAAGGATACACTTTGCTTAGCAAAAACATTAAGGGATAACAGCCAAGTTAGATAGGGTACAATTAAAGGTTTGCTTAACCCACGGGATTCCACTTCCAGAAAAATAAAAATAGAGCTGTTTTGATCCATCCTTCTAAGTTCTAGTTGTATACTCTTGTTTGGGGGTTGAAAAAAATAACTTCTTTTTTGTTTTTAATTTATGTTTCATTCTCAAAAAGTTTTGTAAGTTAATCATAATAGCAACAGAATTCTGAATTGCAAAGGGGAAAAACCAAGCCCACCTGGGAGAAGAGATAACAGGAATTAATCATGAGCAAACTGCTTTGAGGAAAAAGTGCACAATCCAGTTTAAAGCCTCATTTTAAATTACTCCTGAGCACTAATTTTCTGCTTCATTTTGTTAACATAATTGATGCTAGACTTCAACACATCTTGGAAATGCACTGCAATGAGCATATTTCCTTCTGATACATTTCTCCAAGTAAATAGCAAAGAAATGATAATTTATTACAGTGTATTTTTCACATAGAAGTTGACCTCCTCTATTTCAAGGTTTCTTACAGGCTATCCCATGAAACAGAGACTAATAGAGGGCAGGGCACCTTGCAGCTGTTTCAATGGTAAATACCATAGATAAAGTCACAGTTCAGTTTTCCTGCAGCTAGGCAATCCAAAGGTTTTGCCACTTCCAGTATAAAATACAAAGAAAGAAACAGCATTAGATAAACCTCATTTCCTAGCAGAAATTGCCATAAGTTTCTCAGTTGGAAGTTGTGCCTAACCCAAGGGAATTGCTGACCAGGCACCTGATTTACATTCGTGTAAATGAGTGCAGAATGCCTGTCATAGATGAGTTTGTATTTTGCCTTTTCCCTGACATTTTATTCTTCAAAGAATATAGGAGAGATTATGGAAGGGGATTCATCAAATTCCTTTAAATTCAGGTTTAAAAGCAGTCTGACAAAATGGCATCATGCTTTCCCCCCTCATTAATGCTTGTGTGCCTTTCCTGCAAGGCTGCTTCAGAGCAACACAAGAAAGGAAGCCTAAAAATGTTTAAATTGAGTTTGTAATTAATTTACTTTTATGTCTGAGATCCTCACATCTGGTTAACACAGTCCTCCCTTCAGCTGGTAATGGACTTGAGACAGTTTTGAACTTTGTGAACCTTGAATCTGAAGGTAATCTGTCACTGGCACCTGTGGATTCTCTCTCTATTTGAGCCCTTAATGTTCTCTGTTGCTATTCATAGTCCTTTCTTGATTTTATTTTATTTTCAGTCATGTGAGGCAATGTTCTAAGTTCAGTACAGAAGAGTCTGTTGGGCTGTGCCAAAGCCAAAAGACAACCTACAGCAATTTTGAACGTGGAAAGACATAGCAACCTTTGGGATTATTGCTTAGCAACTGCAAACACACAGAGGAGTAAAACTCACAGCCCAGCTCCACAGCAGGTCTGAGAAATCCCTAATTCACCTCAAGATTTTTAATGGTTGATGGGCATGTATTAAATCCCTGTTGATTTGCAAAGACACTCTGAATGCAGGAGGAATAAGATCTGCTTTGATACCTGCTCCAAAGGTAAGAAAAACAGTCCTTCAAAGCTTCAGAAAAAAAAAGAGAAAATGTTTTTAAATTTTAATTGTATTTAAAAGATCATGCATGAAAAGGGTATGGGCCTTTTTGTGATGATATAAATATGTTCTATGAAACACATGAGGGAAAGGCAAAATTATTTCTGAGGAATAGAATGTCAAAGAGATTGAACTTTGTTTTTGAAAGGACTTTTACAACTGAAACATCTTGAAAATATTTACCTAAACAAACTTTAGTTGTTCCTGGCTTTATCCCACCTATCAAAATTCTCTAACAGAATAACGATGAAACCATAAGAATATTGTTTATGAGCACATTTGGGTTTTCTACAGAAAACATTGAGATAATATTTTTGTACCTACAGGGATTCCAGCAAGAATATTTTTCTCACAGAAAAGGAGCCAGGGAAGTGGCATCCTACTAAATAATGGAAAGCTTATCTTGCCTTCAGCTTGAACAAAGGCTTACAGGAAACTTTATATCACACTTCAAATTTCCTGAGTGTTTCTAGAGCTTGCCTCTGTGCTCCATGCTTGCTGTTATGTGGGCTCCATTTGGGAGTGCCATGGGGCCTGAGAGCTCTCAATATTATTGTAAAATCATAGACTCCTAGAATCATTAAGTTTGGAAAAGATCTCCAAGATCATTGAATCCAACTTTTGACCAAACAGCATGTTGTCAGTGTGACCATGGCACTGAGTGCCACATCCAGTTGTTTCTTGAACACTTCCAGGGATAGTGGCTCCATCCCTTCCAATGCCTGACCACCCTTTCAGTGGAGAAATTCTTCCTTATGGGCCAAATTCTCAACTAATGAAAATCACTGAAGGTTATGAGCCAGTGGAATCTTATCCATTGTGTGTCTCTGTAATCCTTCACAAATCCCAAGTTTCATGTCCTGATTGTAGCATTCCTTTGTTGTTTATTTTTTGTTTTTTCTTCCATACCCTCTTAGTCTTCTTCATCTGTACTGCATTAAAGCACTGGGCACAGTTCTCCATGATCTGCTTCCATTCCTGGAGTTACATGGATGCCATGGAATTGAGACAGAACAGTCACACTGGTTGTTTCATGTTTTGTTTTGGTCAGAGACATGGAGATCCTTTATAAACATTTGCTAATCCTCAAAACCATCCTAACAAAAGGTTAAGAACAGTTTAGAAAAGATATTCATCATCTTTCAGAATCAGCCACCTCATAAAGCAGAGTGCAGTTGTCACTTTAACATTGCACAGAAACTGCAGAGGGTTTCACAAAGGATGTTTAAGAAATAGCATAAGTATTTGAAACTACATGAACAGTTTATTTTGGCACAACAAAACCAGCTGATTTGGAATGTGACCAGAATATTTGGTTAACACCCTGCTTTGAACCAAGGAGTCTGGTTTTACAGCTTGTTGAAAGGAACTCACCTAAGCAAGGAACAATTCCACAGGGTGGACAGCTTTCCCTTTCTACCACTGTAAATCCAGACTCCTTTCCAGCTCATGTCCTTTGGTGGCAAAACCAACAACCAACCTAAAACCCTCTCTGTGGGTCAGGTAGTCAGCTTGAGCCATCCCATTCCCAGCAGGAATGCACCTTTGGCAAAAATTTACTAGAGGATGCCAACAAGCTCATTGAGAAAACAAATCTAGAAATGTAATGCTGTGATGCATCCCACCCATCCAGGCAGTATTTGTACTCCAACAGTGTTAATGAACCAGAAGGTCAACATATTCATAATTAAATTTGTGTGCCAGGAGGGTTGTAGATCACATTTATGCATTTCCTGGAAGGCCGAATCACTTCAGAACAGCTACAAATGCTTAAACAGGAAGAGCAATACATATCAAAAGTAGTGCTATTGCTATGGATACTGAAAGGCCTCAGTGAAAAGCACTTTTAAATAAAAACTTGAAGAGTGTAGTGTGACAAAAGTTCAGAGTGGAGTTTCATCTCTAATTTGTAATGGTGTTAGATTATTTTTTAATATCACCCTTCTCTTGCTGTTGTTTAACACTGAGCTGGGGGATTTTCAGCGTGCTGCTGATTTTTCATGCTTTGAATCAAGCAGCAGCCAGTCTTCTGCTCCATTCTCTGTGTGTTAATCCCATTCCAGATGCAGACAGTTATGCATGGAGACATATAGGAACATTTTTCAAATTGTGCCTTGTGAGCAGCTCAGCTTCTTCCTGATATTTCACAGAATGAACATTTTGAGCAGTGAAGTTCTTGAAATGGTAAAGGGATTATTCTTTTACAGTGTGATCTTCAACATAAAGTGCTTGTGAACAACTTAATCACAGAATTCATGGTATAGGTTTCTCTTTTCTGTATAAGCTCTGCTGACCCATGCACCTGTGTCCTTGTTACCTTAAAAAAATGTCCAGAGCAAAAAATAGTTGCCACAGCTGAAGTTAAGTAGTTTATGGGACAAGCTTCCTCACTGTTCTTCACAGCCTCTGAAAAGCTGAAGCGGAGGAAGCATGTAGAGGAGTCTTGCTCCTGGGTATCTGAAATTTTCCATTACTTGCTTCCTTTGCCTCATATCCACTGGATTTCCTGGAGGCAGGGAATGGACCTAAACAGAAATGATGTGCTGGGGGTGAGAGGATTCCACTGTTTGGAACTGGGGGGACAAGTTCCAAGCACTGTTCACTGCTTGGTTTCTGAGTCTCTAAGTGACCTGGAATTAATCATTCCCCTTTTATGTCTCAGTTTCTTCTGCCCTAAGAAAGGAACACACTAATTTAGTTGCTCTGTCTCCAAGGGCTGTTGTGATACATAATTAATCTTTATAAATCATTTACTGATCTTTGGAGTAAAGGGTCTGTATTTATTTAAGAGTACAAAGCAGCAGTAACAGAATAAAAAAGGAACCTAGAAAAATATTAGTTAATGCCTAACAATAGACTCTATTCCTGTGTCACCTGTTAGGGCACTGCTGCATCTTTTGGCATTATATAACAGCTCCTTTTTTTCTGTGTCACAGTGACTGAGGTATGGCTGCTCAGCCAGAAGAGTCAGCCCAATCTGCAGATTTACAAGATCCTGAACTTGGACATAAGGATAGGACTGCAGCAGAGATGGAAAGCAATCAGGGGGGTGATGAACTGCCATGTCCTAGTAACTACACTTTGTGGAAAGAGTGTTTTCATGAAAAGGTACAACAAAGGTGCCTGAGTCTGCAGGAGACAAAGATGAGGTTGGTTCGAGCACAAAAGGCAGAAGAAGCAAAGGTGAGGAGGAGAGAACCTGGGGACTGGCTGGCCAGAGAGTGGTACAGTGACGAGAAGGAGACACTCGATACTCGCATCTATTTGCTCGACAACCTCCTCCCTACATTAATCTCAGGAACAGAAAATTTGTTAATGGCAGTGGAAAGGAACCATGTGCTTGTATCAGACCAAGAACCAAGCAGATTTAAGCCCACTAATTATCTTGGAGAATACCTGATGAGGCATAACCCTCAGTACAGTGTTCCTACAAAACCAGGCCCATACCTGAGAGAAATGAAGGTGGTCTCGAAGGAGCTCAAATCTTTGAGGCAAGGTTCAACATCAGAGAGGTGAGAGCACTGACAGCGTGGCTGCTCACAAGGCCAGAGCTGGTGTCTTGGTCTCTGTTTTATGAAAGGAGTGGTGTCCCTGCAGCCTAGCTGGCAGAATCTTGAGCAAAACACACCTTGTGGATTGCAGTGGCAGGGATGGTATTTGTCTCATGAAAACTTGAGAAGCAGGACAAATAACAGAACATGGCACACAAAATGAAACACTAGTTATTCCTGTTTAAGGCAATATTCTTCCCTTCACAAGGATATAATTCCTTTTTAGACTCAATTACACATGAGCAATGCAAACTGCTTCCAAACTGGTCTAGCTTAGTGACAGCAGCTCTTTGGGACAGGTGTTAATATCAAAGGTCTGGAGACTCTTCAGATAGTTTCTTCTCTAGTCCTCCAAACTTAATAAAAACATAACCTTTTTTTCTTCCTTCAGGATGATTTCTCTTGTCCAAACAACATTGTCCTGGCACATTGTAGAAACTCCTTCTCCTGGGATTTTTATTTAGGATTTCCTTTTTCATTCTATTTCTCCTTTTAAAGTAGAAACTGTTTTGTGTTTTTTTTCTGTTGCTTATTTCTGGGCTGTTTGCTTTAGTATAATACTTAATGAATGCTGGAACGGGGCTCCATGGCTCCTTACAAAATGCTGTGGTTGAGATGTGAGAGCATGAGATGAACAATAATGCTTTATTTTCATTGCACTGTTCAGGAAAATATAGATGTGAACTTTTCAGTTCATAGATGTTTCAGAGGTGATTGTGATTAATGTCAAAATTACTCATTCACTACTAGATCACTTTATTCTGTATCTGTGTTTGTAGAATAATGACTTCTGTTTGAATGACTCTCTATTTGCATAAATAGTGCATACACCTTGAAAATTGGTTTCAGTGTCAGGAATTAGGGAAGTAAAATGTTGACATGTCTTATGCATAAACCCTAAATGAAGATAATTAAAGTTTCCAGTATTATAATGCTTAAGAGGATATGTTAAGTCTCTCTATCTGAGCTTCTGTCTCCACATTTCCATTAAATATACTGTTGCAGTTTGTAGGAACATGCCTGATGTGAATACAACAAAGCAGCGTGAGAAGTGAATTTCTTACAGTCACTGATAAAAGAATTTCCGTTTTATTTTCTATTTTTTTTTAAATGTTAGTCCACTGAAACAAATTACCTGGGAAATTATGTCTTTCAGTGAGTTTTCACTCAAGCACAGGCTGTTCTGGGGGGATGTTTAGGATGTCAGCCTTGCCACACCTTTGCTTTGGGAACAGTTTTATCATTCCCGTTGCTTCACAGAGAGACACCTGGATACAGAACTATATCTGGTTTATTTTGAAAAAGTAATTGAACTAAAATACATAAAATTTCCTGGGGTTTTGGATTGGGCTTTTGTTTGGTTCTGTCTTATGGGCTTATTTTCCCCTCCTAAAATACTCTTGGCTTTCATTGTGAATTAGAGCTTGTTTCTGGAGAGGACAGATTTTCCTGTTGAATACAAAGTGTTGGCTACCCATGACCTGTTATCTTGACCTTGGCTGTTAAGCCCATCTTTACATTTGGAGACAGGTTCTCCATTTGTAGCTCTCAGAGCTGTGTCAAAGGAAGTGACTATCAAGACTTACAGAAATAAATATCTCCATAGACAGCATTGCCAGGGGGCTTCTGTTAATCATGGCTGTAGCAGGTTTTGCATATCCACTGGTAGTAGTATCATGGGATTTGCATTCATAGCAGCTCAGGATTTACATATTTGTGATGACTGTATTGTGGGATTTGCATGGGATTCTTAAATCACAGCAGCACAGGATTTTGACAACACCTCACAGCAGTGAGACTCCTCATGTGAGTCACTGGATTTCAAACAGGCTGGAATTGTTACAAAAGCAATGCCAGTCTGTGCTTAACACGTCTCACATAAGCACCAGAAAGGTGAGGAATACAATTCTGGCCCAAATGAAGGTCCTGTGAGCCTTGGCATTACTTTCAGGCAAGGTAGGATTCATCACAGGTTCCCATCTAACACTTTTCTATCCTCAGTGAGCTCTCTTGGACCTCCTCCAGTTTCTCCTTAACTGCCACCTGACTGGGAGTCCAGGCAGGAAGGAGAACAGATGGGAGAAATTCCTTATGCACATGGATTGGTACCTGAAACAGAGCCTTTGTCCAGGGATGGGAGTCCTTCAGGCTGAGTCACCCATCCCTGTGTGGGAGGCAGGCAGCTCTCTTCCTGAGGAAACATGTTTGGTTCTGCAGGGAGAAGTCACCTTGCTGTCATCTCATCTTTTCTGGAAATGTCTGATCCAAAACGAGCTCACTTTGCAATGGATGGTGCCTGGTACTGTTATCTCTGATTTGCCATTATTGTCTGAGGGACACCAGGCAGAGGATGCAGCTGCCCAGTTTTAGGATCCTAGAAATGAATGCAAAACTGCAGCCCAGTGCAGGTGCAGCACAGAATGTAACTTGTGCTGGACACTGCCCAGATTAATCACCAGAGCACCTTGGCAGCTCTGAGCACAGCCCAGGCTGTGCATCCAGTTTGCAGACAGCTCCAGTGGAGGAGTTACCTCTACAAATGGTCTGGCTTTCTCTTTCTGCTGCAGCATTCATTGGAGAAAAATCTGTTTGTCCACTTAGGTTGGTACCTGCTGCATTCCTTCTCTTCTCCAGCTCTGGGAAGGAGTGAGAAGATGGGAAAATATTTTACCCTCCCCCTGCTATCAAAGTGCCCGAGGCTGAGCTGCCTCAGCAGCACTTGTGCAATGCCCACCATCGATTAAGGAACCAAATGATTCAGTAAGAAACCTCTGTGATAAATGACCATGAAGAACAAGGACCTTGTGATAAAACTGACTGTGATCAAAGTGTATTGCTGTGACATGTAAAACAGGTCTTTCTGTTCATTAAAGAAAATATCGATGGGTTATAATTTGTAGGATGACCCCAGAGGAATGGAAGAGGGCACGGACAGGATCAGCCCATTTCACAGCATGTGAAACACAGGGGGAAGAAGGGAGCAGGAATCTTTAGCTAAAATACAGTTTTTTGAGTTCTCAGGTGGAGCAATTCCCCTTTCTCTGAATAGCTGCAGAGGGTGTGAAGGCCATGAAGATGAGCAGCTGCCTCAGTGCAGAGAGATTCCAGCAGCCTCCATGAACAGGAGTTCTCTCCATGTGAACTGATCATTTGGCTTTAAGCATTTTGACCTTCCTAAAAGGTTTTTTTCCCCATTTCATAAAATAACAAAGTCAAAAACAAAGCAGATGAGTTCAGGATCAATTTTATTCACTTATTTTGTTGTGTGAAATGGAGGATTGGGAAAAACATGGCTGGGTGCTTAGAGAAGCAAAGAAAACAAAAGCAGGAAGAAAGGGAGCTGACTGGCAGTCCAAATCTGCAAACTCTATGTGTTCAAAATGATGGAGAGGCTGAGGTATTATCCCTGTCCTAAGGCAGTGAGGGCTCTATTGTGTGAGGCTGCTTCAGAAATTTTATTGAACATTGTTCTTTGCCAGTGAAGTGCTTGTGTGAAAAGGTACTTGGGTTTGGAGACAATGAAGACTGATGCAATTTTGTTGGTAAATCAACTGTAGCAAAATTATGCACCTGTCTCCCTGCTAGAATTGAAAGGAAATTGAAGGACATCTACACAATAAATGATGAATGCCATTATAAATGTGAAGGTAAAATGTGTCACTGTTGAAATGACACAAAACTAGGAGAGCTGCACAGATGATTTTCCATTAAACATCTTCCACATAGACAGGACTTACAGCAAAGAGTTGCTTCCTTTTGTTTTGTTCTTTAGGGTAGGCTTAATCAGTCTTAAGTTTGCCTATGATGGTCTCTTTCTAATCCATGTTCCCATGTCCTACAGGCTGATCCAGATGAAGGCTGAGGCAAAGAACAAACGTGAGGAAAGGGAGGAGATGGAAAGACAGAAGGCTGAGGAGACAGCGAGGAGAAAGGAGGTGTTGGCAGCTCTGTTCAAGGAGTGGACAGTGGATGACCATGACAGAATCCCAGCAGCACTGGTAACTGGGGGAGATCCTGCTGTGGTTGTTGCAGACAGGACAAAAAAGGACATTTGTGCTAGTGCCATGTGTCCTGGCATGGCAGCATGGGGCACAAGGATGGGTGATGACTCTGCCACCAGAGGATCAGGGGACAGGGTGTTGTCCACAAATCTTACCTATGTGTAAGACCCATGACTGGCCCATATGTCTGATTATTGTGGGTGATTTATTTTAGTAATTGTCTACTGTTGTCTGCATGACACAGGCCTTTGACTATTACCTTGATTTTTAGGTTCAGAGTGCCATGAGTTTTTTTACAGATGTCACTGATTCTATTCCTGAAGAAATGAAAAAAGGCAAGTTTTCAGTGTGTTTTCCTTAGTTTTGTTGCTGTGATCTGAATTCTGATATGAACTGTGAGCAAACAGCAAATGGATTTGATAACAGAGAAAGAATCTCTAAAGGTAGTTACATCAGGATATCAACCACACATCTTCAGATAGATTGGAAAGAAACAGAACCACCATGTAATTAATTAATATAATCTTGAAAAGTATGGAAAAATGTTTAAAAAATCTTTCAGGGTGATAGAAAGACCAGATGCAGACCTGTTCCACTTACATCCCTTATTAGCCAGATATTGCCATGTGCTTATTGCTATTTTTAAGAATCCCTGTACCCACCTCCTCCTTTTTGAGTTTGTCTCATGGGAGGTCTTGGAAATACTGGCATACTGGGAGATATGGAACAAAGGTGGGATCAACAAACTTAAAGTCTGACAGTGTTGTTACCTGTTATGGTTTCAGGGGAATTGCTGAGGTTTACCTGATGCTCCACCCAATAGCTAATCTCATCAAGCCATTCCCTTGGCCAGTCCCAGGCATCCAGTGACACAGCCCAGGGCCTCTGTACCAGGGCACTCAGCTCAGAAAGATTTCCATAAATCCTGTCCACTTTACACAGCTCACACTTGACCTCCCCAGATGATGATAATTGAATGGAACCAGGAACACTGAAGTGGCATCACGAGCCTGCTGCCAGCCCTTTACATCGAGAGCATGTAAAGATCATCAGTGATAACAAATGTGTCTTTGCTGATTTGGGATGATAATCAGGACACTCCAGAGTGTTTCTGTTGCTGCTGGGGTCACCTCTGCCTGGAGCTCACCCTTGCTCAGCCCTGTCTGTATTACAGAATTTTTCCTCTGAGTAATCATCCAATATTGGTAGGATGTTGTGTGACTGCTAAACATAGCCCCTGTGCTCCTGCTGTGGAGCTGTGGTTCCCCAGTGCAAACAGACCCTGGGACATGAGATTGTGAAGGAATTTCCTGCCCAGATATTTGCTCTCCAGATGCTTGGGGTGCTCTCTGTACTATTTCTCTAATAGGCTCCATTTCTTAATTTATTTCACTTAATAGCATTCAATGTACATTAACAGAACATTACACTCTGTTTTATAGTTCAATAAAGATAATGTACAGTTTAGGAACATATTAACCAACAAGAGATAAATGCATTCTATGATGAATTTTCTCATTACTCCCGATACATTTAGAAGAAAGAACAGAAAAATAATGCCAACAGAAATAGCATGTCTGTTCTCAAAGAACTCATTCAAAAACCTGTATAGATGTTTGATGTCTCTTCTAAGTTCCATTATAGCAGCCCAGAAGCTGACCAAAACATACTTTTGAATATCATCATCAGTAAAAATATTCCCATATTCTTGAGAAAATTACTATGATTTTCAGATTCTTCTCTTGCAAAGCAGAATCCATATCTCCAGAGTTCTAAGGCAGTTTTATCTGTTTGTTAAATCAAAAATCATTTCCTCCCTCACATAATTAGTTGTAAGTACTGTTAAAATCATCGCAATTTGCACCAACTTATGTCAAGAATAAATATGACTCTACAGTTCTGAATAGCTAAATGGAGATTCTCAACCAGAGAAATGCAAGCAGATTTAGATGGTCTCTGTACAGTCAGATGCTTCAGCTACTATGGGATAACCTCAAATAAATGTCATCCAACATGAGAAGAAAGTTAATGTAACAGTACATTATGCAAAAATATTTGTACAATACGCAAAATCACAACTGTTGCTTTCTAAACCAATATCCTGTCATTTTTTTACCAGCAACCCATGACAGGAAGTTGAAAATCTTAAACGCATTGGAAAAAACAGTATACCTAGATGAGTTCACCAAGGTGAGAAATGAAATAAGAACATTTGGTTCAGAATGTGGTGTTTATCATGAAGTGTCAGCATTTCCCTGGGGACAGACCAGAGGAGTAAGTGAAGGGCTTCCCTTCTACAGCAGGTAACTGGCTGGATCTGGACATTTCACATTCCATCTTCATCCTCTGCTCTCACAACACTTCCATTCTGGCCAGCTGGAGGGAACTGTTTTGTTGTCCTCAGAGCTGCAACCTTGCTGCTCTTTGGGAAGTTACTCCTGGAGCAGTAGTTTTTAGGACACCGCCTCCCCACCCCTTTCTAAAATGTCAAAGCCCTGAATCATTTGTGAATTCAGACTTTGACTGGCTGCTCACAGGAGGTTTGGTGTCCCACTACAACAATTAGCCTGGGGTAATTAGTAACATCCTTACAGTATTGTTATTTCTGATTAATCTCCATTAATCAGGATGAACCAAACCATGAAGACTTGGGATGAGAAGCATTCGTCCTGAACTATCACTGTCTGAACCATAAACAAACTGCAACAAGTCTCATAAATATTCATGAAGCATAACCAAGTAGTTTTAAACTCAAAAGCTGTCATTGGGAAACATCAGAAGTGTGGTTTTAACTCATCAAAATCATAAATGTAGTTGGAAGTTTCACCCCATTACTCTGCTGTTCCTCAAGCTGAAAACAACCAAATTGGCTCAAACTATATTTATTGAAAGCTGTCCAGGCCAAGGCTTTGCGAGCATTTCTACCTGTTTCAGAGCTGGATTTTATAGCTGGGTAATTAAACCTGTAAAAAGGGGTGTTTAGAATAGGAATAATGGCAGACCCTCATTCAGCAGTGCTAGTGGGTGCCGTTATAATAATTAAAACCAGAGTATAAAGCAGCTGTGCAGAGACTAATTCCAAGCAACCATGTGTGATTTTTTGTGCCTTCTTCCCTCTCAGGAGACTCACATGTTTGGTATTTTGCACAGAGATGCATTTTTATGGTAACTTGTTGAAGGTTTTTTTAAGCATGAAATGAGATATTTTTGAATTTAACCTCAGAATTATTGCATCTAATTAAGAAGACTATTGTGGATAATGAGAGCCCAGAGAATTGCTTTTGTCACTGCAGTGAAGCATCAGTCCATAACCCCTATGGTACATATATATAATCACTGAATGAATTCATGCTCCATTAGCATTAGAAAACTGTTTAAAATATATTTTGTGTACTCTTTATTTTAACTCAATTAAAGATATGACAACAGAGATCAGAAGCACAAAAGACATAGGTTGTCAGGCTGATTTGCCAGGAATGTTCTCTCAGAACATATTCTCTGATTTTTTTCCAGTCCAGTTTTAATTGAATCAAATGATAAGGCTTTCATCACTTCCCTTGCGAACTGTTCTATCATCAGGACAGGGCTGCTTCTAATCCTCAGCTATGATTTACTTTTGTTCACCCCTTTCCTTCATCCACCAAACCCAGAAAGAGATCATCTTCCTCTGTGCTGGTCATGGCCCTTTCCCATGTGGAAAGCATTCCTTTTAATGGACCTTAAAATGAAAAGGCACTTTTTTTTTTTTTCCTCGTTGAATTTAGTGCAGCTTTGTGTTACTTAAAGGCTGTTAGAAACTCAGTAGAGAGACCTCACACATCATTGTTTTTCAGGTTTGAGGGTTTTTTTTCAGAAATGCAGAACAGTGGTTGTTGTATTCTTACATCCTTTGTGACAAACTCATGCGGTCTTTTATATGAAAAGCACTTAAATCCCAGAGACCAGTCCTTAATAGTTTATTTCACAAGCTTTGTGCTCTAACACACAGTACCCCCAACAGTCTGACACAAAGCTATTGACACCAAGGGAAATGCTCACATTGTCTTTGCAGGGTCAGAACCAGGCTTTAAAGGTGAGATTATTTTCCATGATTGCATGAGGCTTTCTCCATTTCTAGTGAGATCAAGAACAGATCCATTGTTTTTGATGATAATGTGGTCACAAACTATACCGAGGACTCTGGGTAGCGAGAAGGAGGCGCGCCAGCTTTCTTTGGAGAGGTATCAAAACCTCTTGGTTAATAACAAATAAATGTATGTTAATTATGTGTACAGTAATTTACACATCAGCTAAGAAAGGCTTAAGCCTGTGATGGTGCCTCCTGCCCACATGGTGCTTGTAAACAGTGTCCTGTGAAGCTGTTAGACACAGTATTAGTGCTGGAGCCTTTGGATGTGTCATCAAGGTGATGTCCAAAATAACAAACTGCTTGTCTAACCTGCCTGATCCCAACAGCCTCATGTTTAAGGTTCCTCTGTCACAGGGCTCTGGGTTCTAATATCCCCAAGAAGCAGTGGATACCCATAGCCCCAGATGTGCCACCTTCTCTCCAACCTACATCCTCTTTTTATGCTGAAATGAAAAAAAAAACCACATTGCATTAGGAGCTCTTCTTTCCTACCAGCCACCCCTCAGGCTATTGCTTTTTTTCTGCTCTTCCTCTCTTTTCCACTTGTCCCATATATTTGGAAATTACACAATATAGACATGAATAATAATCACATATATTAATATTTCAGCTGGTTATTGCCTGTGTGGCATTTCAACAAGCCCAAGATATTTTAGCACTTATGTCAGGTATCCATACTCTCAAAATGGGATAATGGGAAACATTCTGTGCTTTGGAATTTCCTCCTTTTAACTGTATGGGCTCCCTGTTAGTGTGGCTGGCTCCAGAAACCTACTATAATAATTCAGCCCAGGCTCTGGGATTGTGGTTTGTTCTGATGGCCATTATTATTTATGTCATGCACACCACATTTTTAGAACCATATTGCTTTTGCTCATAAAAGCCACATGGCTATAAATCCAAAGTGTTAAGGTGTCTCCAAGGCTGGAACGTAAAATCAATCTCAAGTCAGTAGTATTCCCAGTGTCAGAGGACTTGGGTGACAGCAGGCTCATTTTCAAAAAGATCTTCCATTTTTTTATTGTATCCAACTGCTCCTCTAAACACTGAAATTGTAGGCAATGCTCCTTTTGTGGCATTTGAGAGTTGAGTGACTGTCATTCCTGCAGAATGTAATGGCTCAAAATGCCTCCTTGGGGGTGAAGTCAAGAATACTAAATACTGCAGAAAACCATGGAGAACTTAAATCCTCCACAAGAAAATCGAGCTTAAGCCACAACTTGTCATAGGAGGGATCTGATCCAGCATCTCTGCTTGAGCTTGACGAATGACCTCAGGAAAGGAACTGTTCAGGATACATTTCTGCAGTGTCTCAGGCTTGTTTAGAGAATATTGTTTCTTCTGAAGGGAAGAATGAAGTAGGCACCAAGTCTGTGTTGTGTTGGCAGATTAAATTACAAATTCCTAAATATTTGATTGCACGCAATAGATTTTTAGGAGTTCAACTAAAGGTGAAAATGCTTGAAGAAGGATAACCATGTCCACTGCTACTTTCTCTCTATAGCTTGTCCTTCCCTACACTGAATATGTTTCAAGTGACAAGTTCCAAGAAATCATGGAATATCTCCAGAAGTGTGCTGAGGACTTTCAAGAAGCAACAAAACATGATACGCGACGGCAAATTTTTATTGACCTCTTCCAAGCTTGTGATTATGGAAAGGTAGGCAAAGCAGCTCTCAGCCTAATTTCAAATTGGGTGAGCTCCCAGTTTGGTATTTCTCTGGGTCACTGCTTGATTTTTCTTTTTCTCAACTCTAGATCCTCTCTTTGTGCTTACTCAGTATTTTAGAGAACAATAGCTGCTGCACTGTTGTCAAATTCATAGTTCTTAGACACAGAAACATCCAATGGCCTATCAACTGATGGCTAATTAGAAACTGAATTACTAAACTGATGACTTGGTACTGAAGTTTGGTGATTCTGGAGAAGAAATTAACCATAGCCTTTAATTCTAAAAATTTACCTGCTTCCACAGCACGTTCAGAATATCTGAGTGCTAATTTATCTATTCAGCCACATTTCAGCAAAGCGAATCTGAAGTAGATTGACTTTAACAAATGTGCACATTACTTCAATTATTACATATATTGCATTAATTATGCTGCATTACTTTATAGATCTGAAGGGCTTCTATCATTAAATCTCATAGTTAAAATTTAAAATGCAAAATAATCCACCTTTACAGCCTCTCTGAGAACAGTATTGTGAATTTCAGCCACAGTTTATGGACAGGAAATTAAAATACAGTAAGTCAGTTACAGAAGTGGAAATGAAACTCAAAAGCCATAATTTCGTTTTCAGCAGCTTTAAACTCCATCTATCATCCTCTCAGTACACCTGCATCCCCATTAAAAAGCAAACAAAAAAAGTGCTAGACTCATTAGAAAACCAGTAAATAGTAAGAACTGAAGAATCAATGGCATGAACTATTGCTAAAAACTTGGGCTTCATCCAAAAAGTGTGGTAGTTGTTATGAGTACCCTCAGTTTGGCAGTTGCTGGCTACTACAGAGCAAGTAGTTGCCCTAACCTTAGTTTTCTCCCCTACATAAATTTTATATTCCACCCAGCACTCCTCCAGCTATGCTTGCAGCGCCTTCCCAGAGTGAACTGTGCTCTACAATGTCATGCTAATAATGTCATTACCGCCAAGAGAAAGGAATTACAGGGCTCATTTCAACACCAATAGTGTGTTCTAGAGAATAGCAGGCAAGCTGCTGCTTCAGGGATGAGGGAAGAAATGTGTCTGCTTCCCAGCTAGGAGACATTTGACTTTCCTACGGCTTTGTCAAGAAGAGCTGTGATGGATCCACTTGGCTACTGGGATATATAACCCTGAGTCCTGTCTTTGCCACGGATTTCCAAAGGATCTCTTCTTTCCTTTCATGTTTTAAAGTGACTTTCTTCCTATTATTTCTGTGGCAGTAATCACCATCTCCATGCTGCTAATCCCAGTGGAATCTCAGAGGCAAAGAGCCAAAAATACTAACACAACAGGAGTGAGCAGCTGTCAGCAATGACGCCACTGCTGCAGAAAAAAACTGATCAGAGCATAAGAGTTGTGGTTTCCAGGCTCCGAGGTAGCCCTGCCCTGCAAATTGAGCTCACTAAAGTGTCGTGTGGGCCACGCAGCTCTTTTAAACCTGGCCTGGTTTCTTTTGAAAAGTTCTACTGTGCCTACAGGGGAGATAAAAATGCAAAGTAACCCAAGGACTTCTACCACTTGAATGTGATCCATTACCTGTAGAGCCCATTCTGCAAAGCACAGCAAAGCAGTTGTTTCAGTTCCTAATTTCCATTTGTTTGGTAGCAGGCAGTTATTCCAGTCTGCATGGTGAGTGTGGCTGGCTGCCTCAATGAGCTGCAATTAGGGGCAGGGAGCTGAGAAAGCAGTGTTTAAATTACAGTCAAATTAGAAGGTATCCACATGATCATTATTATGATTTCAAATGCATGCATCCAGAAGGATGGCAGCTCAGCAAGGACAGCCTGGACTATCCACTGCAGCAGAAATTTCCCAAGACAATCCCAAAACACAGTTGTATCACTGCTATAATACCCCAAAAGGCAATGGCTCTGTGAATTTTTAGCTTGTTGTCTCTGTGCTCACTTGTATCAGTTTCTTTTATAACTATTCATTAATTTCCAGGGATGTTTTAAACAAGGGATTTTAAAATGAAATTTAATTTAATCAGAGATTAGTTTTCAAGCCAATGTAGTTTGAGACACTCCTGATTATCTTTCTTGCAGTACAGCAACAACAAAGTCTGCTTTCTCATGACCTTTTCTAAGTGTCTGTTCTTCCCTCTTGCTCACTAACAAGCTCATTGTAGGGTTCAGGATACACACATCACATTTCCAGAAAAACAATCAAGTGGTTAAACACTGACCTATCCCTGATTAAATGGCAAGTCTGGTTTAGTCTGTGTTGCCAAAGGAATTACTCACAGGTCACAGAACGTTGCTGAAAACAGCTGAGAATCATCACCTGCCAATATCTAGGTGACAAAAAAATTAGGTCAACGTGTTTCAACTCCCTGGGCACTAAAGCTGCCCCGAGTTTTGGGCAGCTGTACAAACACAGATGGTTTTCTGCTGTGGAGAGGAGAGGCTGTACCTGTCCTGCTTACAAGGTGCAGCACCAAGGGCAGGTGGGCAGGAATCTGTCATCAGGCTCCTTAGTCACACACCAAGTGCAAAGAAAAGTCACCTTTTCTACTAAATTTAGGAACTGGGAAAAATAGCACAGCTGGGGAGAGGAGTTGGAAATGGTTTCTTGTAGTGCTCCTCTCTTCTGTAGGTGACTGTGCAGTGACATGTTCCTCCCAGGGTAAGTTGTACGGAAAAGTGTCCTGAAATAACAGGAACCCCCGCTAAAATGGCAAATCTGTGTAAATTGGAAATGTTTAAATAAGTAAATAAATCCCTATAAATATTTGATAATTTCAGCTATTTTATATATTTTTATATATTTACCTATTTTTATATAAAAATAAAACAACATCCTTATTTTCTTTTTAATAATACTTCATTAATCTGTTCCCATTTTAATGAAGTAAAATTATGCTTTAGTACTGCAAAGTTCAGAGCAACCAGCAGTTGATTGTGACGAGTAACAGCTGAGGAAATTTGAATGGAAAATTAAGTGTGTGTAATGGAAATACTGAATGGAGGATCCAAATATTCCACAGTGATCTGGGAACACCTTTAAAACATTGTGTGTGCATCTCCTAAACGGATCAGAGCATGATCTGATATATTCAACTGAAAGACAAATAACAAGAAGAAATGTTTGCACAGGAGTGTGCAAGGTATCTGTATGTTAATGTCAGGAGATACTGGGAATCAGGACCTACATCTTGTAAGTTTAGGGACAGAATTCTGTGATGACATTTGTTGTTTCAAACCCACCCATAGCTGAAATTCAGCCCTGACGTCCAGCATTTTTTTTACCAGCAGGAATTAAATTACTATATACTGTAGCATTAAAATTGTACCAGATGGCTTCTTACATTTCAGTTCTGGTCCTTTCTGCAGAACTGGCAAAACCCCCTCCCTGTAGAGGAAGGTGCTGCAGTACCAGCAAATGTGATATGTTCACTTAGTTCCAGCATTAGCTTCACCAGTAGGTGAGATGTGTATCTCTGGGTTGTTTCCATAACCTCTGTTTTTAACTTTTACTGCCAATAATTACAGTTTCAGGTTATAAACAATGCAATCATCTTGAGCTAATTTCCAGAAAAGAACAGCAAAGTTCTTCCTTTATTTCTTTAGTCTAAGGGCAGGCAAAGTTCACAAGGAATTAAAAGCCTGGTGAAATTTACATTTTGCGGTTTTTAATCTAAGAACAAAATGTGAAAAGGAAATCAATAATTCAGATGGAAAGCTACTCACTACAAATACTGAACTTAAGTAAATTTGTTTCCTAAGTAACTACTTTATTTCACTAATGGGAGGGAGATTACGAAGGTGGCAGGACTTAAATAATGACAACAGGAATACATCATAAAATGGAAAACTTGCAATCATTTAGGTTTGCTTTACTTTTTAAAACCCACAATTTCCTGATTGGAAATGACCCATTTCATTGCCTTTTCCTGGGTTTATCGTCTGTGTACACTCACTCTGAGCAACAAGGATTTAATAAACTCTGCACCTTCCTCTGCACTAGAACTGCTGATACCTCTCTTACCTCTGTGGTCAAATGTCTATGAATTTTTAAAGGAAATTAGGGAGGTTGTCATAATAGCTCAGATTTTTGGACTAATTATGTTTCCAGGCCAATATATCACGCTTCAAAGGAGATGATGGGGCACAAAACCAAACTACAATGTGCAGTCACTAAGGTAACACAGCACAGCCCATAATATATGGAAATTCTTCCATGGTACTGTCAGGCAATCAATATCTGTCCTGAGAGTATGAAGTGTTGAAGCTTTGATCTTTACACGAAGAACTCCTTTGGCAGAACAGTTACAATTATCTCACTGTAATTTGTCAAGGACATGGAAGAGGAAGAGCCTGCAAAGTAATATAAGTGGGGAGTTCCAGCTCAGCCCAGAAGACATTTTTGCCTCTATGAAATAAATTAACTTCTTTGGAATTTATCCATTCTGGAAATGGATAATTATCAGCCACAGGTAATTCTTGGCTGATGGTGCCTTTGTAGTGCTGCAAATGTTGATTTAGGTCACAAGAACCACAGGAAAAACCCAATAATTGTAATCTTTTTGTCTAGGTTGGTGTCTTGGATAGACAAAAAATACTGGCCCTGCTGAGAGACTTATATGACAGAAGGCCCAAGACTGATGAGTGGGAACTCTGGAACCCCAGAGAATGTGAGTACATGGGATGTTTCAGTTGTGGTTAAAACATTGGGAGTCCACACAAGGCTGGATGGTTCAGATATGTTTTATAAGTGTTACCAGAAATGAACAGAGCCCAAAAAAGGGACTTAAATGACTGCTGTGAACCTATACACCAGAATTTACAAGCACGT
The DNA here is from genome assembly GCA_013400575.1 of Peucedramus taeniatus. Taxonomy (NCBI): domain Eukaryota; kingdom Metazoa; phylum Chordata; class Aves; order Passeriformes; family Fringillidae; genus Peucedramus; species Peucedramus taeniatus. Next base: position 321,122 of record WBNO01030447.1, read on the forward strand.
TTGGCAAACTATGTTGCAATGTTCAGAAATGCTTCAGCATTCAAAAGTTTTCCTTGCTACAAAATTCTGAAGTACTTTTTGGGAAATAAAATGAAAGAAAGACTCTTTCTGAAACAATTGCTCTTTCTTACTGGGCAACATTAGAAGTTAATTTTGTGTTTGCACTAAAATACCTCCAGAAATGAAAAGGAAAAATGCAGGGAATCATCTGCATAAAAGTAAAATATTTTAAAGATATTGGACATTAATTAATTGCTGAGATCACATGCAAAGCAAATTACATCTCTCCTTCTTAGTGTAGAGAATGATGAAATATTTCATCAAAGTTGTGTAGTACATAGCCAGAAGTGCAGATCTCTGCAGACAAAGGCATTATTCTGAAGTTTTGTGTTCCTGAGATGTGTTTTTGCAGAAGATACTTTCTGGTAGTTTGTATTTACTCGTCATTTCCTTTTTTCTTTAAATTTTCTTATGCAACACTAGAGAACATAAAACCAGTGCAAACCACCAGCTTACACATATTTTTTCTGTTTTAGGGCCAATAATTGAGCTGCAAGATATTAACCTTATGGATTTCTGGGGAAGCCTTGATGACCAGGAAGTTTGTGAGGAACTCAGTGAAGATTTGGTCTTGTCTCAAATGGAAATTTCTGAGGAAGAGATTTTAGGAAATGAACCTGTAGATTATGATAGGCAAGAGACTGACACAATGAGCACCAGTGTTACAGAAGGAGTTGTTGAAGAAATGGGCATGACTGAAGATGAGACTGGAGGAATTTCCAAGGAGGAAAATGAAGCAGCAGAGCCAAGTGCTGCTGAAGTGAGCAAGGAAGGTGAGGATGATGTGTCAACAGTGAAAAGCACTGGCCTTGAAGCTACTGATTTGGATGGAGAACCGGGATCTGGAAAATCAGAGGAATCCATCCTGGGTAGTGAGCCTGAGACAGAAACAAAACCAGAAGGAGATCATACCTCAGCCAGAGAACCTGGATCAGAAGGGCAAGTTAGTGAAGAGGACAGTGGAGTTACAGAGACACCACCTGAAGCTACAAGCACAGCCTCAGGAGACAGAGCTGTGACAGACACAGATGTCAGTGATTCCCAAGAGGACACTCCAGCTCCAGAGGCTGTGAAAGAAACCTCTGCAAGCAACGAGAGCCTGTCTGACCAACAGACAAGCTCAGAGACAAGACTGCAGGTTGACAATCTTCTGCATGACCAGGGTAAAAGTAAAGTGTTTTTTCTGAGAGACCTTAATAATTTTCAATGTATATGTTTAGATTGGTTTAACTAGAGGGTGTTTTAAATCCATTTCAAAATAATGTGAGTGATTTCTGAGTAGAGAAGACCATAAGCTTTGCTATCTTCTCAGCATGGTGTTTTCTGCCAAGATTTCAGAGCTTATTCCTCTCACAGGAGGCAGGTGAGTCACTTTGCTGGTGATCTGTATTCAAGGCCCTGAGCAGACACTTTAATTCAAGTAGGGACTTTGTGAAGCAGCAGCATTTTTATAATAAGGAGAAACTTTATGTTCTGTTTCACTCTGTAATATTACCATAGCAAGACAAGAACCTGAGCACATTAAATCTAGAAATTACTTAACTTTTTGACTGTGACTGCCTATAGGGAGATGTGCTATGAGATCATCTAGCAGGAACCTTTTATTTTAATCTCTCACTGTGTTTCCAAAGGATGATCCTACTTCATTGTCTACAAAGACCTTTGTTCTAGGTAAGCTGTGATCAGACAACTGAATTTCAAAGAGGTATTTTCTTAAACATCCTAGAAAGGCCAACCTCCTTGCTAGCACTCTGTGAACACTCTTGTGTCTCACAGTTTAGAACACTGCAAGAACATTGTCTGAACAATCCAGTGACAGGTTCATTATGTAAAGCTGAGGGTACAGCCCCCCCAGTACCTACAGCTTCCTGTGGTAACTTCCAGTGCACAGCACTACCCTGTCCTTCAGTCAGTCCTTGGGTGTGCATCCTGTTTGTCGGGGACAGCAGTCCCTCAATGAGGTCTTTGTCTCAGACAGCCCCCTGCTGAGTAACAGCAATTCCAGCTCACCTGTAGTCAGGGTTTGACCTGGCTGTAGGATGGCATCCATGCCAGACTGGATCTGCAGAGCTACTATTAGAACAGTATAAGCAGATTAAGGCCTTTACTCAGCATGGAGTCAGTCTGTATTCAGCCGTAATTTCCCTGGATAGGAAGTGCAGGATTGAGGGCTGTGTTGATAGCTGCCACGTGGTTGGCTTTAGGGCAGCATTTGGCTTCCTGTGACACACTGTGCTTTCTGCCTTTCAGACTCGGGTCTCAGCATGGCAGAGATTCAGAACGTTGAGGATTCTTGTACTAAGAGCTTTGCTGCAAGCTGCCTCACCCTGCCACAGTTTGTTCAGCTCATGGACAATTTTGTTGGTGAAGACATTCCTCTGCCTACTGTGAAGAGGCTTGTTGTATTTATCAAAGGAGAATACAAACAGACAGAAGAGGAAAAAATGAAACAACGAGAAGAAGTAAATATTGATAAGTTTTGCTGATCCCATGTCCAAACGAAATCCAAGCAAATGCCCACACTTAGCAAAGTCATCTGTTAACCTGATGCTGGCAGAGCTCTCCACTTGCAGTCTTGCATCCCCTGTTCCTTCAGGAGACCTTTTACCCCTTTGTTTTCATACAGATGCTCCCTCCCTAGCCCTCAGCTCTGGAAGTGATGACAGACTCCTCCTGTTAGAGGTTGTCTGTCTGTCCTAGAGCTGGACTCAGTGAGACAACAGTTGATAGTTAATTGTGAAAGAGCCCATAACATTCCATTCTGCTTATTCACCTTTATAATAGCCAAGAACCTGATCTCTGACCTACTGCACTGGCATGTACATAGGAGGTTGTGGATGTTTGGGAAGGATTTTAAAACAAGTGTGTTTGGGTTTGCTATGTGCATGGCTGGATGTGAATGTGGACAGGCTTATTTGGTTTTAAGTTACAAGGTGCTCTTGCCATGTGTTGAAAAAAAAAATTCTCCTTCCTCATGCCCAGCATCAGTGTGCCTCATATCACTTCAGGTCTGTTTTGTGGTGCATTTCTCTAGCTGTGTTTTCCTCAGACCTCCTTCAGGTTTTCCTCTGTGCTGCTGACCTAATTTGAATGAGATATTGGATCTGACGGCTCCATAGTCCTCACTGAACACAGCACACACTGCCAGTATTTTGGCCTTTGAGAGAATTCCACTCCAGCCAGTTATCCCTCTATGCTGGGTTTAGAGGACAAATGGTAACATGTATTTGCTTGGAGCCCACAGACTTCAGGGCAGCACCAGCAAAATAACAGTGTACAGAAATATGAACTATCATATCTTGGGGTGTCACTGACAAGGCTGTGGTTAGCTCTTGCTGGGGAGACATTTGTGCTCTGGGAAACTTGCACTTACCTGAGCTGACATCACCTTAAATCCAGCACAGGCTTCATTTGTTCACTGTGAAATAACTCTCTGCAGTGCTGGTCCTGCCTGGTAAACTGAACTGTCACCTGTGTTTAGTGCTTCTAAGTTATCTCCCAGGTTTAATGATTCGTCTCTAGGTCTGAGCCATGTACATACAGATTCAGCCTGGCCCATAGGAATGATGTGATTGGCACAACCACTTCAGAGTGTGTCCACACTTGTGTGGTGTCCCCATTTGTGGGGTGTCCCCATTTGTGGGGTGTACAGCATCTCCAAGCAGCCTTTACCAAACACCAACTGTTCCTCTGTTGCAGATTCACCGCATGTCTCACGTGGCCCAAAGGAAACAGCTTTTGGAGGCACTTTTTGAAAAGTGGGACAGCAAAGCATGTGGGTCTCTGGACCTGGAAGAGGTGACTGCTGTTCTGAGCACATTCAAGGGACACAAGGGAAAAGAGGCCTTGATGAAGGGTAAGGAAAAATCTCTGCTCTGTGAGAACAACACAGGAGGCCTTCAACCATTCAGTGACAGGGCTAATGAGGTTGTTGCAAGCACCATTTTGGTTTTGCGAGCAGTCATAAGCATACACAGTATGAGGTGTAAAATGGAAAGGAACAGCTACCCAGACCTATTTGTTAATGGATTGCTCCATCTCTTTCTCGTGTACAAGATTCCTAGGCAGAGAAGTAGCTCAATGTTTTAATGACACTGGGATGAGTTGAAAAATTATTTCAGCTGTAACATGCAATGTATACATGTGAAATGGCAGTGAAAAAACACACATAAAGCCTGAGGACATATTTGCACTTTTAGACCAGTCCATCTGTGTTACCCAGCTATTTTTAATAAATACATTTTGCTGTGCTTCCAACAGGAATATACCTCACAGGAGAGAACAGCTTTCCTTATAGATCTCAAATAGCCTCTAGTTATCCACACTGTCACACAGCTCCTATAAATTACAGAGCAGCTTCAAGTATCACTTCTTTGTTGGTTATTTCACTGCATAAACTTAGCAAATTTGGTCCTTTTGATAGAAAAGACTTTAGTCCAGCAGAAGTGCTGCAGGTTCACCTGAACCTGTCTGACAGCCTCATACATATTAACATGTGGGCATAGGGTGCTCTGAAACACTGTATTAGCAATTAAGAACATCTCTGCATGTGTGCTTGGGTGGAAAGGACTGGTTTTTTCATCTCCATGCTCATTTTCATGCTTCTTGTTCTGCAGCAAATCACTAAAAATGGCTCACTTTGGCAACCACCAAAATCTCTTTATGCTTTAGCTCACTGGAGGCAGCTGGTGGGGTGGGGAACACACCAGTATGCCACTGTTAATAATGTCCAGGCTGTCCAGCCAGGGGAAACTGGCAATTCACTGCTCTCTTGTATTCAAAGCATGCCAGAACATACCGTGGAAATATGGAAGGACATAGTCCCTTCCACGAAGGACTCATAAACTAAAGGACAAATAAATAGAAAGGGAGCATAGCAAAATCAATACCATGTACCAGCAACATGAATTATTTCTAGCAGCCTCAACCTAATCTCTCAAGGATATGGGACAAGCAGGTTTGGGGGAAGGGTTCACAGACATTGCACTTCTCTTGGATGGAAAGACAGAGTAAAAAGTGAGTAGAATTATTTGATTGTCCTTGCAAGTGAAAAGTGTAATGTTAGATATAAAGGGGAAAATAATTCATTATGCTGTGGCTCAGTAGTGAAGGAAGTGATCACAGCACATTCAACTTCATGTGTATTTTTTTCCACATCCCTTTCTTCAAAGTGAGGAGAAAGTGGAGGTAAAAATCCAAACATTTTATATGATCAAAAAATTCTCCATCCTAGTTCTGTCAGAAAATCAGTGATTAAATTAGAATACTGAATGTTCCTTAGATGATGGGCTGGATAAGACAGCATTAAGCATCAGGGCCCCACCATGAATAGGGCTAAGTTAGCACTTGCTACTTCTTCAGCTAAAATCTGTGATAATGATGATAAAATGATTTGGATTGGAAGGCACCTATAAAGATCATCTAGTCCAACACCCTGCCATGAGCAAGGACATCTTCGTGTCCAACAGGATTTGAAAACAGGATGCAGAAAAAAGGATGGAAGCATCAGTCACAGAGACGGCGTGAACCCCGGGCTCCCGGAGCCAGGCAGCGCCTGCACATTGCTCAGGCTGTGCAAGAGCACCCCCGTGAGCCCAGAGCCGGGGCTGGGCAGAGCTGTGCCGCGCTGCGACAGCTCTGACACACCGGCTGCGGAGCTAGACAGCACCAGGAGAGAAACCAGGGCTGCGCGGGATTCTTTCTCATAGGAAGGAAGCAGGCATCTAGAGAAAAGGATGCGTCTAGTCTGGAAACTGGATATTACCTGCCAGTGTGACCAATTCCATGTAGGAGACAGCTGAAAGAAACCTAGAAGAATGGGCTGGATGGACTCCACCCAAAGCCTGTTTAGGTCTTGATTCGTGTTTTGCAAAACTGATTAATCAACTAGATTTTCCCTGTCTTATTTTCTATTTTTTTTTCTACTAGCAAAGGAAGAGCTTTGCTCTCAATACCCACAGCTCAGTAAAGTGGGGAAGCTATCCCCAAAGGCATTCCAGACTTTTGTTGAGTTGATTGCTTCCAAGTTCACTGGCAATGAGGATGAAACTTTTGATAACTTGGTGAGATTCCTGACCACAAGTGTGGAGCAAAGTCACACCACGAGCTTGCAAAGCTCAGCCAGGAGGAAATGGCTGCAGGATATCCAGAAAGCGACTGAGACCAGCGGAACAAGCATGGAACCAGTGTACAAAGCAGTGATGAAGGCCCTGTCCCAGGTAGGCATCCTTGCTCTGCCAGTACTGAAGGAATCTCAATCAAAATGGATAATTTTGTCTTTGTCTTTGAGGAAGGGCTGACTCAGGTCAGATCTGGAAATCCATAGTTGTAGTTTTGGAGCTTCTGAAATGAAACACATCAGAGTCAGTTTGGGACAAAGATGATTAATTTGTAGTGGAAATTGTTTCATTTTTAATTTAAAGCTGCAACTTTAGCTGTTTTTCCTCACCATTAAAGCCCTCCTCAAAGCCAAACTTCTCTCAGTGTAACTGAAGTGTTCTTGCAGTATTGGCTAGGTTTGCAAATGTGGCAACTCTGATACTTGTTTGTTTTTTTCTTAAAGGAATCTCCTATTGGAGAAGAAATCCATAGGACTTTTCCTTAGGCACAGATTATAGTTAGGGATTATTTTTTTATTTACTCCTCCCCATTAGCAACAGGAAAAAGGAAATCAGTTTCCCTTGCCAATCAAAATACTAAGTGTTTGTACTTGTCAAAGAGTCCACTGGGCAGACACTGCCACAGAAGAGACACAGCCACATCATGGGGTTGGTGATACACAGACTCAGTGACCCAGAGCAGCATCTCAGCAAAAATTAAACATGTGCTAAGTGTATTAAATAAGTGCCAGTGTCTAATGTACAGACTGTAATGGGGAACATTTGGTTGCTAGGACATGGAAGCCCATGGGGATAACAAGAGGATCAGTGCATATATTGCCCTTTTGGAAGAGGACCAGCTCTCCCCAGAGCAGGGACAGGTTCTCCTGCGATACGTGGCCTGTACTGCAGACGATGCTCCCTACCTCCTAAACCAAGTACTGCACAGAGACATGAAAGGAGTCAGGTAAGAAAAGCTGCAAATACCTGTTCCTTTTCCTCTAAACTGCTTGGAATGTATGGGGCAGTGTTTGGGATGAACTGGAAACTGAGGTTGATGGAGTACTCCAGAGAGGAAATCTCCCAAGAGACTGTTGTGGAATGATCCAATAGCCTGTACATGTCCCTATACTCCACATGGTCTGCTTAGAACTGCTCTGTTTGGGATTTCACTCCTTTCCTTGGGGAGATTAGCTCACAGTCTAATAAATCTCATCCTTTAGCAAATGTCTGTGGCATTGGGCTACATTTTCTTCTTTAAAAATTAATTCCCTTATGCCAGTTTATATCCACAGGATATTTTTGAGAACAATGACTTTCCTTCCCTAGTGTTTATGCTATAAACAGCTTTCATGCTTCTTCACTTGTCATTTCCAAAAGCCAGACATATTTATCTCTTTAAATATTGCTGCCTCTAACCTATTAAATGTAACTGCTGCTTGGTTCTGTATTCCTTTTCATTCCATTCATTAGCTGATGTTTTTAAAATGTCCTAAGGATGAAAAGCGCTTCTTTATTACCACTGCCTTTGGGATGCAAGTGGTAAATGTGGTATTGCTGAGTGTGGTCAGGGTATGGAGCTCTCACCTTCCTTCTCTGATGCCAGAAAACAGGGAGAGATCAAAGCTGCAGTATTTACTATTTCACTAAAGGTTTTCTGCTCTTCCTGACAAACCTCCTCATAAATTTATATTTCAGCTTTGCAGCCATTGACCAGGGAAAGCCAATCTATGTTCCAAGAGTTCAGCACCACGGAAACATTCACTTCTGGAGCTCTGACCACCCTGTAGAAGAGAGGAAAGGTTCACTCCTGGTGCTGCCCCTGTATGATGCTCATTGGAGAGTTTTTGGCATTCTAGGACTTGACACTCTTCGGGACCAGTGTCAGAAATCCATCTTCCTGACCCATGAGATCACTTTCTATGAGGTGGGCACCATCAGAAAGCAGTTTGTTACTCCAACCTGCAAAAAAATTGTGAATTTTACATGTTTGTTCTGAGTAAATGTAAGAGGGACAAAAAATATCAGTGGGTCCCCTTCTGCAGTATATGGTGAAAGTGGTGTGAGGAGAGCACTTTATCAATGTTAAGATAATGATATCTTAATGTTAAGATAACATCTTATCTTAATGATAAGATGCTGCTGATTAGCATCTTATCTGAAATTTATTATGCGGTATCACTTCATCAATAATTTATTTAATCTTTTCCTGGCTAGGATGTTAATTGACCTTTTGAGCAAAGTCCAAAGATAGCAGCTTTTATTTCATGAAGTTCTCAATCTCATATTTGTGTTCATTTCTATAAAATGACATGAAACTTTCCTTTTTCCATGGTGGAATAATTATAATTGACAGCTGTCCAGATTTCTCTGGGATGCCCTTTGGGATCAGCCTCATTGTGGATGCATCATCTGGGCAGCAGGGAGCGCAGCAAGCCAATCTTACCCATCCATTTGGCTATTTCCACTAAAATCAGCTCTGTCTGGTTAAGGACTTGGCCGTGACCGGGTACTGAGTACTTCAGGGCATTATTTGATAAGGGACATTTCACAGTCACTTTTCCGCTTTACAAATTCTGATTAAAGCAATTTGTTATAACATGAACATTCCCCCAGCTTTTTTCTCCAAAATTGTGTGAAATTGTCTGGCTCACTTGGAGGATTCTGCTTTCACAGGGAGTTTGCCATGCATTCAGCAAAGCCTACCACCACATCTGCATGCGGGAAAATATCCTACAAGTGGCTGTCACTGCTCTGGACTGGTTGTATCCCAGGACACCCAGCATCCACGCTGTCACAGCCTATCTGGTGGCACCTGGCACAGACAAGGTACTGCAGAGAAAAGGTCTGTAGTCATCAGGGACTGAAAGGCTGCTTTAGAGAGGAAGTGCCATCTCCAGCTGCCTGTGTTTTTCCAGTGGTTTTATCATTACAGCTGAAGCCTGCACAAGATTCTTGTGCCTGCTCATGCAACAAAAGGGCTACAAAGGTAGAGAGGGAAGATTCCCTCTGTAAAGGAGATCCCTCTTCATTCTTTTCATCCTCTCATGTAGAAGAATTCAAGAGCACTGCTAGTATAACCCTTTCTCCATATGAAAAGGGTGTATTCTCCTCCTTCAGTGCTCACTGCTGCATAGCAACCAATAGAGCAGAACCCCACACCCATCCATCCCTCCATAGCTTTGCTGTCTGGGACTTCCACTAAGGGAAATGCTTCTCTTTGGAGATCCTCTGCATGTCATAATTATCATATTTTAGAGGGACAAGAGAATGTTCCAGCTAATATATTAACTCTTTGTTCTGAACTTATGTCAGCAGCCAAGATGTAAATACAGCTCAGGAAGTGACTGATTCCCAATTAGCCAGCTTGTAAAGGCAGCCCCACTCCAGGCAGGTCACATTCCAGTTGTTCAGCAGGCACTCAGGCCCTGGGAAGCTTGTCACTTCATGTACCAGTGAGTTAAGAAGACAAAAAGTATATGCAATATTTAGGACCGATCCCGTGTCATCCCAAAGTCTGTATGACATCTGCTGCAGTCATAATTCAGCTGCTTCCTCTGATAAGCATGGTTTATGTTGGCAGTGTTCTGTTGTCATTCCAGACTCAGCACTGTTCCCTTGTTAGCTGCCTGATAGCCAGGTCACTCCCCTCTGTGCTTTTCATGTATCAAGACACACTGACACAAACATGACATGAGAAAGGACTGCAAGAGGATGGGAAAAAGAATGGAAACCTCTAGGCCTGTGGGTGTTCCTCAGTGTGCAGTCTGGGGTGGATTAAATAGTCTGGCTGAGGGAGGTCCAGGGCACATTCTTCACCCATCTCTGGGAATAAAACTAAGCAGTGTTGGGAGATGTCTTTGAACAATCCCACTGCTCTGGAATGTACATGGGAGTTTCCTATAAGAAACCATTCCCCCCCATCTCCAAGCTTCAAAATACCTGTTCCTTTCTTGGATGCAGCTAAACCTTTCTTTTCTCTCTGGCAGAACTATGCTCTGTTCAAGGTGATCACTACAGATAACACAGGACAAAAGGAAATCCACAAATCTCCTGTTGTTCTCCTCAGAGAGGAAAACCTCCTCAGGTAGGCTCCAGCACCTGCAATGGGACTGGTCCCCTCTGCTCCTTGACTCTGCCTGTATCAGACTGACCCACATTACATGAAGCCCCTGGCAAAGCAGCCCTGAGAGTGTCTGGCTGCAGCTCTCTCACTGTCAAGGCTTCTGGTGTTTATGCACAGGGCACTGAACTGTGAAAGGCTGAGGAGTATTTTCTTTTTTACTTTAGGCTGCAAAAACTTCTGACTTAATGCTTACCAGCTGAGCTGCCAAGGTTAGCAGGATTACAGCCTACCCTGAACCATTTTGCTCTTTAGAACAATCTCTATTTTTTCCTGGACATATTAGTCTCATTTCCTTCAATTCTCTGTTTCCTTCCATTGCCAAGATCCTCAGACTTGTCTTTTAAGCATATCATCTTTGTTGTCAAAGTTGCTTGAACAGCCATTTGCTGTTCCAGCAGCTGTTTTTATAAAACTGTCTAGAACAAACGGCAATGCAGTTAGAAACAGCAAACTGCTTTTAAAGTAAGATTTGTTAAATTCTCATGATTTTCAGCAATCACCTTGACTAAGCAATGTCGTGTTCCCAGTGCTATTTTCTCCTTTGCGTACATGCCTTGAATGATACTTAGAGCTGTGCAAATTTCAGTTCAAGGAAACAAACTATGATTTAGTAATGTAACACCTTTATTTTAACAACAAGAGATGAATGGCATCTTAAATGTGCTAAGTAAATCCCCAAAACAAACCAGAATTGTAAACTCTAGCACATTTCATTTCAGAGACTACCTGTTCAAGTGCACAGACAGTTCAGAGGTTACTCTCACTTCTGTCTATGGAGAACACCACATTGCAGTACCTCTCCATGACCTATCAAGACAAACTCTCAGCATATTTGATATCAGCATTGGACAGCACAAGAAATTACCACCTCAGGAACAGAAAGACCTGCAGAAAATGCTAAAGATGGCCCAAGCTGCCTGCTCAGAGATCCTGCAGAGGTCTCTAGAGGAAACAGAACCAACACAAGTGCTGGGTATTGTGCATACAGATGTGCTATAGTTTTTTGGGGTGAAATTAGGAATCTCAGTAAAACTATATTAAAAGTATCATTCCTACAAGTATGGAAAGACAAATACAAATCCTTGGTATATATAAACTACTCCTGAGCAAGTCTCAGAGCTTAGCAGAGTGGAGTTAAACAGAATGGGCAGATTTTAACTCTGGCTCACAGGGTACTGTGTGCTGAAACCAAAGGTGTGAAGCAGACACCTTGTTGCCCTCAGGGATCTAGCACATAGACTGTCAGTCAGTAATCTAAGTCCTGAGTAGCAGATGTTTCTGAGCAGCTTCTTGAGAAGTTTGTTTTTGATTGCAGAGGCAGAAGGTTTGGCAGATGTGAGGCACGCAGGGATTCTGTTCCACCGGTTCATGCTGCAGGAGCTGCGTGAGTGTGTCCAGAAACTCAGTGCTGAGAGCTTTGATAGAATAAAGAGCTGTGCAGAACCCCCAGCTCTGGTACACGATGTAGTTAAGGCTGTGCTGCTGCTTTTGCATCCAGACTGGAAGGGCTCAGAGGAGATTGAGAGCTGGAGTCAGTGTAAACTGGTGAGAATTCAAATTCTTTAGAGCTTGCTTTCTATTATTCCTCCTCCAAGAAGATGCAGTGGAATTTGCCAAGGGGGAAATGGCAGTGAAATAATTCATTGCCTATAGATTTCCTATATGTTTCTCATCTGTCTTTCATTCTGTAAGCTTTTCACAAACACCCTAATCTTTTTGTTCTCTGCATTGCAGAAACTTGATGACAGTTTGATTCAGGAGATTTATTGCTTTGATCCAACTGCTTCATCTGTGCAAGTTCAAGCAGAGCTGCTGCTGGACCTCATCACTAGTAAATATCATAAACTCATTGGGAGGTTACCAGGCATGGTTCAACAATGAAACCGTGTCAATGGCAACGTTCAGCTGAGTGCTTTTAAGGGCCTTACTTCAGAAATTAACTTTGATTTCACAATAGATTAAACAACAGGTCCTAAATATCGGCAATCTTTTTTGGTCAATAGAAATGAACCTGTTAAATTTAGACTCAGAATTCACTGCCTACAGGAAAGGGGAGCAGATAACTTTGAAACCTTCCAGAACAAGTGATCTCATTGTAAACCTCCCGATAAGCATGAAGAATGAGGGTTCTTTTGGCAAGTAATATGTAAAGACATATGAAGAATGATGGTTCTTTTGGCAAGCAAGTCTGCTTCAGACCTCTGTGCCCTGCCCTGGGGACTGACCCATCTCCAAACAGGAACACACAGTGTGAGCCCCCCTCTTCATAAACACCATCTGCCAAGTGCTTAATGTACTCACGGGCCATAGACAGGAGCTGTTTGTCAGTCTGTCTTTTTCTCCTTTAATGAACGTGAGCTTTTTTTGGTGCCAGAGCAGTCAAGAGGCTGTTATTATTTGCAATATCTCTGTAAGAGAAATTACTTGTTCTCATTGAGATCTCTCTCTTCATGATCTAATACAAGTCTGAGAGGCCTGTTAAAAGCCAAATGTGGACAAGAGTTATTACTTTAGCTGAGGATATTTATCAACAGTACCCTGCCTGCTGATAAAGAGTAAACACTCGAGGCAGTGATAGTTCCTTTTCATGTGTTCTCCTCATATATATTAAACTAATTCACTGGAAAGAACAAAACAGGCCTAGAGCATCCAGTTTTCCAACAGTTAGGGATGCTGACTTAATTAGATTAAAGAATGTAGCTTTGGAAACTGCAGATGTGCTAGGAGAGGTTGTTTTCCCAGGATAGAACCTATTCTGAGAGAGCAGTGTCAGATCAGGGGTGTGAATGCAGGTATAGCTCACAGTTATGGGAATTCCTTTAAAATGAACATCAAGTAATGTCCATACATTCCAAATGTAAGTGCTAGTTTAGCATTAAAATATAGCAGAGCACTTTGTACAACAGTCCACTCACCACAAAATTATGGAAATGTGGAAAGTCAGCACTTGACAGGTCACTGTCACAATATAGCTGTGTGCTTTTCAAAGCATCACCATTCCTGGAATTACTGGACTCAGGGTAAACTCTGCTGAGGGGATGATCTTCTGTTCTTGTGGCAACACTGCTCGTGGTTTTGACTTTCCCTGTAAAATTTCCAGCTGGTTCTTTGTTCCAGGTGTCCCTCAAGCAGCAGTGTGGCAGCAGGACTCTGCTCCAGCCCAATACCTGTACCAGTGGCTTCACACCTGCCTGGCGCTCGTGGAGATCACAAAGAGTCAACACACTGAAAAAAACCATCCTTAGCCCAGATCTAGTGTCATCCAGATCTAGTGCCTCCAATTAAATCTCTTAATTTCTCATCTAACCCTTGTGATTCTGGTGTATCACATATTTTATTAAATTAACTGTTGATTTTCTATTTTTTATGCATAGTATTTGTTGTTAAGATGGCTTAAATCTGTTAGGGATTATTAGTTAAGATGATAGGGAGTCTGTTAAGGATTACCAAGAAAAAGCAATAGAAACATTAAAGGGAAGAATTTTGCCAGTATAGCTACTGAATTTTAAAGGCTAAATAAAAGTTTTATGGGTTTTTAAAATTAATTCTGATGGGAAAACGAGACGCAGGATATCTTTATGGCTCCCAAGTTACAAGGCTCATAAAACAACATTAATTTTCAAGGTTCAGTCTCCTTAAAAGACCTTTTAGGAATAATTTTAAATAAAGGCTTTTAATCAGCATTTTGTAACGTTCTTCTGAACACGTTGTCGAAAAGCCCAACAATATTAATAAAACACAAAAAAACTTTCTTATTGGGATAAAGCTTGAGATTACAGCAACTGCACTGTCTAAAGTGAGATTTAATCTTTCCAATAACGTCCCTTTTGGCAGAATCACTTTTTAAATAACATTTTGGGAAATTATACTCCTCTTTCAGTCTTTAGAGGGAAACAAGAGAGAGGTCGGTGATGGAGGCAGGGGGGTAGACCAGCGTGGCTCCTCAGCCCCAGCCCGGGGAGCAGCGACCACCGGCGGCCCCGGGAGCTTCTCCCCCTCAGGGTTTCTCCCTCCTCAGGGACTGCACTGGCCCCGGGCCTGAGGCGCCCCCGGCTCCTCGCGCTGCTGCCCTCAGGGAGCGCCCGCCATCGCCCTTCCCTCATCAGCACTTTCGCCCCTGACAACGAGCTGTTAAAAAAAATCCCCCGCCGCCTCCAGCCCCCTCCGCCCGCTCTCCGCTTCCCTCCCGGAGCGGGCCCGCGGCGCGGTGCCGTGAGGGTCTCCGGGACGGGCGAGCAAAGTGCGTGGGGAGGACTCGGCCGCGAGGAATCTGCGGCCGCGGAACGGCAGCAGCTGCGCGGAGGAGGNGGCGCTGAGGGAAGGGGCGAGCGCTGGAAAACTCTTGCCTGGGGACCCGCTTGTCCCAGGTGTCCGCCGCGCGGCCTCGCTGTGTTGGCCTGATTTTAAAACAGTGTGCATTAAAAACAAGAACTCAAACAGCGGGCAGGCTCTTGAGGGTGCGGCGGTGTTGCCCTGGGGTGTTTTTCTCTCTTAGGAGGAGAATCTCCTCAATGTTCCCTCGCACTGGCCCCGGGAGCTGGGGCTCCTGCTCGGCCTCCGCGGCCGGGTCAGGCGGAGCTGAGGGCGGGTTCAGGGCTCAGGGGAGCAAACGGCGCTCACAGGGATGGTGTGGTACCCCAGAATGGGGGTGTTCCAGTCAGTTCAGACACACACGCTGTGGCGAGCTATTGACTCAGTGATGGGCTCAGGGAAATCCCCGATTTAGAGGTTGCTCAGCACCAAAAGGAAGTGGGTTTAGCACAGAGATGGACTTTGTCAGCAGCAGAGTTGTTTGTGTGTGGTTAATCAATCTCAACGCGGCATAACTGACTGTAAATCTTGTCCTTTGCCATAGCATCTGTGGTTACATTGCCAGCAAAACATTAAATTACAGCACTACAAACATAGACATGGAATAGTGCTTGGAATAGACTAAGACTAAATCCCTTCAGATTTAACAGTAATGTCTTCTCTGAGAGAGAAAAGAAAATTACTTGGAGAACTGTGGGACAAGAGGGATTTGTGTCCTAATTTAGCACAATCATTGCATCCAGAAACTTTGCATGGCAAAAGATGGCAGTAGCTGTGGGAGGAGCTGGCTGGTGTGCTCTGCTACAAAGGCTGCTCACATATAACTTTGATAAATTATGTTGATGCTGACCTTTTATTTCTCAAATGGTAAATGGTGGATTTTTCATTTGGAACGTGCTATGTTGTAAGTGATGCTAAAGGTAACTTTTTTTTCCCCCCTCTAGATATGGGCTTATTATGCCCAAAAAGTTGCCACAGAAAAATCTTGTTTCAAAGAAGCTCTCGGTGTTTGCAGATGAGTCAGATGAAGAGGTCAGTTCAAAAATTTTCTTCTGAAATTTGCCCTGGATTCTGCAAATTTATTTGTGTCCAACCCTTAATGGCTGCATCAGGTTTTGGATTTGGGTGTGAAATATATATGATCTGTATTTTCTTTGGTACACATTACATGGAAGCAGTGATTTTTTGTTACTTTCTGTCAAGTCTTCCAGAAATTCAGCACATGTGACAACCTGTTTGCCAGAGTTAACTGTAGCTTGTAAAGAGATTTGTTGGCTATCCCTGGTCCGTGCCTGCAAATAGAAAGACCAGTAGTAATCAACAGGTCTCACTCAAATACTGAGTGTGGTAGTTATGTGTGTTTTATCCTTTAGTTTATTCCACCCAAATTTGATGTAATTGATTTTTTGATGTTCATACTGGGAACAAAAGCAAAGCTGTACAACCCGAAAGTTCTAAAGCAAGAGAAGATGTATGATCTTGTGTGAGAGTGTTCTTTTCTATAATATTTTAATTTTTAATTTCTTTTAAAGTGTTAGGTTCAAAATTCTCTCTCTGTACCTGCCCCAGCAGAGGGCACTGTGTGCTGTGTAAATCCCACCTGGATGTGCTGCTGGAAGCACGGGAAGTGTCCAGGAACAGGCTGGGCTGGGGCCCTTACAGAACCATGTGCTGCAAATATGTTCTTTCCTCCCCAGAGCTTCACTCCATGCTTGCTCTTTTGTGTGGTCGAGAAAAACAAATAAAGCATCAAATAATTTTGGTCAGTTTCTGACTCACCAAAATATTTAAAATCTGTTTTTATTTTAATGAACTAGCAGTTGTTAATTTTATGTCACAGAACACCTGAATTTAGCAATTTCCAGCCCATGTGTACCCGGTTCCATTAGAAAATCTGGAATGTTGCTGTTTAAGGCGTCTGAGCTCCCGTTTTACAAGGCATGAAAGGGCTGAGGACCTTTGTAGTGATGTCCACACCACCCTCTACATGAAACTGCCTCAGTGCAGCTTACAGGAAACAGGACACAAATGTGTTTTAAATCCCATCTCTTTCCTCACTTAGCTGTGATCCTCAGAGGTGCATCCCTCCACTGTGGCTATAAAGAGAGGCATTCCTTTAGATACAGCTGCTGGATTTGGTGTCTTTCTCTGCACTAAGGATCTGACCCCACATTTTCCAGATCCCAGGAATAAACTTCATTTAATCTGTTGTCATTAAATGTTGTGTGGTAGGTTTGGGAACCTCCCTGGAGGCTGCCTTGTGTTTTTTCACTTCTTCATTTTCTCTTAATATCTAAACATTGAAACAAAAGAATGAATGTTAGTAATTCTAGTAAAAATAATATATGATGCTGTCTACCAGCTTTTAGCTTAACATCTCAAGTATCCTTCCTTTCAGAAAAGCTGACAGATTCACTGTCAGAGTCTGTTATAAAAGCTCTTAAAACTTGTTGTGCTCATCAGTATGGTACATACCCAGCAAAAAGTAATAATCTCATAACTGCCTTTATCAAAGAAGATTGTTTTTTTTTTAAGAATCAGAATTACTTTATTAGTTCAGTAATAATTTCAGAGCTTTTCAAGATAAGGAGCAGCATTTGGGAGGGGTTTCATTTCCTGTCTGCTACCTTATCAGTCAGAACTACATCTCAAATGTCTGGAGATTATGTATTTTTAACTGAACTCTAATAAAGTTTGTGCTGGGAAATCTGCAGACCTGACTTGTCTGTGATTATATATTAGATACCAAACTTTTGCTCCCTTTTTTTTTTAGACGTTACTATGCATTTTTCACTCCAATGGAGGAATTTGAATTCTTTTTCCTTGTGGTTAAGTACGTTAATGGCCTTTAGTTGCTGAAGATGGTTTTTGTGTTAGTCCATGAGAAACAGAGCATCTGGGATGGAAAATTTCTGGAAATAGTGTTGACTGGGGAAAGGTGGCTTGTCAGTCTGTGTGATGTTCATTGTTCCTTTTTACCTTTGGGTTTTAATTGTCTCTGTGGTACAGCAGATAAAATTTCTGTTTCATGATTGCTCCAGAATTACCCAGTGTATGTTCCTGTACTGATTTGTTAATACAGGATGAAAAAAATAACTGTAAAAAGACCTCAGTAGATGCTAAATTCGGGAGGGAAGTTGTGGAGCCAGTGTGAACAGTTCTGTGAATGTATCAGCTGGATTTGGTGGGCTTTTTTAGTGACCACCTAAAAGATAAAAGGAGTGTTTAAGCAGGCAGAAGCTGAAAATAAGCAGAAAATTCTATCTTCTTGTAGGCTCGGATTTTTTGCCTTGCTTATGAATCCTTCCATTCCCTTTGCAGCTTTTCAGAGGAAAAGTCTGTCTAAAAGAATTTGCTGAGTAATTGATGCTGGTGCTGAGCACAGTTTATGCAACAGTTTCCATGCAAAATAAGACTGGGTAGAGTAATGGGGCTCCTAGAAAAGAATTTTCTGAGAAGGAGGAAGTGGAAAAGAATCAAGATGATGTATGTAATATCAATAATCATTCAGAGAAGTAAAGTAATGTTTCCATTTCTCATAACATGAGCAGTAGGTTGTGTTATGGAATTACCAAGTAACTGGTTTAATCTAAACAAAAGGAAGTTGTGTAGTTAAGGTGTGGAACTCCTTGCCACAGGATACTGTGGCATGGCCAGAAATATATAAATTAATTCAGAAATGGATTAGTCAAATTAAGGGATGCTCTTGGTGTCAAACAATGGTTCAGGTGCATCCTCCAGTTCAGGAAGTCCTTGATTTGGTTTCTGGAAACTAAGATGGAGTGATGAGAAAAGCTAATTGTGTGCACATTACTTGTTTTTCATGTTCATTCTCTTGATCTTCTGCTAGTAGCCATGACTCATATTGTTTGGGGATCGAGAGGAATCTGTTGCTGATGTGATTTTTGGTTTTTAGCTCCATGAAGACTGGAGTCTCATGTGCAGGTTGTACTTGCATTGTACAGTTCTCTGTGAGGGCGGGCCAGAGAGATTCACTCCTAAATCCATGTACATGAGGGTGTAAGTAGCTCATTTTAGAGTGACAAGGAGCTAAGAAATGGAGAGAACCATGAGAAATGTTAGCAGATTGGGGTAATTTATTGTTGTTTTTTTATAATAACCTTTCAATTGTGTACAAGCTGTCTTCCATGGTCTGGTAGCAGTGGTGGACTGGAGAGCCTCATTTCTCAGAGTTCCTTGATTGCAGGGATTCTATGTCCTTTCACAGGATAGGGTTAAAATGTTTTCTCCTTTCAGAAAATATTGAACTATAAGCTTTGTGCTTCAGAAGAATAGCTTGGCTAGAGGGAGGGAAAAAGTATGAGACAGATTGCTGGGCTTATAGGGCCTTTAATAAATGGGCAGTTGATAAGTAAAACAATACAAAAGGACGGTAAGTTCTCATCTATCAGAGCTCACAGCACAACAGGAAATTGTCCACCATAAACCATTGGGGAAGGTGTTTGTTTTCTGTAAACTTACTGCCAGTCTTGAGAAATGGCAGATGGACTTCTTTACCATCATATGTCCAATAATGAGGATTATGTATTACGTTAGTGTTTACCTGATCTTTGTAGATCAGTGCATTTATTCCATGTAGGCACACAAAGAAAACATTCTAAGCAGAGTTTCAAATATTTTGGTGGAATAGAGTTTATTCTGTAAATGTAACTGCAGAATCTGTTTTGTTTTTCACTGAGCCCCTATTTTCTGGAATAGTACAGGGGAGATTCTTCATTGTTGAGGTACCTTTCTGTTAAACCAGTGTAAGAGTTTCCCACAGAGGAAACCTTCAGGATAACCCTCAATGTGTCAAACAAAGGACCATCTTCTTTCTCAAGAACCAGGAGGAAATAGAGGTTTGCTGTGTAATGCTGATGTGTGTTCTATGCTAATTTAGAATGGCTGTTCATGGTTTATACTGACTCATTTATAGCCTTTTCAAAAGAAGGTGTATGTCATAAAATTAAGTACAATGTTGTAAACTATTTCTGAACATCAGTGCTTCAGAACTTGAGTTCTTCAGTGTTGAAAGCAGGAGTAAACATGGGATGAATGAAGCCAGGATTCTTGTAGGTTTTAAACTAAATAATCCACTATCTACTTCCCCCAACCAACCAACCAATTAGCTACATAAATAAATAAGGGACTGTATCCAATTCTAGTCCAAATAATCAGCAAACTGCAGCAGACAGGATGTAGGCCCTGATACCACAGTCAGCTCTGTGTGTTGCTCATGTCTGTTAGGCTCAGCTTCCTAAAGCCTGGGCTGCTTCCTTACCTGGTAGTCTGCACCTGGGTAATAGAAAGCAGCTGCTTTCTAGTGATGAGCACAGAATCAGTGCAGGGCTTTTCTCCCATAAAGTGCACATCATGTTTTCCCTTTATTAGCCACAGGGTTTAACATTTTGAAAGCAGAGATGGATTTAATAAAAATCTGCATTTAGCAATTATAGCACCAGAAAAAATGGGAATATGTACCATGTTGAGTTCCCCTTTTTCCTTGTCTATGAGTCCTTTGCTTTGAGGGAGCTAGGAAGGAATATTTTGAATGTTGTGTGTTTCAGAGGGTTTTGATTGTAGTATTACTTATGAAAATCATGTCTTTGTGGGAGGTGAGCAAAGGTCTAGAGTATCTAGAGGTTAATGGATTCTGTTGTATGGTACTATATGTACTTCTCCAAATAATGACAGTGTTACCTTAGCACCTTCTCTTGCTGAGAAGGTACTTTGCTACTTGGTACTCCTCTGAGATATTACCTTTCTGGCATTAAAAAAAATAAAAGCCACAGAGAAGTCTGTAAGTACTTTTATTATTTATGGTTTCCATAGCAAAAAAAAAAATTCCTTAGAGGTGATCACTCTCTGTACTTGTTCATTAGTCCCATCCTAGGTGGATGACAGAGGCCCCAAAGATTTCAGGTGTTCCTGTGGTCTTTGTGAAAATGCCAGCTGGGAAAAGGGACAGAAATGGATGAGAATTTGTGATTTTAGTCCTTCCCATTGCCAAGGATTAATTGGGTGCTCAGCAAGGGCCAGTGTCTGCTCACACAGCACTGCCCATGGGCCAAATCAAACAGGCACCTCTGAGTGCACAGAGTCACATATAATGAAACTCCATCCCTGCACAGTGTCCCTGTTTCTGAAATTAACCAGTGGGGAAAAAAAAGAGATTTGCACTGTTTACTGATTTGTCTGTCCTGTATAAAATTGTGGAAAAGCACTTGGTGTTTTTCCTTGTTGACACATCTGTTAAAGTTTTAATAGGATAAGAAAGAGGGGTCACGGCATGTTATTATTTTATTTTAAACATCAAATGAATTTAAAAGCCTTCATGTTCAGTGGATCTGTTTGAATTTAGATGGTGCTAATTCTTTTTGATTTCAGAAGATCTTAGTTCCTGCTGCCAAGCTGCTACTTGGTTTTCATTTCTAAATTTTATTAGCAACAAATTACAGAATCTCTTTGCCTTTTTAAAATGTGACACAGAGCATGTATTAGTCAAAGCTGCAAAACTTGGGAAGCTGCCAAAATGCAAAAGGATTTTTCCTTCCTATTTCTGCTTTTTAAGATTAAGAGATATTTAATTACGTAAACAAGGATACAAGTCTTGCCATTATAGTGGATCTGTTTAATAAACACTATTATCTATTGGTTGAGAAAAGATAGACATGTAGTTTAGGTCAAAACTAATTAAAAGAAAAAAGTAAATAAAATGCAAAGCTTTTTTTCTAGAAGATAGTATAATTAGAAAACATATTTTCAGTAGGAATCTGTTTCTTCTTAAGAAAGATTAGTATTGTTATTTTGTAGCATGTTAATCTTGAGAAATTAAACAGTAACATTTGAAGTACATGCTGTTTAGCTGTGTTCTTATTTCTGAAAATACACAACTCATGATACAAATGAAACTTGAACTAAATACCAAATCCTTGCAGAATTTTGGTTTTAACTATGAATACAGTTTTCCTTTTATCATGTGAATGTCAGTATCTCTGCTTGTGGTTGCTACATCTCTGTTGGACATGCAGGGAGAATTCAGTATTTTCTGAATCACACCTGTCTGTAATTGGACTATTATATAGTTGTTTGTTAGAATGGTAGAAAGAGAATCTGTGACAATGTAATTAATTTTGTTTCTGCAATGCATCCTTCCTACAGCCAACTGTTGGGGAAAGTCTTCAAAAAGAGGCATTGAAAAAGCAAGCAATGAAACAGGTAAGGGACTATTTTTAATTTACTCTCAATGTTCTGATGGGTAAGTTTATACTATAGATCTGTTTAAATTGTAATGTAGGAATCAAATATTTGAAAATAGTAAAGATTTATTATTATTTTGATATATTTTTCTCTTCCTCCCTGTTTTTGTTTTAGACTAAATTGGAGATTCAGAAGGCTTTAGAAGAAGATGCTACAGTATATGAGTATGACAGTATTTACGATGAAATGCAGCAGAAGAAGAAAGAAAGCAGTGCCAAAATGTTAGCTGGAAATGATGACAAAAAGGTCAATACCTGAGAATGTATCCTGTCTGTCTAACTCTGTCTGCTTGGTGTAACCATGGCTGGTTAACTTGTAAACTTGAAAGCATTGCTGGATTATCCTGAAGAGTGATACTTCAATTGTTACTTATTCTAGTTCATTTGGAGGCCCTTGTAAGGGTCTGGGGATGAAAGGAAGCCTCCCACTCCTTAAAAGAAGGGCAAGGCTGTTGCAGTAAGGAAGACAGAGGGATGAGTAAAAATCCTCCTAGTCAAAGATGGGACTGTTTTGAATGAATACAGCAACCTCTCTTGGTACTGTGAAATGTGCTGTGTTAGGGGTCTGAAAGGAATGGCAGCTTGTTTTGGCTAGCTATCAATCAGAGGGAGAGCACATTAGAGTAGTTCCTGACAGTTTTTTTCCATTACCAACTTAATTCAACATCTCCATCAATCCCAATTTGTGTTTTCTCAGCCACCACAATTACTTCTCAACATGGTAACTTTTTTCCCTTCTACCTCAGCCCAGATACATCCACAATATCCTCAAAGCAGCCGAGATCAGAAAGAAAGAACAAGAAAGACGAATGGAAAGAAAAATTCAGAAAGAGCGTGAAATGGAAGGGGGAGAGTTTGCAGACAAAGAGGCTTTTGTGACTTCAGCCTATAAGAAGAAGCTGCAGGAAAGAGCTGAGGAGGAGGAGAGAGAAAGAAGAGAATCAGCTCTCGAGGGTGAGATTCATAGTGAAATAATTGTCCTGAAAAAGAAGTGGGGCCTTGTACATGATTTACAGTATATTCATTTGTTGGTCTCTATGTGAGGCTTGAGATAATTAAAATCAAAGAGGACCAGACTAGCAGATCCAGAATCAGATCAACCTTGCTCTGTTACTTTCCTTTGCACGTGTTACAGATGGAACAGAGGAAGCTCCTCTGTTTGTGTGTCAGTACTATTTGGGTTGGTGCTCTAATTTTTGAGGGAGGGTCAGTTATTGAAGGAAACCTCCTAAGCCTGGGGTACAGTGCTGTTTCCAGTCTGAGGAAAGCCGAGGTAAGACCTCAGACATTCTGGTCAGAATCAGGAGTAGATGTAAAGCACAAGATGTAGGATCATCAGATAACTTGGGCTGGAGTGGACCTCTGAAGGTTACCTGCTCCAGCTGCCTGCTCCAAGCATGATCTGCTGTGAGGCCAGATTAGGTCATTCTGAGCTTTTTCCACTTCGGATTTGAAGACCTCCAGGATGGAAGTTGCAGTTGTGGTGGTGTGTACCAGTTGGGAGTTGTGTGTGACGAGTATTTGTGGCACAGTAAATCCAGCCTTCCTTTCTTTATCTCAGCATACCTGGATGTGACCAAACAGAGGGATCTCAGTGGATTCTACAGACATCTTTTAAACCAGCGTGTGGGGGAAGAAGAGATGCCTAAATGCAGCTTCCGTGAAGCCAGGTAGGATGTGATTCCAACAGGGTTTCAGGTATGAAAACCAGCATCTGGCAGTTTGTGATTCCCTACTCACTGGAAGTTAGAGCACTAAAACAGTGGTAAGGTAAACTGGTAACTTCCTACAGCTGATTAACTGAATTATTTGGTAAATAACTAATGATCATCATCAGTGACAAAGAAATGAAGCAAGCAGGACAGGGACACTGTCTGAAAGGTATCAAGAGGAGAGTTATGATTGTAATCCTGCTTGGTATTATTCTAACCTATATTTCCTTTGGTTTACATAATATTTAGCAATTTATATTAAGTTGGAAATTTTGAATCACGAGGAAGACAAGAGGTAAAATAGTGAGCATAGCAGTAAGTCATAGGAAATGAATATACTATGAATTTCCTATAAAGAATGTGAGTCTCTTCACTTTGTACTTACTCTACTTTT
Source organism: Peucedramus taeniatus (assembly GCA_013400575.1). Lineage (NCBI taxonomy): Eukaryota > Metazoa > Chordata > Aves > Passeriformes > Fringillidae > Peucedramus > Peucedramus taeniatus. The sequence goes on from WBNO01030447.1 coordinate 345,082, forward strand.
AGTTGCATAAAAACTAAATTGAGTGTTGATGCTGTGGTAAAAGGAAATGAATCAAATAAATAGGAAATCCAGTGGGAGTATTTTGAAATCTGAATATGTGAACATTCCAAAGCAAAGTAATGAGATGAGACTGAATTATTTAGGTGTTTAAAATGGTAACATTCTGCCCTGTCGATAAATGTGATGAAGGGGATATTTTTTGTATGCAGCAATTGATCATTTGAGACAATTAACTCAGGTTAAACCTTGTTTGATAGAGGTTTAAAGCATGGATGTCACTAGTTAAGTGTTTACTATCACAAAGAAAGTGCAGCTTTTATCAAGAGATCTTCTAGATCTGAGATTGTATTGTTAGAAAGTAAATTCTTAGCCCTAAGTGATCACTGAAGTTTCTCAACTGCCAGAAGTAAGGGAGTTCTCCATGAAGTCTTCAGGATGATGTGAGTTTGTACTGTGTAGAGAGCGTTTGAAATGACGTTTTTTTAATCTTGCAAAATAAGAAAATTTCCTTAGTGGCACATAAAATTAATTCAAGGGAAACAAATTTTCCTGTAGATGGTGTTTCTGGCAATATACACTCAGGAATATATTTTAATTTTATTCTTTCTCATAGTGATACAGCAGGATACAGAGAGAAAAGAGCTCAATTTTTTAGATCTCAGAAGTGTCCCTAAAGTGAGTCCCACCTTTGAGTTGTATTCCTAAGTAAATTACCAAACTTTTCAGTGTAATTTTCAGTCATTGTTCATAGGCTGTCATGCCTTCAAGCATTCAGCAGACATAGAATCTCATAGTGGTGTGCTGACTCATGGAAGTGTCCCACGGGCTGTTCCTGGAGCTGTGTGATTAAATGGAAGAGATGTGGCTTGTGTGAGTGAACATGGATTTCCTCATCAGTCAGAAGAGAATGGCAAAGCATCACCCCCTCCATGGGTCGGCATTTTGCATGCAAGAATATTTGAGCTGTAAAAAGTTACTAATTTCTGTCTAGCCACAAATGAGACCTTCAGAAATACTGGATCAAAAAAAACCATGTTCCTCTCTCTGTCAACAAAACACAAAACCTGCTTCTTCTCTGGAAAATTATTTGTTGTGAATAGAGGACCACACACATAGGAAAACCCTTAACTTGCCAGCAGGCTTACACAGGAACACAAATAAGTGGTTTTTTCCTTAGATGGAGGCTGCACATACTTTAGTTACTCTTTTACATACATAGTTACTCTTTTAGATAAATTCCTCAGCTCACATTCAGCAGTGAGACAGATACATATACTTTGTACTGGAATCCTGGAACCTGAGGGACAGACAGATTTGCTTTCTTAGACTTTTCAGCAACATCAGTCCTGACCAGAAGTCCGTTCGTAGAAAAGTCCAAGATTTCAGACTTTTTAATGTTTTTCTTTTCTAATGTAAAAAATATAGGATAAAGGAAGAAAAACCTGACAGTGAGGATGAACCCAACGAGAGAAACAAATGCCCATCGGAAGGACAAAGAGTGAAGCCCTCTAAGAAAGAAAATAATCCAGATGCTGATACCGACCTAGGAACCGATAGCAGTGATGATGACAAGAGACACAAGCATAGTAAAGTAAATTTGAAAAAGAAGAAAAGAAGGGAGAACTCTGTGAGCAGTGAAGAGGAGGTTAAACATCACAAAAGCCAGAGGCATTCCAGGTCACCAAGCTCATCCAGTGTGGAGGAAGAGCCACGTACCAAAGCTCAAACAAGTCATCAGAGGGGAGAGAGCAGGCCAAGCAGAAGGGGAGGTGATGAACAGCACAGGGAAAAGGATTATGAGAGAGGTAGGACCCATGAAAAGGATCACCAGAGGGAAAGGGAAGAGCGACACAGGCACGGGGATCACACTAATAGAGATCACTACAGGAGGAGGGAAGATCAAGATGATAAACAAAGGGGGAAGGAAAGAAAAGAGAGGGAGGGGCATGGCAGAGAATGGAGGAGGGCAAAGGAGAGAGAGGAGAAGGGCTCAGAGAAGGAACGAGAGAAAGAAAGAACAAGAAATGATAAAGACAGATATAATGACAGAGAGAAGGAGAGAGGAGAGAAATACAGAGAAAGGGAAGATCATGCAAAGGAGAGGAGAGACAAATATGGCAGTGATGAAAAGAGACACAGAGAGAGGAGAGAAAGTACTCCTACATCTTTAGAAAAAGATGGGGAGAGTGATGTGGGAAAAGAGAGAAAGGGAAAAGACAGAGAGGTGGATGAGAAGGGAAGCTCCAGCTCTGGAATGTCTGAACAGAAACGTAAAGCTGGAGAAGAAGAGGAGAAAAACGAGAAAGAACAAGCACAGAAAGCACCTGAGACCCTGAGCAAATTTGCCAAAAGGAGCAACGAGGAGACAGTGATGTCAGCACGGGACCGGTACTTGGCCCGGCAGATGGCCCGGGTCAGCACCAAACCCTACATTGAGAAGGAGGAGGATTGATGGCCCTGGGCTGGGCACAAACACCTGGGCTGTCAGCCACAGGAATGGCCACTGCTGTGCAGATCCTTGTACAGAAAAGGTTATCCTGCCTGTTTATTCCTGGCTTTCCTTTGAGAAGTTGTGTGTCCCTTAGGAGAACAACTTTTGGAATGGATCAGTGGGTCTCTTGACACACACCCTCAGTCTGTCTGTACAGGGGGAATGTTAAATATGGCTGGCTGTCCACCCTGCAATTCAGTACCATGTCCTTGGTACATGAAGATTTTGGACAGAACTGGGAGTGTTAAACAGTGTAAGGTGAGAATGCATCCCCCTGCTCCTTTCAGCAGCCAAAACAGTGAGCTTTGCTGAAATAAAGGTGTTCTCAGCCCTTAGGAGGGCTTGTTGCCCACTACTGCTCTCAAAAATGGGAAGCAAAGCTTTAAAAGTGGGTGAAAAAGCAAGAAAACCAGCCTGAATAATGATCTAGGAGATTTCTGTATGTAGAGTGGAGTTTGTAAGATATATGCATATTGAGGTATGAATTTTGTATTATGTGTGGGTTTTGGTCTGGGGACCTGATGTACAGAAACAGTTAATAAAGTGTAAGATACATATTGGATCAAATGTGTGGGTCTTTTTTCATGTGTAGGTTATTTTACTGCATCTTTTTTGCATGGAATAAGGTAGATGAGTCTGTTTTCATGTATTACAGTTGTATCAACTTGTTAAGTGATATTTTAGATTTGTCATATGAACCTTCTGTTCAAAGGTTCATATTCAAGAATAAAATTATCTTCCAAGTAGGTAAGTAAGATGTCAGATGGTGGTCATAGCTTTTAGAATACATTTTCAACACTTTCATAATTGTTTATTTGACTTTGTTTTGTTGTAAGTTTATCACTTTTATGCTAGAGTAAGGTGTACTTCTGTATAAAAAAAAAGGTTTTGAGATTGGTGTTTCCCTAATGATTTGTTCAGCAGACTGAGCAATAAAACAAAGCATGAGTTAAATTAAATGCAAATGCTGCCACTTTATAAAGGCTTGGAATAAGTTTTATATGTCAGCTAATCAAGTAGTTAAGCACATACTCCAGTGTGGAGCAGTTTGATTTTGCTGTTCTGTGTAAACAAATTTAATGAGCTTTGGTTCTTCTGTTGGAATGTAATGAAAGTGTTTAGCAGTGGGCCAGGGTTCAAACACTGAAGGAAATCCTCTGCTTTTTGTCAGAGTCCTTGCTGGCATTGTAAACTGGATATTCTGCTGTTACTTAGAATTTTTATCTTTGCTCTTCCCAGAAGAGAGAGGCACAAGAGACATCTGCAGATGGTTTATGAATATTAAATTTATTACAGTAACAGTTTACAGTACAAGGCACATACTGATGACTTACAATCAGCTTGCAACACTTGTAACTAAACAGCTGCATAAATTAATACAGGTGCATCATGTACAAGTTGGAGGGAATACTTAGTTCTGTACAGCTAAAACTCCAGTTTAATTCTCTTTAAAAGGCAAAGATGGTCCTAATTTACCAGTTTCATGACTTCCTTTTCACTGTTCAGAACAGAGGGTAGGTTATACTCGTGGTAGATGAGTGGAAGATGAACTGAAGAGAAAGATTTTTTTTTTTGCCTCAAAGCACTTTGTAACTGCAGTGCAGTTCATTTGGTATCAATATAAGTAGTTTTTATACAAAACCAGTGTTTAAGGTATGGCTACTTGCTGAGCTACCTGATAAATATTGGTTACTTGACATGTTTTTAGATGGGTATGTAAAAGGAAAAAAATGAATTGTATACATAAATCAATTTCTCAATATTTCAACCACTCAGCTAAACAGAAACACTAAAAAAAATGAACTTACCATAATAAGATATTTGAACCAGTACACCATGTAACAAAAAAGTAGTGAGGACTAAACTGCCTTTCAAGTTCAGCATTTATAGAATGAAAACATAGATGTATTTTATCTTTGTATTATTCAGGAGGAGAAAATCCTTTTAGATCTACATTGCTTTTTCTATCTTGAAATAATTCTAAGAGTTTTCATCCTCTCTCAGTATCTCGGGACTCAGAGCATACTGGTCTCACATTTCAGCTGTTGCAGGGCTTGTGTTACCATCAGGGCTTCCTGGCTGACTTAATTCACTAGAAAATGTGATTTTTATTGGGAAATCTCTCTGAAACCTCCCAGAGAGCCAATGTCTATCCTATGTCAGTATCTTAAAAACTATTTTTTTTTGTTAGCTGAACGCCTGTCTGAAGAGGAAAGAAATGGGGTAGGGTTTTCTCCTTTATTTCCCACACTTTGCTGTTGGATATGTACAAATACCTCGTTCATCTTACATTGGCATTTCATGTGTGTTTTTTCAGTTAGTGAACCCAGAAAATTTAATTTTTGGAAGTAGGTTTCAAATACACTTGAGGCGTAAGCTACAGAACTTTCATGTGAGTAACTGTCCAGTAAGACACAGATTTATTGTGTTTTTCTAGTGGCAATTAAAGGAAATATTCCCTTTTTAAAAATAGTTCAGGAGTCTAGTTCTGAAAGAATTTGTCCCTCTTATTTCCTCATTGAAAGTTGGGATTGAGACTTAGATGAACTTAAAAGTTATTATCCAGAGTGGAAGAGGAAGTGGAAGAGGCCTTTCTCCAGGTACACAAAGGGGGAAAACTTTGGCAGAGGTGATGGAAATGTTTTCAGAAGGCAAACACAGCATCCCTGCTTTCCTCTCACCTGGCAAGTGCTTCATACTTCAGCTCCAACAGGTTCCTTAATGCCCTCTGCACAGGGAACCTTGGCAACTTTAGCAAAGGGATACAAGAGACTTTTATCCTCTATTTTATTTTACTTTCATTATAACCTGTGTGCCAGAGTGAAAATACAATGCAAGTTTGTATATGAGTGATGCCTTCTTGGGTTTGTCTGCACTTCCACTGTAGCAGAACTGGTGTCCTCCAAGGGCCAGGGCAGGTGCAGCCAGGCTGAAGGGCAGCTGCATTTGGGGAGCACCTGTGTGCATGTCATGTAAAGAGCTTAATATGGACATGGGGGTCAATTTGTGTGTCAGTGCCTTGAAATTTAATAGAAAGTGTTCTGATGAGTATCAATCCTGCTGAACTCTACTCAGCTTCTTGCTAAGGAAAAAAAAATCCTCTCCTTTTCTTCTGCAGCTTGAATACCCAAAGCAGTCACGTCAGAGTATGAGCTACTAAACCTTCAAAGTAGGTTTGGATAGTTGTAAATGTACTTTTGTCAGCCAGCCAAAAGGATTATTCTAAATTTTACTTCTGTACTAAGAAAGAGAAGGAAAGCCCCACAGGCTCCAGCAAATTTTAGGTGTGAAATTAACTGTAAAAAAAAGGGAAGTGAAGCAGAGAAAGAGATCTTTAAGACTGCACTTTTTGGCATCAGAACTCAAAAATATTCATTGTTGGTCTGTAGTTTCTGTGGCTCTGCCAGGATAATGATTGGTTATGGAAACAGTACAGTAAGTGCTGGCAGCTTAAGTGCTTGTCAAGTAACTCATGATGAGTTTTTGTGGCTTGATTGAGTCTAATGGAAAGTGAAGCCTCAAACATCACAAAAAATTATTTTTGTAGGGTTTTTTTATGCAAGAAACAGTAGAAATTGTTACCACCTACAAATCAGAGGAGATGAAAATGAGACCAATGCTACCAGCTGTGTGTGCTGATGTGTGCAGAGCTGTGCTGCTCAGCATTTTTCCTCTCCCTCTGTCTACTCCACCACAAACCTAGGGAACTTCCTATTTTTGTTTTCCTAGTTTATAAACCCCTGCGTTACTCGAGTAATGTATGGCTATCAGAAATATTTGTGCATTTTCCCATGTAGTTGAAGCAAGTAGAGAACCTTAGAAGCGAATACGACATTGCCCGGTACGAACGATCACACGGAGGGAGGAGATACAGGAGCACTGCCACACACTGGGGGTCTACACCTAATCCTGCCGTGCCTTGCTCGTCCTGGAGGGGCTGCTGCAGGCACTCGGTGCCGCTCCCGGAGCAGGGATGTTCCCTCGAGTTCCACAGTGAGTGCTCAGTTCAGCCCGCTTGGAAGTGCACAGTAGATGTCATTGAATTGCTTGGATAAATGTGCTGGAGGCATCACCTTGCCCAATGGTGCCTGTGGTGCAGCCTCCGTGGAAAACTCTGTTTGTTGTCTCAGCTGGAAAGGAGGTTCTTTGGGGGGAGAGGGTGGGGAATGTGACATTTTGTGCTCCTCTTCCCTTCCCCAGAACCAGGCCAGCTTATACTGCGTTCATGCGGATGTCTCCAAAGGGAATTTCTGTAGCTGTTTCTGGAGTAATGCTTTTCAGAATACGCTGTTGGAAAGAAATCAGTGTTAGAAATGATTAATTTTAGAGGCAATACATAATATGTCAGTCATTTAGAAAGAGATTAATAATAAAGTATGACTCTGAGTTACACCTCTTGAGCTACTTACGAGTATTTCAGATCTGTGTTAGCACTATGAAGATGGAAAGGGCTATAGAAGTACACAGCAGTATTTTTAAAATTATTTATAACATAATTTGAATCAAAGCTTGGCAGATGTCATATTAATGCTTTAGGGCTTTACAGTTTACTGGGATACCCTGAGCCAACTAAATATATTCTTTATAAACTGGTATTTATTTAAACTTAGAAGAAATCTCAGTATTGTCATTACAGATATATGGCTAAGAAATCTTACTAAATGTGTGAAAGAAAACCAAGCTTTTCCTACAGATACACACCAGGAGAACAGCCTTTCACTGCCTCATTTGCTTGACTGGGAGATTTTGAGTGTCTGGGGTGAATTTTAGGAAGAATCTCTAGTTCATCACAGCTTAAAAAATTACTTGATGTTATATTTTACAAGAAATTGTCAACAGCCTCAGTGGGAACTGGGGAGATTTGTGAGACTTCAGGAACAGAACAGCCAGTCATGATATTTTTAGGAATCACTTCCTTCTTAACAGTCAAACAGAAGCAAGAGAGCATCAGGGATACCTCCTTAAGTGTCCCTGGGGTGATGACCAAGCGATAGACCATGTAGATAGGAATGAAGATGATGGAGGAGGTTCCTATGCAGTAACCCACAACTGTGGTCCAGTAGGGATAATCATAATCAAAAAGTCTCAGCTCAGGAGGGTTGGACAGAAAGCTGCAAGTGACGAACTGAAAGAGAAGGGCAAAGTGTGAATATGTGAATTTTTGTGGCACACACTTTGGGGAACTCTGTGTTCCAGCGTAGCACTGAAATAAATAGAAAATGAGTAGGACTTAAGATTAAAAATATGTTGACACTGAAAAATTACATGAGTGTAGATTTAAAACAAACCAACAACAAATCATTAAACAAAGACCAAAAGGATCCTTCCCAAAGCAGATGCTCTCCACACTACACTGCTCTGTCAGAACAGGAAAAGGAAAAAATATCAGCTCAGTTACTGCTGTTGGATCATTTTCCGGAGCATATCATTCATGACTGAAAAATTCCTTAGGAAACAACAAACACTTTTAGTTGAATATTACAGGAATAATATTTGTGACTGTCCTGGGAGGGATCTCTGACTGTTTTCTCCAGAGCATCATCAGAAGTTCAGGATTTACCAGTAAAACTTCCATATCGAAATGACATCCTACATCCTGAGCTTTCCTTATTTTAGGTGGGTTTCCACAGGGAATACAAATAGCTCTGCCTGGTAACCACATCCCCAGAGCTCTGTGCCTCTGTTTGTTTTGCTGGTTTAGGATTACAAAGAAGTATAAAAATTACTGTGGTATGACATTTTTTGTTATAGACTTCTCTTTCTAGTGGTAATAAAATCAAAGTCTGTTAATTATGCCTTGATCATTACAAGTATTTTGAATTCACTCTGAAGGTCTTAAATCTACATTCTGTGCTTCATAAACTCCATCTTGACCTGCTCTGCTCCCACTAAGGCCAGTCAGAATAAAAGATAGCATGGACTAATTTTAAATCAGGAAATGAACACTTTATGTTCAAATGTTATTAATAACACTGCCAAGCCAAACACTAGAACAGTGTTTCCAATTCTGAATTATAGATTTAGAATGGTTGTAATTAACTGCTGGAAATTTTAAGTGGAATATTCTGAAGTTGTCCATCAGCAGTTGCTGAGACAGTGTATTTACTTATCTTGGTCTTCCTCCTCTGACATTATGTTTCATCAGCTTTTATTGCTACATTCTGCTGAGGTAAATATAAGGCAACAAAACAGTACATTTGTTTAGCAGAGGGGAGGGAGGGAGTTATTCAGAATCCAGACTTATTCAGCTAATTAAACTACAAAAATCCTTAAAACTGTGATTTAGTAACAAGACCTTGCATCATTGTATTGGGTTTTTCACTAATTGAGCCTTTTTTGTTTAACAAAAAAATTGTTACTAAAGAACTTCACAAGAGAATTCTGGAATCAAGCTTTTAAAAGTCTAAGGAGCTGCGTTGTTCAGTGATGATTTTCTTGGTGCTGGAAAGAAAAAGCTCTAAAGAAAACTCACCAGAAGGAAAAGGGGACTAATTGCAACCCAGCAAACTCGCCAGTACCAGCCTGGGGCAGAGCCCAGCATTTCTTTCACATCATTGCAAAACTGGGTAATGCCTGTGGAGACAAGTGGGAGGAAAGGAATGACAGCAGATCTAAGATTTTCGTAAGCAGATGCTCAACCCTTCTTTATACCCAGCAAGTAAATTCAGAATCTATCCCAGAAGACTATTTTATTCCTATAATTCTTAATTTTACTAAATACTTAGTTATTCTGAATTATACCTCCTGTTACTTTTAGCTGCCTGTGTGTTTCTGTCAGAGAGCAATTAATACTAATTCTCACTGCTTTAGTTTTCAGTGAGTTTGTAAGAAGCTTTTGTAAACTTTTTTCTGGAGGCATGGGTGATCTTGTCTGCAGAAACTGAGGCAATGCTGAGCTGCAGGAGCTCAGGAGTTTGGGTTGGGGTGTTTGGAGGTACCATAGAACCAGGACACAGCCACTGCCTCCAGGAACACGACGGTCAGGACAGCTGGACCCGTGGCGTATTCCTCAAACAGCTTCACCACATATGCTCCTCCCTGGAAAACAGATCAAACTGTCAGTGTGCCCAGGATCCTGCCCTGCTGCTGGTTGGTGCTGCCTTTGCCTGGAGCAGAGTATTCACAAGTGAGGAATTCACCCAGTTCTGTCCCTTTGTGGCTGTTTCTGTCAGGGAAACCCTGGTAAGCTGCTCACCCTCTGTGGCCACCCCTCACCTGGGGGCTGCCATGCAGAGAAGCTAAAATCTGCTGGCAGTTCTGGCAGGATTTTAGTGAAAAAAGGGGATTTTACAGGATGGCTTTTTGCATGCCCTCTTCTTTCTCCACCGGGGATCATAGCTACTGAGCAGCAAATAAATAAAGTGTTACTTGGCTTTCTTTCCATTTGGGATCTATAACCATGAAGGAGGAGACCTCTCGCAGAGAAACTCAGCATCCTTGTACAGCAAACACTTCACATAAGAAGGAAGTTACACATAAATGAGCAAGTGGAGTGAAACATGACAGGAAAGCCAAGTATTTCTTTATATTTCCCTTGTGATCATTACACTCATTATTCAAAAATTGCTTGTTGTGGGAATGAAATCCACAAGCCCCATGGGAACTATTTGATGTGACTAATGATGATTTGCCTTGAAACAATGAGGAAGATCCAGGAAATCCATTATAGATTTTTTAAAAAATTCTAAATACACTTTACACATTGTGACGATTATAATAACTATTCATATTAGTTTTAAACACAGAGCTTTTGGGAATAAGAAATAAACCACATAAAAATGTAGCTGGTTGTCTGCTGACTGATGAGCAGCATCATTTATGATGTGTAGCACATCATGAGTTGCAGTAGGATCATTTTGCAACGTATTTCCTAGTGAAATATCATTCACATTTATTCCAAATAATAGATTTTTAGTGCATTAAAAAAACAAGCTGGAGGTTCAATCTGATTTCTTGTAACTCTCTTCAAAAAATTACTACCCTCTCCACGGTGTCATTGGCAGGAAACTGCCAATGAGGGAGACTGAGGATGGGTGAAATACTCACAAATGTCAGGGTTGCCAGCGACCCCAAAAAGCAAACGATGGTCAGACCAAGGACAAACAATTCCCTGCGTTTGCCCCAGACGTGTGGGAATTCATCCAGGACTCCAGTAATCACTCCCTCTAGTCCTGCAAACTGAAAAGGATGGAAAAATCACTGGAAAATAGAGGGCAGTGTTACCTGCTTAAAAGTATGTTTGAGTGCATTGAAACATTGGTGCTTTGTTCTGCTGTAGAGTTGGTGTGGGGTTTTTAGACAAGTCTTTCCTTGTAACTTTTTAAAACTCTTTAGGGTGGGGATTTAGTGTTCAGGTGTCTGTGGGAATGCAGTATCATCCAAAGGCAGTCCTGTGCTACAGGCACCAGGATGTGAAGAAATGAGAGGTGGTTCAGTAGGACCAAGACTGTGAAATCAGCTGGGTTCAGCCCTGCTGGAAGGAGCTGATTCTCCACCTGTAAAACCAGACTCACATGACAAGTTTTTGGTGTATCTCCCGTTCCCACCTTTTAAATCCAATTTGTGTGCAAAACCTCCAAATTTTCATAATTGCTTTGTAAGTTTACAAGCAAGAAAGGAGCCTGGAAGGCTGCATTCAACCAGGAGTTTATAAATCAAGTGCTTTGCTTGTATTTCAGGATCTCATTAATTGTCACAGCATGACAGTGACAAATCACTTGATTATATTCAAACCTATTCAGATGAAAATTGGAGTAACAGTTGCTGTCTTACAGGAGGCACCTGGCACTGCCAGTCCTGCTGCAAACCCCTCAGTGCCAGTGCAGTGTTTGTAATTCTGCTTCCGTGGTGCCTGAGGGGGTCAGGTTGTGTCCCCTGCTGGCTACTCACCGTGCTGTCCAGCCCCAGTGTGAGCAGCATCAGGAAGAAGATGATGGCAAAGAAGGTGGAAGCTGGCATGTTTGCAATGGCCTCTGCATAGGTGATGAAGAGCAGGCTGGGCCCTGGAGCAGAGAGTTGGGATCACTATTAAGACAGGCTGTGCACTATGTCCCCCAGTGGAAAACTTCTCCCCCAGGCTGTTTTGCCATGGGCAGTTACCACCACAGCTGTGAAACTGCAATCTGGCTTTTATATGTGGTATTTATAGGCTGATTTTTTAACTGTACTGTATAACAGTGCCCAATAAATTCAGCATCCTGAATAATATACTAAATATTTCTCATCACTTGGGCTGCTCTTGATCTAGAAGTACATATACAAATGTATTCTATCTCAGAAGCAGTTTGAGATGTGTATGAAATGTTAACCTACCAGTGTCTTTGGCAACCTCTGAGACATCTTCATTCCTCATCTCAGCCATGTACCCCAGCACGGTGAAGATGACAAACCCAGACACAAAGCTGGTCAAGCAGTTCACGGTGCTGGTGACCAGAGCATCTCTGCAACAGAAGACCTAACTCTCATCAGAGACTTAACTCTCATCTGCACCTGCTAGAAAGGGTTTACAACCTCTTGGTTTACAATCTAGACAGACTCATAGAAAAACTAGGGGAACACAAGGAAAAAACAAGCAGCAGATTTGAAAGAAAGAGGAAAAAAACCCAACAACCCATGGCTACTTTTTCTTTTTGAATCCATAAGGTGCTGTAACATCACTTTGCCACTGGATTGAATGCTGGCTGTATCCTGATGTTTTAAGAGAATAGAATTACTGCGTGAATATTAAGAATTGAGAATTTTATTTTAGAAGTTAGAAATAGTTTTTTTTTCAGGTAACAAGGAACGTACATAAATTGCCTTTCTGCTCAAGACTATGAAGTTATTTCCTAACTGACTAGTGGGATTAAATAACTGCAGTTATGGGTTTGGGGTTTAGTCCATTTTGTTGTGGCAGGTTTCTACATTTTAGACGTCTTGCTGTAAAATTAGTACAAATTATCTTACTTTAAAGTAGGCAACAGAAGAGAAATGCTTCAGATTGCAAGTTCTGTGTTACACTTACTTCTGATTTCTATGTACACAGGTCTGACAATTTAGTGCCTTTCACCAGGACCCTTTCTTTTTTATAAATACCCACAGTTGTATTTTTTAACTTGATTTTACTTATAGAATAAGGTAGAACTCACTGGTAGCAGTTGTTGTGGAATTTGTTGTAGCTGGCATAAGCCAACAGGACCCCAAAACCTGGTCCCAGGGAGAAAAAAATCTGAGCTGCTGCATCCACCCAAACCTGAAAAATATTGAAGGCCAAGAAAAACATGACATGAAACAGATTGAAAGAGTTTGGCATATTCAGAATATCACTTAGGTGTACAAAAGGGTGTTTGACTGGTCTATGTCCTAGTCCTGGTCTAACAGACACTCTGTTGAGAGAGATGTTGAAATATGAATGTTTGTTGTAGAACTGTTGTGGCTGTTGCAATTCTGCCAGCATCTTAGATTAATTCAGTCAATTGCCTGTAATCAATTTAACACAAATTTTGCAGTGTATAGAGAACTTTTTACCCATGATTTCAAAGTCTTCCTAATCTTCCTCCAAACTCTGTGTGCTGTGGAATAGTCCTGTGTTTGGCAATGTGTCCTCCAGGCTATGTAGACTTTTCCTAGATTTATGGAAATCCATTTGACTGTGTGGATGCAGTTCTGGTTCCTGGGGCTCAGTTCAGCTTTGTTGTAGCTGTGGCAGATGCAAGTGTGATGATCTTGTTATGAAAAGCATGTTGTACTTGAAAAGTGGCCACAGCCCTAATGAGTAATGTTCTAAAGTACAATATCAGCTCTCTTTCTGAAGGAGAAAGTCCTCATTCATTTATTCTCTTTTGACTGAAACATGGAGTTCATTACAACTCATTTCTAATATTCTCTCCCATCGTGTGAGGCCATCCTGTATCGCCCAGGCAGAGCTCTGTCATCACCCAGCACACAGATTGCAATCTGCTGTCCTTACTCCAGATACATCCAATACAATATCAATGCCCTTTATTGCTTTTTCAGAAGATGTGGTTCCTTATTGGAGATGCTGCTTTATCAGAGACTGGTGTCTTTTCATTTCCTCTTCATTCAAAACTCTCCATATCAGCTGGGCAGCAGCAGACTTGCAAACATTGGAAATTTTTAATCTTTGTGTTTGTAGTATTTATTGCTTTGGGGTTTTTTCCATCACCCTTCTCACCAGACACTTTCACAGGCAGTAAAGTGAGCACAGCCTTGAGCCTGATGGATTTCTTGTCATCCACAGAGTTCAAGGCTGGATCAGACACCGGAGGGCCTGGGGTTTGTTGGTTAGCTCAGTTTGTCCTCATTCCTGCTTTCCTGTCAAATTTTGGTGGTGTATGCAGGCCTGACTGATTTATTCCTCCTCCACAGGCACTTACATGAGTTACTGGGTCAGGGTTTAGTTGGTGTCCATGGACTCATCTGCCAAAGCTTGTTACAGGATGGAGACAGAAGTTTCTGCTCCAGTAACCTGCACTATGTAAATAGGGGCAGCTGTGGACACTGTAGGGCTGTACTCATCCCCTTAAGTCAAAAACCTTCAGCTCCACCACTTGTTAGGGTTTAATAAATTCAGTTTGCTCAGTGTGACTCTCACGGGGGAAGGATTTTGTTGCAGTGTAGGAGCACTCAGCTTCTCACTCAGTGTCAGCCTGGTCACCATTTTCCCAGTGAAAAAGTGTTTGGTCACTTGTTTTCTTCTAATCAGATCACTCATTCTGTTCAGCCACTGTATGGGAGCTCTGCATTTAGTTCAAGCTAAATTGAGGGTGGACTCTAGTCTTTAAAATTCTTTATAATTATAGAAAGAGCATGGACTCAGGCTTTTAAGTCCATGCTAAAACATCTGTTCAGTCATGCTCTATGTATCTATGGCTGATAGGCTGAAAACAAATCTCTACCCTTTTATAAAGTTTTTTACCTCAGTGGCCAGGAGTTTCTGCCAGTCAGGCTTCAAGTAGTAGAGGACACCTCTCCAAGCCCCAGGCAAAGTTGCACCTCTCACGAGCAGGATGAAGAGGATGATGTAAGGGAACGTGGCAGTCACCCAAACCACCTGTGAGGGAACATGGTGAGAGTGTTTGCCATGGGGAGAAAGTTAGCAGGGATAATAAGAATTAGTTAATTATATTGTATGTCTTAGCATTTATAGCATCTTCATGTGAGCTTCTCTGCAGGTCTGTGAACAGACAGTTTGCACATCTGAACCCTTTCCCTGGCAGGGTTGGTCCTGCCCAGAGAACAGTGGGGTCACTTATTTTTGTTCTTCATTGCTTGGATAAGAGTAGCAGTCACTGTACAGCGAGTGCTCCCCAAATACATCAGCCCATAGTCCTGTCATGAAAACAACCTGAGCTGATCCCCTGACAGTTAATTGACTCTGGTAGAACTGCCTCAAGACAAATTGATCTGTCTTGCTTCTGCATTCACCTTGCCAGATGTTTTGACCCCTTTCCAGATGCTGAAGTACACAATGGTGAAGATTAGCAGCAAGCAGAGGGTCAGCTGCCAGCTAATGCCCCCCAGGTCATCCAGCCCATTGGACCTGTGCACCTGCAGAACCTGGCGGCTGCAAGAGGAAAGAAAAACACAGCAGAGATACTTTTTAAACAAATGTTTACATTAAATGTGCATTTAACAGTCCCATACTGTGGTCTGAGCGTTATGAGGAATCTTGAGATCTTGATAAGCAGCCTTCAAATTCATTTTCATTTTATTTTACTTAAAAGTTTGACATTAACAGCACACCAGTGATGATGAGTGACAGCAGACATTGACTGGGAAGCTCCTGAAACACAGAGCACCCCCCATGCACCCTAAGCTTACACCCCCCTACAAGAATCCAGTGATTTGAAGAGGATGCCATCAACAATCAGCCCTGCTGCCCTCTAAGGAAAATCCTGCTGGTGTTCAAGCAATCTGGCTACCACCACCATCCTCACTTACATGCACTTACGTATAAAATTCTTCTGCAGGAGAGATGGAGTGCAGGGACCAGCTGACATTGTCCTTGCTGAAGTAGTTGGTGCAGTTTCCTGTGTTCCAGGGGTTTGTGCAGCTGGTCCAGGGCAGCTCCGCCGTGAAGGAGGAGATGAGGTAGTAAAAAGCCCAAGCCATGATGGTGTTGTAGTAGGAGGCTACGTAAAGATCTATGATACAGATGGCAAAGCCAATTCCTGGAGAGGCAGGAAATGATTGCATTCAGTCAGTGTAAGTTTTGGACCAAAAAAAGAGAAGAGGAATTGGTTATCACATCAGCTACCATTTGTCTAGGGCAGCTCTCTGCAGGAGGAACACACACTCTCCCAAATGTTTACAACACTGGCATTTCTTGTGACTTCAGAAATACTCTGATTCCAGCAAAACATCCTTAATAAACACAGAACATTCTTATGAAGAGATATTTTCTGTGTGTTCCTAAGTTTCTGCAATTTAGAAATAGGCATCTTGCAGTCTCAGTAAATAAGGAGACAAGATCAGAGCTACAGCACTGGGAACATGAGTAAATGAGGATATAGAACAGTTCCTTTTATTCTTTATCATTTTAGCCTTGGTCAGCCTCTCTCTAATCAATTTGAGTTGCCTACAAGTTGTATACAAGAGTACACACATGTGCAGGTGTACCTGGAGTTTTAGCAAAGCTTTCTTTGTAAAGCCAAAATCTTGTGTAGAACAAGTCTTACTTGGCTTTATGAGATTTTGTTTTTTCCCCCCTGAAACGTCACCTTTATAGAAAAATTTTCCAGATATTCAGAAAGTTCCATTTCTCTTTGTTACCTTTGAATATAGGACATATTTTTCTCCAAATGGAAATACAGCCATTCCTGTGGTACTGTCCTAGTGCTAATTCCATATAGAAGAGAGGAATCCCTCCGAAGAGGGCCATGATTGTGTAAGGAATGAGGAAGGCTCCTGCAAGAGAGAAAACAGATGATTGTAACTCTTCACAGACTTCTCTTCCAACAGTACCAGCACTCCATGAACAGGAGTTTTTCCTTTTATCCCACAGGGAAAATGCATATCCCCTCCCTAGCCAGCACATCTTTATCTTTGAATTACTGTGGGATTTCTCATAAGAGTAACTACTCAGCAGTGTGAAAAGAAGCAACACCCAGGCCAAACTTTTCACATTTCTGCAACACAGGATTCACCAAGACTCCACTGACTCTCACAGATGTGAGATGGGCTACAGATAAAATTATTAATTTCTCCAATAAAATGCCTTTGTTACATCAGAGAGACGAAAGTCCTTTCTAAGATCTCCTTGATTAGATTTTAGATTTATATTTTATCTCTTATGTCAGTGAGTCAAAGACCCAGCCTTCCTCATGAGTTGGTTTAGACATGTTGGTTCATCAGATTTTAAAATGCTCCTTGGGAAAGGGATTGAGGTGTTGGAGTGTGGGTCTGCACCTACCTGGTTCTCAGCTTCTAGTTGTGCTGTGCTAAACATATTTTCTGTGATAATCCTATCCCAATGTTTAGGTTTTTCAGTGAATAATTCCTCCTTGATCATTTGTTACACACGATATTTTAAAAGCCACTAAATCATCCATTTATAAACCAAGAAATTCAGCATTAAGGAACAGTGAACAGGAGTGGGCACTGACCTCCTCCATTCTGATAGCAGATATAAGGAAATCTCCACACATTTCCCAGATCCACTGCATATCCAATGACAGAGAGAAGAAAGTCAATTTTTTTACTCCAGGTCTCCCTGTCCTCCAGCTCCATCAGCTGCTGCTGAGCTTCAGCCCCACAGGTGGTGGATGTGGTGGTGGTGGTGGTGGTGGTGGCTGCTGGGGCTGTGCCCTGGGCATCTTCCACCTCTCCATTGCAGGGACCTGAGCTCTGAACCCCTGAATAACCATTTGAGATCTGAGCTGCCTCCCCTTTATCCCCCTGGCTCAGGTGGACTTTGTTGCCATCCTCCACCAGCCGTAGGGCAGATTTAGGGTTCCTGACCAGAAGTCCATTCTCTTTACAAACTTCTCCTTTGCTACAGTCTGAGACATCTTTCTTGGAAGTCAGGGGCTCTGTCTCATTGCTTGTGGCCTTTTTTTCCATTTTTGCTGAGATTTGTTCTGGTCACTTGCAGACAGGCAGCACCACAGGGTCCCTTTGGGGTTTGTCTTCCCACACCTTTATTCCCAGCACTTTTAGAATTCCTCTTCCATACTTAAATCCATCAGATTGAAGGCACAAGCACCATCTAAGAAATGAAAAAGAGTTGAAAATCCTTTACAAGCTTTACTGGTGCTGGTAATTTTCAAGTTATGGCCAGCAGATTCTGTGATTAAAATACAGAGGTAATTAACCATCACAGCATGCAATGTGAATCATTGAGCAGATAATCTGGGATTTTGTCCAGAGAAAGGCAGGAAGAAATCATCCTCTTTGACAGCAGAACCTGGTGTACCTGGATCACACTCTCTCAGGAGGATCTGCTGGACTTTGTGCATTGCTGGACACCTCACACCCAGTCACAGTCCTGCTGTCTTCTGGTATCACCTTCTCCTCTGAACACTGCTGGACTCCCAGTTTGCAAACTGAGGGCAGAGCTTAGTGGGACTTTTATTTTCATTTTCCTAAATTCATCCTGCGACTCATCTTGTGGCAATTCCAGTATGAAGGGAAAAGAATCCATTAAACAAATATGAGATAACCGTGGATATAAAAATTACATTTCATGACCACCTTTCTTCAGAAATCCCACAGTGTCTGCTCTGTCTAGCAGCAGACATAGAATGCTTAAATGAAACTTTTGAAAAGTATTTAAATCTCAGTGGTTTTGCATCACCTAACTCTTGAGGTTCAGTCAACACCAATAACAAGTAGAAGAGGTCATAAACTTCAATTTGATTCTTCTCATTAAGAACTAACAAGTGAGTCTAAAGGACAAAACTTGTCCCTGTTTTTATCTGACTCCCTGGGCAAATAAAAGCATCTTTCATTCAGTTTGGATCTGCTGACACTGTGGTTCCAGCCCTGGGAAGGGTGGTGGGCACTGCTCCTGTGCTCCTGCCCACTGCCAGCAAAGAAATGGGCACTGGGAGGATCCCTGGCTGCTCTGCCCTCTTCTTATGTGCTAAAACCAGAACCCAAGGGAAATAAACCATCCTGAAATAAAGTGCAACACAATTAACTTTTCCTGCAGAACAAAGATAACAGAGAAGGAGCTGTGATTCTGTGAGCAGGTCATGTTTTGTTTTCTGCTGATTTGTTCAGGTAAACACTCAGCTGCCTTTACCCAACAAAACCTTGGAACAGGAGCTGATCCCTTGTGCTGTAAATTCCCCAGGGCAGTAACCCTGTTTTATTGCTAGCAGAGTCACACAATTCACTCCATGCCAAGATTAAATTATTACAATTACATCTAATTTTTCCTTTTCAAAACATTGTATCATGGTAGTAAATGTCATTGTCACATCCTAGCAGAAAAAATGAGCATTATTTCACTTTCAACTGCAGGAAAATTTAAAGCAGAGAAGGGATATAATTTGCTTATTTCTAGAATTTGTTTATTATCAGAGCTAGAAAAACTCGAGTTTTTCCCAGTTTTCCACCTTTTGCAAAGACAGTTTGTTAAACCTTTTCTAAACATTTCTCAGTGCAAGCAGAAAGAGAAGGAAAGTTATTGAGCTGCAGAGCAAACAGGAGGATGGTTTTGAGATAAAATTCACTTAAAAATATAGCTTATATTTTTCAGAAATATTTAGTTCTCCAGGTTTACATTCTGTCTCTACCCAAATAATCTTTTTGTCATACAGCAAGCTGTGCATCATTAGTGTGAATTCTTACAAGAGCAAGTGCTTCACTGCCATTAATTAACCATCCACAAAGATTGAAACATCTTCAGAATTCAGAGAAAAACACCAGGGCAAAGAACAGGAGGTTCTGTTTTACCTGCAGGACCATAAAACCTGAATGCCTTTGGAGTCCAAAACCTTCCAAATGTCCCAAAAGAGGTTCTGGAGTTGGAAATGGCCCTGGTGGCCACCTAGAAATCCAAGGGAAGGCCACAGCCAATCCTTCCCTTGTATGGAGCATGGTAAATACCAGGTGGGAATATGGAAAAGTAACCTGAGCCCTTCTGGACTTTACACCTCACCCATAAATGGGAACACAGTAGAGGATGTTGATTTAACTGCACTATCTCATGGGACTGATTTTTCCAAACCTGAGGCTTAAACTCTCACTGTGTTTGTAAAACACTTTATTTCTGCATTTCTGTCATTGTAAAACTCTTCATTTCTGCTCATTTTTAGTGCTTTCTTTACTAACAGGAGGTCAAGGAGTGTATTGTTTTCCAAGATCTGTGACAACCAGGATTGTTGTCCATCCAGACCTAAGCTCCTTCTCCTGTTCTTCTGCACATCACAGGAAAAAAGAATCACATGGTTAAATTTTCAATAGTTCAATTTCAAGTAGTTTCAATAGAGCCTCAAATATGCAAAATTACATGTGAATTTTCAGGGCCTCCAGCTGAAATTGGAACTATTTATTTCTGGAAAAGGAATTACAGCTCATCAGCTGTCCTGGGAAATTTCTGGAATGATGAATTCCTTGGCTACACAGTGGAGTTCACAGGGGCATGGTTGGCACATACAAACAGAACAGTTTCAGATTATTTCATTACACCATAAAAAATTGTGGGAGAATGTACATTTTTCTTTGCTTTGCTGCAAATCAAGAAAAAAAAAATGAAGGCGTTGTGAGCACTACAAGGAGTGTAAGGAGCTGCAGAGAGAGCTCTTGGGATTGGGAAATATGCTCAGACACCAGGGAGGATACCCAGGGGAAAATGACCCCAATAGTGAAGGATTTTGCCCACCTCAGCCTCCACTTCTTCTATGCACAGATCCCCAGTTCAGGTGCTTGAATGATGACAGCAGTGATCTCAGAAATAACAATTTATTACCTGTTTTCAGTCTGAGCTGTCACAAAGGTTGCTGTTACATAACTGCACCTTGGCTCCTGATCAGCCCTAATTAGCTGCAGGAGAAAAAGGGAGAAGACAGAGCTCTGTGCTTTTGTTTCCTTTTGATCTGTGCTTGGCAGACGTGACTTTGCTCCTCTGGGAGGCTCTGGGGTTGTTCTGCAGGGCAGCCCCCTCCAGGAGCACGTGGAAGGTGCCAGCCCTGGGAATGTCACCCTCCCTGAGCAAAGGGTGACTAAAGAGGAGTGACTCTGGAGTTCTCCACAGCTAGCCCAGCTTTATTGAAAACATTTGGATGGATAACTGAAACATGTGTTTCCACACGTGTTGCTGCAGCCACCAACACAGTCCACATCAGTCAAACAATAATTAAATTATATTAATTTATCTCCCACATGGAGACGAACTTGAACCAGCACTGCAGATGTAAAATCCCTGCATATTCCTTGATGCACAAAGGCTCTTTCTCCTGTAGCAGAGCAATCCTCGAGGAGCATCCCTGGCCTGGAGCCCGGTCCCTGCTGCTCAAGTGTTGGAGCATCTCCTGTTTATTTCTGGAGGCTCGCAGGGACCTCTCCTGGCAGTGCGGGAATCCCTCGCCTTTCATGCTCTGCCACGGAGTAAACAACTCTTCCCAGCACCACAACAACGGGATTTTCCTGCTCCCGGCACTTTTTAAAGGAGGAATTGGCTTTTAACGTGTCTGGGAGAGCAAAGCGATGGGGTTGAGGTGCAGGAAAGAGCAGATGCTGCAAGGGAAACAAATCTGGAGGCACCTGGAGGTTGTTGAGTTTGAGGTGGGGCTGCAGAGCTTTCCCCAGCCCTCACCCACCCCCTGTGCCTCCCATTTTAACCCTCACAGCTGCAAAATTGATTAAGTTTGTACAAATATCACTTCACACAAATGATGTTCTCATTTCATGTGCTAATTCCATGGAAGTGGGGAAGCAGCACTCGCTACAGGAAAACTCAGGTCCCACCTTCCCTCCCACTGCTCCTCCATCCTCCTGCCTCCACCCCTCCACATGCAGGCACATGCAGGGAATGGAAGCACTTTGAACCTTAAAGAGAAGAGTCAGCCCAGGGTGTTGGCAAACAAAATTAAACACTGGGATGATTCCTGTTAACTTGACCTAAATCTCACATTTATCACAAAGAATTTGAGATGGTTAAAGTTACAGCTGCCTGACTCACATGACACCTTGCAGCTCACCCAGGCAGTTGTGCATAAATGGAAAGAGTCCAAGGGCATTACTTTTATCTCAAATGTCAAGCAAGAAGTTTGTATGACAAGATAGGAATCACTCACCCCAGGCAGGAGAGAGCTGTGCTGTTTGCCTGGACCTGTCCTCACCTCTGAGCCACAAATGAGCCAGAGAGGTTTTGTGATTTTCCTCTGAGTTTACACAGGTCAGGAGCAACCCTTAAATCAAAGTATCATGGAAAAGATGTCCCCATACTGTGAGGACTTGTTAAAAAATAAAAATTTCAGCCAATTAAATTGCATTGCTCTCAATTATTGTGAATTTTACCTGCTGTGTGTCATACACAAGTCATGTTTAGGTTCATAATACTAAAAAGAATTGGTGCCTTTTGATGTTGAATGTGTTCACTTTTACTGATTTCTTTAAAAAATGAGTACCCAGAATGTCCTTTCCTGTTAGCTCATTAGCAAGTGTGACAGTCTGTATTTCAGATTTCAAAACCTGATAATCAAAACTACTTGGGAGCCACAGAATTGGGGCATTAGGTGGAAAGCAGATCTAAGCTGATATCTAGACCATCCCTCCACAACTGAAAATTGATTTATTCGGGGAATTTTTTTTTAGAAATTCTTTTCTAGTTGAAGACAAAATAAAGAATGTTCAAAACCCACTGAAATTAATGGTCCAGTGAATTGTAACAGGTTTGATCCCAATGCCAGTGATTTTAAATGTTACAAAAGTTGTGTACTTTGGCACAGCACTGTGACCTGGAAGTATTTTAAGAGGAAATTTTGAGGATGCAGGTGACAAAATGGACCCTTTGTATGGATATTTACTGTGCTCCAAGGACTCCCTCACATCCCTGCTAAAGCAGAGTGAGCTCAGCAAGTCCTGCTGGTGAGACAGTGCCCTCCTGGCAGAGTCAAAGGCTGCTTCCCAAAGAGGGGCACAAGGAGAGGTTAACTCCTGTATTCCCAGGTAAGGCTGAACATGGGTGAGATGGGCAAAGAGTTCCTCTGAAAGCAGAAATTTGGGGGAAATAGAAACCTGCACTGGGAGTTTTATGTCACAATCCTGTCCCTGTCTCAGTCTGAAATTCAAATTCATCAGGAAAGAGAGATTTTTACCTTTAAAGTTCTGCTGAGAAGACAGGCACTGTACTGTAGTGGGAATGCTGCCAAACTGGTGTCAGTCTTTTAAAGAACAGGGAGGAAGGGAAATGCATTTTTTTGGCTCGAGAGTGTCTGTGTGTAGTGCAAGGAAACAGATAAGCTCAGAGGGGATGATATTGCTTTTGTGTTCTTCCTCCAGTTATTTATATAAACTTGAAGGAAGGGTCATAACACAGCAAGCATCACTAAATAAATGTAGCCCCATCCCTTGGTAACAGATGATGTTTCTCTGAAGGGGATTTGTTAATGGCTATCTCCAAATTACAGCCCTGAATTCAGGCTCCAAGTTCTCCTCAAGTTCTGTATGAAACATTTATCCCACAGGCAGGGCTCACTGTGTTCTGTCAGTTCTGTAAGATACAGAGCTGCAAACACACAGGCTGGGAAAAGAGTTCAAAATGAGCATCAGGAAGGAGATCAAGATGCAGAATTAGTATTTCTTTAGGTTTTACTAATGAAAACTCAGCAATTTATATTTCCATGGAGGAAAGAAAGAAAGAAAGTAAACACACTGCACATTTCCATGTGTGGGGATAATTTTGGGTTGTTATTAAGTTCTAGTTTTAGGGCAGTTTTTCTTAATTTAACCATCTGAAATTCATCACACCCTGTCCAATTAGAAAATGGTCACAACAGTCACTTGCTATATGAGAAGTTCGCAAAGTATTCTCCAAGAAAATTGTGGTTAATTCACCATCAGAATCACCAGAAGATGCAGCCCAAGTGTTTGAGCCTTCCCTGCTAAATGTCTGACAACCCACATTAAAAAAATGCCACAACATTTTCAAGAATCCAAATCCATTACATGCCTGATCCCTTTTCCCCCAGGCTTTCTTAGCATATCAAAACATGTTTTCCTTGCCTATTTATATATTCAGTTGCATTGCATTCCTTAATTAAACTCCATATTTCTTAGTGAACTAACCCAGCAAGCCAGTTGGTTTCAGTAAACGTGATTGACTATAAATATATAGGACATGCTCTTCAGATTTATTACTTGCAATAAATCTGTCCCATTCAGTTCAATAATTTACTGTGCTGGAACCATTTACCTTTTAAAATATAACTTAACATGGTTAATAAAGCTCACTTCACCCTTTCATAATAAATAACAGCCTAAATTGCCTATTTTTTCTTCTTTTTCCTTTGGATTCTGCTGCTTTCCTTCATTTCTCCTTATAGTTTGATGCTTTTTTGTAAGCCTTAAATAATTTTACATCTGTAATGCAGTTATGTGGACTGCCAAAACTCTTAAATTTAGATTGTCAGAACATGTTCTGCTACAGGCATTTGGGTCCCAACATTCATAACTGCTGGACAAGTGCCTGAACATGACAGAGCAGAGCATGGAACAGCAGAAAAGAAATAAAAGGCACTAAAAGTTTTAAAAACTCAAGGCAAACTAAAACTAAAATCAATGTATCTTTTTTGCCCCCAAAGCTTTGTTAGATGGAAAATGTTTTAGATATTGTCAAAGACCTTAAAGCTGATTTAAAAACAAACAAAACCAAGAGTACAGATTTCAGCCTGTCATTCGTATTTCAGATTTTATAACCGAAGTGCAACGAGGAGGGAAAGTTAATGAAACTCCAGCGTCTGCTGCTGCTGCAGGGGGGCAGCTCTGAGGAGCAGCTGTCTCTGTGTCTGTCTGAATTTCATAAAAGTGCTTCAGCCATGGCTGTGTAAAGACAAAATTATCAAGTACCTGTGTGCGGGGTCGGTCCGAGGCGCTGCCCTTGGAGAGATCCAAGCTCGAGTCCCCTTCACCCACATTTACCTCAGCCTGTGGGCAACTCAGCATCCTGGGGAGCTTTTTGTACACCAGGCCCCCTCACATGGTCTGATTTCCAGATAATCTGCTGCCAAAGAGCTCTTTAAGAATTTTTGCGTCACTTTAGTCAAATAAACTTTATGTTTCACCAGGGCTGCAGCTCAGTTTTCCTCCTAGAGGTGGGTGGCTACATTTGCCTGCTCTGATCTGTTCTGGCGAGCAGGATCCAATGAAGGCAGAGGCAGAAGGAAGGGGAGCTTTCCTGGGAAGGGACAGCTTTGCTGGATGTTGTTATAAATATAAATAACAGGATGGGAATGAGGATGGACACAACCAAGTTTTGAGGGAGTCAGTGAATTATAAATTTCTGTAGATTACAGGAGGACAGGAAGGACTGGGATATTATCACAACAAAAGGGCTTGAAAAGAATAATTTCAATAATCCTGAAAAGTTGCATTATTTTAATAAAGAAATAAGGTTTAGTTTTGTTTTACAGCTTGAAGCACAAATCCTTTACAAGAGTTTTGCTGCCTCAATAAGCTCAACAAGTAATTTCCTTTCTTCCTACCACTACTCCAAATACCTCACTCCACTTCTAACACGTTTTTTTCTCCAGTGTTTTTCATCCAGGATTTCTTCATTCCTGCACTCCACGACTTGTTTATAAAAAGTCATAAATCACAGGTCAATGCCATAGTTTAGGTGGCAGATTTAGGAAGAAAAAAAAAAAGGCGAAAAAGCAGAATATGGGGAAGTAAGAGTGGCTGATTGTTGGAGCAGCAGCAGCTTTGCTTTAAGCCAGTTTTCAGAGACTTCTTCCAAACAACTGAAAAGAAAATAAACTGCAAACTGAAGAGCTGTAATTTGCATTTTGCTGTCCCTGGTCCCTGCCGGAGCCGCAGCCGGGCAGGGCGAGGCTCCTGCACCATCTCAAGGAGAGCTCGGGCATTGCAGCTCCACTCGCCAGGGACGCTCTGAAATCAGCTTTGCTCCCCGTTAACTCCCCCGGGCACTGCCTTAAGGCTGTTTCGTCAAACTGAGCTTTTTTTTCTTCATTTGCTGTAGAAATTCATTGATCTTTCCGTGCAAACAGCAATACTCACCTCCTGTCTGCTGGGCTGGATTTCCCTCCTGTGTCCTGCTTTCCAAAATAACCGGGATTGCTGCTCGCCTCCACTTGGCTGCAGGCAGGAAAGCCCCCCCGGCTGTGTCCCTGCCTGGGATATTCCTGCACAGCCTTCCCTCTGTTTTGTCCCATTCCAGACGGTTTGCAAGGACAGATCCTGCCATGCCTCACTCACCAAACCTTTCCGGAGGTCACAGCAGTGTTTTAATGTGCAAATACCCAGCTCTGGGTCAGACCCTGTGCTCTGGAGAGCAGCATTTTTTCTTTCTTAGGAGGATGGGTGGCACAAGGAATCTGCACCTTTACTTTCCAAACAGATTTCCAGCTCATCACTGCTGGGAGACTGGAAGGGGTTTTCCAAACCCACTTTTTCTATCTTCTTACAAGAAATAAATTCTCTCTACTGAAAGCTCCTCTGCCCACTACATAATTATATCTTGGGTTTTTAAAAATTTTAGAGGGATCATGACCTTTTTCTGAGGTTTTTCTCCATCTCTTTCTCTTCTCTCTCAAAGAACCTCATCTTAGAATAGGTTCTTTTATGCCTTTTGGTTCAGGTGTTTTATGCCTTTTGGTTCAGGTGGTTTTTTCATCATCTTCTGCAGCAGTTATTTGGTTTGGTTTTGTTGCGTTGGGTTTTTTGTTTTGAATTTCTTGCCAAACAGTCTGGAGCCTTTGGGACATAATAGAAATAACAGACTGGAGATTGCAGGCAAAACCCCCTTAACCTTATAACATCTTATAAGTGAAAAACTTTCAGGGGCTGTAACATGAAACCTGGGCATTGGTGGGTGAAATTCTGATGATTTAGGGAAAGTATGAAAAAAAAAGAGAAGGAAAATGGACTTTACACAAGACACACAAAGCAGCTGCAGATTCCAGCACAAGGATGGGAGTCATCACTCAAATGACCTCATAAAAGTAGTACCAACTGTACTGTGAGATCAGTAATGGCTCTGCAAGTGGCTCTGATTCACTGCCAATAAAAGGATTGGAACAATTTTCCAAGTAACACAAACCAAACAAATCCTGCAGTATTTATTTATTCCCATCTTTCCTTAGTTAGCAATCAGACTACATTTAGAAGCTATTACAATTGGCTTTGGGATAAAACAAATTCTGATTGCCCTTCCCTGCTATTTTCCACACTGTGCTGGGATGCACATCTGGGAGTTGGATCAGTTTTAGAGAGGTTTTGTTATTTCCACTACAGCTGTTTTAAGAGCACATTCCAATGGGGAAATCTGATTCCTAGAACCCACAAACCACCACCACACATAACCTCTCCTCAGTTCTTTCATTAGGAATTGTTATTTTCTGCCACTTGATTAAATCTGAGAGAGTTGACTTTCATAATATTATCTGTCAATATTTGCCACCTGTCAGGGGAACTGTCTTTGAATTCTCTCTGAAAGCTGCATGGTTTTGTTGACAAACTGGAAAAGGAAACTATTAGGTCAGCTGGTTCCTCAGCAATCTAAAGGTAAGGCTTTGAAAAGGATATAGAGATATGTATAAACTAAGGAGAAATCAGCATTGAAATACAGCAGGCACGAATTGGTTTTTTATTCTAACCAAAGCACCTTTTTAGCAGTTGTATCTTAATTTTTTCATACTCTGGATTTACAGTTCACAGCTTTCTTTGCTGAGTGACAACACACCAAGCCAGGCTTATTCCCACATTATTTCCATTCCGTCCCTTGGAAAGTTTAATTTTTTATCATCTCTGAACCATTTCTGGCAAACTGACAGGGGTTAAGTGGCTTGTTCCTCCAGCACACCCTCAGGAGAAGTGCTGGGACAATTAATTGGGAACAATCCCTGGCTGTGAACTCTCTCCCACACACCTGGGGAGAAACTGAGGCTCTCCTTGGATCCAGCTGTGCCTCGAGCTGTGCAGGACCCTGAGAACTTCCTCAGGCTCAGGAGGGAGCACATGGCAGCTCCATCATCACTCAGCTCTCCAGCCTTATCTCAGGGCTGCTGATCTCATCAGGGAGCTCTCCCTCAGGACAAAAGGGCAGAGTGACCCAGTGAAAGTCTCATCAGCAGGGATTCAGTTCATGGGGAATCATTTCATCCACAGATTTTACCCACATTTCAAACTACAGGTTAAAAACCACCCCAGGCACCTGTAAGGTGTTTATGGATTACAAGAGCCTGCAGGCACCAATCCTTACCAATGTTTGCATGGCTGTCCTCCCACAGGCAGAGGAGTATCCTTGACTTGGTGGCACCAGCACAAACCTCAGAACACTTTGTTCAACTGCCCCCAGAGGAAAAACCACAGCTCTCACCTTGGCATCTGCATTCCCCCCCTCCCCTTCCCAATTCCACCATGGAAAGAACTTATAAAATTGCAGGGCATGAAGGCAGAAGTGTTGCTGCCAGATTGGCTTCGTTCCCCATAATGTGTTTCAGCCATGTGGATTTTCTGTGCTCATTTGAAGGAAAGGAAAAAAACCACAATACTATTGTATAAAGTGTACAGGGAAATATCTGGGCAAGAAGTGTGGAGATAAGCACAGGCTGGACAATACTTTAAAATACTGAAACCAGCAAAAACTGGCTTGGAATCAGTTTTGAGTTTATCAAGCTCAATCCTCATCAGTGCTACCACCAGCAACAAAAATGTCAGTTAAATTCTGGAGAAAAAGTTAATTCTCCTTGGCTGATTATCATACTCATAGACAGCACAGAGGAAACAGAAGAACTGGTGTTAAAATCATAAGTAGAAAGATCTTGAAGGACTAAAATTACTGACCTTTTGGAAGAGGAAAAAGCCCCCAAAACAACCCATGCATTAGTCATAATGAAAATATTCTGCATAGCACAGCTTTCCAAGAGATCTGGGCTCTGTGTCAGAGCCAACAGGGAGTACAAGAACTGTTTGCTTGCCTTCACTCAAGTGACAGCACAAAGTGGAGAATGTGCATGAGACCCCAAATGGGTCCCTGGAGGATCATCTGCTCCATCCCCCTGCCCAAAGGAGGATCAGCCCCACCAGTGCCATTTCTGACATTTCTGTACCCATTTCTGTTCAAGCTCTGTGATGGAGGCACCACACCCTCACTGCAGCTCACCAACATCTTCCCATTCCAGCAGCTCCATGCACCTCTTCAAAAAAAGAAACCAGAACTGTCCCAGTCACTTTAGAAAGTGTTTATTCAAAAGCTTCATAGCACCATCTTGTTTTTTAAAACAACCAAATAAAATGCAGCAATTAAAACGTTGGTTTTTCTGTTGAGCATGACACTAACTCCACCTGTGAACATATTTATGGTTGTTCTTGCTAAAATAACTGAAAAATAGCGCTCCTGTGCACACAGACATAGCACTGGCCCCTGGGGGGGTTATCCAGTCCCAGCTCAATAATGGAAGAATAAAACCAAGTGGAACTGGATACCTCAAGGAAACCGTTCCCCTTCCCCAATTCTGCTGGAAGAGAAAATTTTCTAAAGGTCATTTTTAGCAGTTTCAATTCATACATCCCCTCCAAAACTTCAGCAAAACTAAAACTGTAAATATATAAAATATTTTTGGGGAGTTCTTTTATTGGACAAGCCAGACCATAATTGGTTAATTATCTCAATATGTTTGCTCTAACAATCACCTAACTATTAATTCTAAAGGGCTTTAATGCCCATTTTTTCTAGGGAAAACATCGGTCAAGATAATTTTACTACATTACTACGCTGATTTGCATTAAAAATTTAAGGTAAAATCAAACTGCTATTGACAGCACTTATCATCTGCTTTCATTCTGAGGTTTTTTTTCCTTTTCCCTTTTGAGTTTTGGAGCAGCCTGTCTGAGAGCTGGGATCAGTGAAGCACTATTTCCCAAGGATCCTTAACTTACATTTCAGGAATAGGGACCAGGCCGAGGGCTCGGTCTCGTTATCGTTTGGCTATGGCTTCCGACCACTGGAATTCTCTATTGCAGCTACTTCTGATGGCCATGAGGAGGCAAATGCTCCGTGTGCTTCACTTGGCCAAAGCCCCCATGGGGTCCCAGGCTGGCAGCACAATGGGCTCCTGCTGCATCACGGCCAGGATCTCCTCGGGCACGTGCTTCTTGTCCACCACCACCTCGTACACGTACTCGGAGAACCAGTCATCGGTCATGATCAGGTAACCTGGGGGGAAAGCAGCATCACAGCTCAGAGCCACTGCAGGAAAGCAGCCACAGACAAGCTCACCTATGAATGATGCATTAAACAGGGCCTGGTCACACTGGTTATCTCTCAAAACACACCAAAAAATATCTCGAGGAAGTTAACATACAGGATGTACTTTGTGTGCACTGAAAGGTCAGGCAAGAAGCCCACCAGGAAAAACAAGAGCCAGAACATCCATAATTTATGTTTGCTCTGTTAAAATGGGCATTGAGAATACTCAAGGGAATTACAAAGCCTTTAAGGCAGAATGTAAAGTTATTTGAATCTATTTCAGGCTTTAGAATTTTTCAGGTGAGTATCAACCTGTTCTAAGAAAACTTTCTTGGTTTAGTTATTTGGTAAGGGGCAGCCACTGCTTTCCCCAAAGCCATTTAAATCACACTTAGGCTGAAGCAAATCCTAATTGTCTCCCTTAATATGAAAATGACAGTGAACACCCCTTGAAGTGTGAGTGAGGAACTTAGAGGTTTTAGCAGAGAGCTACCACTGGAAACAAGCCATTCCAGGTGAAATGGGAATAAGAGGGGCTGTGAGAAAGGAAGCATTTAGGAGAGAGATGAAAAGGCTTTATGTAATAAAGTTTCTCGTGTCCTTATATTGTATCATCACACAATCAAATGAAACAAGAAAATGTCCAAAGAATATGGACAATAAATGCATCTATCTCCAGCATCTTGTTTCTAAAGCAAGAGATCAGATAATCCCATAAATTAAAACCCCTATCAACTGTAACCTGAGCTAGAAGCCATTTTGGAAACACTGCCAAAGGGAGCTGCCTTGATTATCCTCTCTTCAGGATATGAGTTCTTGGGACACACAAAAACCTCTCACTCCCAAGAGCCAAGAAGTAATTGCACCCTGAGAGGATTAATGAACTGTGCCTCTGACATCCTGTCCCTCGGAGCCGATTGGGATCGCGGCGTCTGAGCGGGGAGGAAGCGCCGAGCACGACTCCAGAACATGCAAATAACTCAGGTTTGGGGAGGCCTGGGCAGTGCAGACCTCCCCCCCACATCCTACACACACCTGGGAAGCCCCTGAAAGTCCCCAGAGGGCCTTGGAGAAGACACATTGTGCTTGTGCTATACTCCTGCCTGGGGAGAGCAGTGCCTCTGTCCCAGGGCACTTTTGGGATGAGAGATGCACAAACACACACCGGGTGCCTACAGTGAAATCCTTGAAATGCCTTCCTGCAGGAGAGCAACAGACAATACAAGACATGAAAAACCCAAAGGGAGCTGACTTCTAGCTGGAGACGCATCCTAAAAAAGCTCCTTTCATGCCAAAACAAGCAGATGGACCCCTCTCCACAGTGTGATTTAGTATTCCCCTCTTCCTTGCTTTTAAAGAAAGATATCCAATGGGATAAGCTGGGTTCAAAGTTAGGTAATAATGTCCTGTGTGTCTCCAGAACAAAAGACTACTCAGAATAATTAAACTTGCCTGTGTGGCTGAAAAAGAGCCAATAAAACAGAAAGGAAATATTTGATTGGGAAGTGACTTTTTTACCTCAGAAAACAAGCAATGTTTGTCAGCAGCTGTGTTCATTCCTTGAGGAAAAACACACAGGGCTCCAAAAACACTTATACAACAAATATAAATGTAATTACTAAATAGTTAGGAGAGGCAAAGCTGGGCTAGTTCACATGGGTTCCCTTTCTCCAGGACAAGCAGTACCACAAGATTTCAGTTCTGCCCACTTGGGAGTGTGAACATAAAACTCACTCCATCCCATAATTCCCAAACCAGGAGTCTCAATCTTTCCAGTCTTGCACCATTCCTGTCAGGGGAAACAGGTGGCATCTGGCACCCTGGACTGTGCTTGGAAAAACAGGGAACCCTACATGAAAAAAGACTGCTCTTTCCTCACAAAAAAGTCATTTGATTGCTCATTGTTTAATGGCTTAAGTGCAGTCCCTGGTGTTTTGGTGCAGGCTGGACCCTCGATCACCCTGCCCAAATACTGGGAGTTGGGACTTACTCCTATCCCCACACCCAGCTGGGATGTGCCAAGTGTAGCATCATTTTTGGCTGACTCTTCACTGATGTGGACTCTGGTTTCTTGTGCTGGACTTACCCAAGCACAGCTTCCCAATTCCTTAACAAGGCAGATAAGATAAAAATCTTAAATCTTATCACAGTGAGACACAGACTCAGTGGCACTGCAAGTCAGCTCAGGCAAACTCTGAGTCCTCATCCTCCTACACAGCTACTACTGGACACTGAAGAGTGGAAAATCAGGGCAGGAAGGAGAAGAAACCCCATCAAGTTGAGTCACAGTCCCTGAAGGGATTTATATGATGTGTAGATGTGACATTTGGGGACCATGGTTCAGCGGGGACTTGGCAGTGCTGGGTGAACAGTTGGACTCTCTTGGACCTTAAAAGGGTTTTTCCAACCTAAATGTTTCTGTGACTCTCAGTTACCTCTCCCAGTGTTTGGGAAGGAGCCCTGGAGGACACGTCCAATTGCCTTTTGCTCCAGAGCAGCTCATTTGGTCATACCCAAGAAAATCATTCAGGGATTCAGCTCCCTGGAAAAAAAACAGCCTGAAATAGAGTCAAGCTTCCTAATTCTGATGAGGTTTTCTGTCAAGGCACTTTTCCTGGGAACTCCCTGAGCAGAGCAAAGCATAGTCAGAGGGCAAGACTTTCCAGAGACCAGGGTGTCCTCTGGTACAGGGCAGATAAGAGACAGTGACTCAGCCTGCAAAGTCCACACAGATGCCATGGGGACAAGATAGGGCAGGGCTCATTCAAGTCACTCTGGGCTCCTATTTTATTTCAAAGGAACAACCACCTCCTCTTACACAGCTCTAGACCTCATTCTTGAGAAGTGAGTGTGGATTTGGATGCTGCAGCACAGAAATGCCACAGCTCAGTCCCAGCCCAGGAGGCACCACTTGTAGCAGTGTCAGGGTTCAGCTGCTGCCCTGTGCCATTGATGCTATCTCAGCATTGATTTGGCTTCTTTACTTAATCCAACACTCCAAAGAACATTTCACTACTGTCATACTGCTGAGCCTTCAAGGCTGAATGTCAACAGCTTTGTTGTTTTGTGAAGTCTGAAGATTTTTATTGGATACTTTGCTGTGAATGGATACAGTTAACTCAGAAGAGAAACTACTGCAAGACCAAGAGGCCGCAACATAAATTAAGACGCTTCCAAGAATATTCTGTGTTTTCCTCTGAGTTGTTAATGTTATTGAAAAGCTTATAAATAAGACCACATCCTAAAACAGAGTTCTCCAAAAATAGTCTACTCCCAGAAGAAAACCAAGACATCCTGGGAAAGTTCTGCCACACCAAATCTTACAAGTACAACATTTGGGATTAATGTGCAGCAGAAAAATGTGGCCACAGAGTCTGGCCTGGCACACTCACCACTGAGCCTGTGCCATGGCTGAGCCCACATCTGGCCTGTCCCACTCAGGAGATAATAAAAATCATGGAGTTCTCCTCCACTCCACATAGGAAAAGCTGCCTGGTTGTCCTTGCCACATCCTTATTTCCAAACATTCAGCTCTCTGCTCTCATGACTAATAAATTACCTTTATTGCCACGGTCTTCACCCCAGGAGTTTTCCACTCTCCATTTTTCAAATGCATCTTCTTGCCCATCCTGTGCCAAAACAAGCCCATGACAGTCAGTGGTGAAGGAGAGGCCACACCTGAGCAGGAACCCCTTCCAAATCAGTAAATCACCAGTAAAGCAGAGAGCTCCACTCCTGAGAGCCCCAATGGTTTCTTGCTAGTGGCTGGAGAGATGCCATTTTATAAAATACTCATCTACCTACTTAGATAGAATGTGGTGAAGAAGAGAGTCTGCAATCAATATTTATTTCATTAGGAAGCTGAAATTTAACTAAATTCTAGTTTGGACTTAACTGACTCACAGAATTTAAGCTGCTGTCCCTGTCCCACATTGGGGCATGGGGGAAATTAAACACAGGATGCACAACTTGCCTGAACTGGGAATCAGAGGAAAGGAACAAGGAACTGTCAGAATTCAGAACAGCACTGGTAAGAGCAAGTGCAAACCCTTGAAGAATCCAGCTGAAGGACAAAGATCCAATTCTGGTGCTGTGCAATTAGAATATTTTAATACAAAAAACTAACCTGAAAAACACCCCATAAATCTATTTTTATTATTGAATGAAATATTGTTGTAATGCTTCTATTCTCCCCTGAAAAGAGAGAACAGTCCTTAAGATGGGACACTCAAGAGCTCCCAGACCAAGGATGCCAACTCTGGATGCTCTCACATTGGGAAGAGCACATTCATGAACAGTAACTTTTTAACCAAAAGGTGCATTTAATCCACATCAGTTTTTGAGGTTGTAAAATTGTAATATGATTTTTTTAATCTTCAAAGCCTTTTTATAAAAAGTAAGTAAATCCAAAATATTACATTTTGGGACCAGTTTCTTAAAGTCCCTTCAGATTAAGGTTTTTAAGAAGTACCAACTACAAAGTCTTGCTTGTTTTTTAGTTAGATATTTAGAGAAGTGTTCATGCAATCTGATACACAATGGAAGTGTTAAGAGCTCAGAATGCAGAAAACAGGAAAAAATTATATTGAGTTGTAAAAAGTAGCTTGGAACATTCATATGACTCAGCAGTTCCATCTCAAGTCTCAAAACTCCACAGCTTAGGCAAACTTGTTCAGTGCTGTGCAAGCTGTTATTTCTCAAGCCAAGGTCAAGCTGGACAGGAAGAGATCACTTCAAAGAAACTTGAATAATGACAACTTCTGGAAATAAATGGAAACATCAACTTTGCAGATAACCCTGAGCTGTAAGTTTTTGCATGCTTCTTTTTACTTCATTATGTTCTTTGTTATGGTGCCAGGAGCAGATCTAGCTGTGGATTCATCTCAGCCTGCTGTTTGCCACAGAGCTATGTTGGACACCATTTTCTTTCCCTAATTAGAGGTCAGAGATCACATGCCAGGGAGCTGCAGGAGGTTAACCCTGCTGCAAAGTGCCTCCCACCAGCAATTTAACAGGAGCTTCAGGCTCTAAACCAGACTGGACTAACCATGCAGTGGTTGTCCAATCAAAGTTTGGGGGTAAAAGGAAAGAAGTCCTTTGAGATGTCTAAAATTCTTCCCTCCTTGTTAAATATTTATAGTTCTGAACACTCAGACACAAACAACACAAAGGGAATAAACAACCAGGCCTTGTGCACCAGGGGGTTCTGGCACACTCTGAGTGAGCCCAGGACACAAAGAAGCTCCCAGGATATTCCAATACATCCCTGCCAGCACCAGAATTCCAGGAGGGAGACTCTACCTTCTCAGTGACAGCTGTCAGGACCATGGCATGGGTCATCAGGGATTCTCCAAAGATCAATCGTTCTGCTTTGTTCATGTTCTTGATGGAGACACCAAACACCAGCTCATGATTAAATCTAGCAGAAAGACAAATAAGCCACATAAGAAAGGATGCAGGGGGAGTTCTGATTAAGTCAGGGAATCAGGAGACTGCCCTGTGCCAGGAGCCACTGCACAGGCATACGAGTTCAACCAATTTTAATGTCAGAAAAAATGCAAAACCTGATCCCTTTAGGAGTTTCTCTCACCATCTATTAGACATTTAAATAAGTAAGAATATTTAACAACTACTCATAGCACACCTTTAAAGGAGTCAGATTAAACTAATAAGTAAAAAAACATTCTGCTGCTGCTGAATTATTTAAATACACTTTTTTTGGGTATATAATCCAAAGTATGCACAAATCAGTTCGTTGAGCAGTTAAAGGACTGTTCATGTCCTCACTGAGTATCCCAAATGACAGTCTGGTTTGATTCTCTACTCACATATTCAGGTCATTGATTCCCAGCTTGCCATAGAAGTGCTTTGCCACATCACAGCCAAACCACACAGCCTGCAAAGAGAAGGAAGGGTCATGTGTGGGCCAAATCCCAGGAGTTTTACATGGCATGGGCTGCACTGTGCCATCCATGAAGAGAAATCAAACCCACCTCGCCATCCTTAATAGATGCTGCAGCCAGTTTCTTCAGGACCTCCACAGGTTGGTTGTTGTAGAGAGTTTTCCTCCCTCCAGCCATGTTGCCCAGGTACTCCACTGTGTAGAGCCTGTTGTAGGGATTCTGGGGTCGAGGATCGTTCACTAGACAAATCTGCCAAAAAAACAAGATGTCATAAAATAAGGTGCAACATAACTGAAATCTTTGAAGATTTCAGTGAATGGCTTTTGTCCCAGCCAGCTGTCTGCTGCATTAGCAAACAAGCCACTTGGCTGAAATAAGAGGTTTCTTAAGTTTGTTTGTTGGGTTTTTTTTGCTTTGTTTCACAAGTTCACCTCGTAACTGTGGCAGAGCAGCTCTTCATGTTATTCCTTCTCTAATGTCTGCCTTCTGACCTATTACAACTGATTAGATCATTGCATATTTTTTAATTACAAAACCATTGTGGACTGCAACCCAAGATCCCAGATAATTGAGGGGTAGAGCACAACAGGGAGAATAAACACGCTGACTTGGGCAAGCAGTGCCCATCCCAGGTGCTGCAGCTACAGAGGGGACAGACACTGGCAACAATGGAAAATAAATGGCTTAGCAGCATAAAAGAAGGCCTTGTAAAGTTTTCAGCATCCTCAACCTTGTCCTCCATGTTGAAGTAAGGCTTCACATGCTCGTTGTAGAACTGCACCGGGGTCATGGGGCCGTATTTGTGGTAGTTCTTCTCCTTATCCCGGAACTCCCAGCAGAAAGTCTCTGGAGGGCTGCCCAGGCAAGTGCTCACTATTCTGAATACCTGCCCAGAGAAGCAAACAGCTGTGAGCCTGCTGGAACATGCAGCTGTGCCTCTCCTACCACAGCAATGCCACTGGAGCATGGATTTCTCCATGTGAGAACCAGCCGGAGAAATGGGATCTAAACGGTCGCTTTTGAACACATGAATAAACACACACACATCAATTATCTGGATTCAGCTCCTGAAATCTTGGTGCTTCAGCAGTTCAAAACCAATCTGAAAGGCCTGAGGAAAATCAACAGATTCTTTCTCCACTCTCACACTCCATGTTCTCAGGTAAACCACTAGGCAAAACAGAAGTTTACTGATTCCAGGTTATCCTAGGAGTGCAACAGCCCAAAGCAAAAAGCAGGAGACTTCCCAGCCTCATTACAACATTTCATAAGTAATTCTGAAGCTCCTCCAACACTGCCAGAGAAACTTTATCAAACTGATTCTCTAAAAGCTTGATCATTCAGCATCACCTGTTCCACCAGGTGGTTTGCCCCATGCAGAGACAAACCAGACCTTTTAACGTGAGCATTTTATCCAAGTGTTTCCCCTGCAGTAATTAATTTTTTATTGTAATGTTCATTTGGATTTCAAAGATGGGCCTTTGCTTCTTTGTAAAAGATGAGGAGAATAATCTCCTCATCTCTTTTAATACATTTAACAACATCTGTTTAGGGCTGAGCTGGTGGGTTATGCAATTTAATTCCATCTTCCTGCCTGCTGTCTGTGACATCCTTTGCAGCTGGCAGCTATCTTTGGATTTTTAGCACAAAAAGTTGACCAGATGTCAAGTCATCAGCCTCCCTGTAAATCAGAATATAAAACTGCACTTCAGAACCACTACTGTACTTTCTCACAGGGCTTATCAGCAAATGTGCCAACATTGGCAGTGTAACCACACGAGTGTCTTTAAAGATACAGAGCAGGGACCTGCCACAGGTACTCTGGGGACAGGGAATTTAATCACAGTTAAACAGGTTTGAATCAGTTTTATTTCAGCTGACACTGATCTTCAGCTCTATCCATGTCCTGAGCACAAGTCTCCTCCTTGCAAGGAACCATCAGGTTATTTAAAATAAGAGGAACGGGAGTCAAATCTCAGCTGCACCTTCTGCACTGGGATCCAGCTCCTGTGGTCTGTGCCAGCCTTCCCATCCTTGCAATTTTCACACTTACACAGCAGAATAGATGCAATACCTTTCCCAAAGCTGATTTAACTCTTTCTGGAGCTGATCCTAAGGTTCCATAAGAACTGGCTTTGTGTTAATGTGCTCTTTGTGCTGGGAGCAAAAGGAGTGCAATGCTCCTGCTAAATATAAAGCTGTTCTTGCTCTGAGCAATTTAAGAAAACATGTGAAAAGATTAATTACAAGTTGAAACAAGGGTGTGGGCATAAGGCTTCTACTGCAGGAACTCACATATTTCTCAATAAATATGGTAAAAAGCAAATATAAACCCCTGAACTACTATAAATATTTAATTTTGCACAGACTGCACAAAAGGTACCATTTGCTGTGGCTACACCCACATTACCTCAGATAACCGCGAGCACTGAGAGATGAGGCCATGAACACAAAATAAGCAAGAAAAATGCCTAAAAGGAGAGCAGCAACCAAATGGGCTCCAGTCAGAGGAAGGAAAATGATGGAGACAGAAGTCTCCAGTGAACAGAGGCACTGGAACCTGGAATGGCCTCCCTCAATTGTTTTGCCACCACACCCAACACAGGCCCCCTCTTCATATCTCACAAGCTTCCTCTACCAATAAATAAAATATTGCATAAAATAAAAAAAGCATATTTAAACAAAAAGGTGACTTACATTGCCCTAGCGACAACTAGAAGCAAGATAAGGCAAAGACAGAGTGGCTTGTGCTAAACCCCAAAATGAATGAGGAGGGGAAAAGGAGGGGAAAAGGAGGACACTCCTGATAAGGAAGAGTCTACAAAGAGAACAGCAAAGGAAGAAAAATTCTATCGTGTGAACCGAACTGATTTCAGCTTCTGACCCGCTGTGCACTGGTTTGATAAGAATGTTTATACAGTTCAGGAGTGAATATTTAATCCTGTGTTCCACAACAATTGCTCCATTTCAGCTCAAGTGCTGCTCCCAGCAGGAGCAAACCAAGATTTGCTATGCAAATAGAACCTCCCAGAACAAAACCAAGCTCTGCTTTGCCACAAAAATGAGAGGCAATACCACTCATACACATCTAAACACATGCAAACCACCTTTACCACTGCAGGAGAAAATGCTGTGTTAACCTCAGGGAATTAAGCACAACCATTTACAGAACAGACAAACTGCAATCAGTTAAGAACCTTTAATGTCAGTTCCAGGATCTCTTGTCAGAGGGCAAGAAGCTCTAAATAAATAAAGAAACATTTAGCAGTGAACTGTGTGTCCCTGCCCTAAGAATGACCATCTCTAGGAAGCTTTTGATGTTTGCGGCAGAATCCCCCAAAGGCTTTTGGACAACACTGCATGTAAATTACATTAATTCACCTTTGAACTAAGTGCAGATTGGCAACATTCTGGGGTAGGCTCAAAGCACAGCATTCTTAAGGCATGAATTTCACAACAGTTTTGATGAAACCCAAGGAACACAAACCACTTTTTTTCTTTTAACCTAACCTTAGAAATAGATAAAAAGAAGCTACAGAATGTTACAGGAAGTGCAAAGATGAATTTCCAAAACCCAAACCAACACATTAATATGGAACTAAAACTCTACAGAGGTAGCCCAAGGAAGGTTCTACCTAACAGTGATGTTCAGTGGATTGCAGAAAAAGCTAACACACAGCACCAAAACATTTGACTTCTTGACTCATCTAAAGACACACATTTAACCACTGGGCCACTTGGCATTGTATGTTTGAGAAATAAATTAAATACATACTTTTTTTTAAAGTGCATGGTCACACTAAAACAGCCTCAAGTTTAAGTTATTTTTGGCAGCTTAAGAATCAAGTATGAGCAGCACAGAATGAGAAAAATGCTGTGGGTTTGTGTGAGCAGGAGGAGGTTCAGGCTGCAGGCACATTGACAGTGATGGAGTCAATTCACAGCCAAAACCTTGCTGCAATTCATTCCTCTGCTGCCCCCCAGGATCAGCCCTCAGCTGGGCTCAGCCTTGTGCTGGCACCTCCCTTTCGTGGTTCTTTTCTGCTCTCTTGTGGGGAAAACTTGCACAACACTTGTGCTACAAGATTTGCATTCAAAGCCATCAGAATGCAAATTTCAACCTTTCCTGTTATTTCTGAGAGCATGATAGGCCACTGCTTTGATCTCTCAAGGGACAAAATGCTGCTTTTCCTACAGCAAGGGGGAAAGAGCATTCTGAAATCTATGGATTCAAAATATTTGTCTGGAAGGATTAGAAAAACTCAGAAGTAAGCAACAAGCCACTGCAAAACAGATTCACTTGAACAGCTCCAAGAACACTTTGTTAGGCAACAAGAGGCACTTGTTTTGGCTGATCCAACAGCTACACAACAAAAGTAAGGAATCTCATCCATTCCAGCCCTGTGTTCCAAGATTCATGTCACACCAGTTTATTTACCTCTTCTATCATCATGTCCATGGCAGCACAAAGCTCTCCTTTGCTTCCTCCACTTTCCACCATATTTCTTAGCCTCAAACAGTATTCTCTCATCTGTTTAAAGAGAAAGTCACTTTGTTATAAAGGGTGTGAAAGGTGTCACCTGATCATTTCAGGACTGCCTATCTGCTTGTTTCCAGCACCTATTTTACCCTTCAGAACGTTTTCAAAATGAAAATACCCTTCAGAAGCATCGTTAGAGATTGAGTCATTACAAAATAACAAGATAATTGAATGCTGTTGAAGTAAAATACAGCCAAAAAATTAACAAATAGTCACAATTCAATTACCATTTCCAACCACTGATGTGAGGCTTGCAGCCATTAAGCTCTTAAAGCTTGATTTCTCTCAGTCCCATAAGTGATGCCACAACATCCACACACACCAGCATGCCTGTGACTCACAGAACACACTTTCTTCACACTGTCACATTTATTTTGCAATTCTAATGCATAATTGATCTCTTGGCTGATGAAAAGGAAGGGGCATTTCCCCACTGCATGCACAGCAGCACAAGCTTCCCATTAGTGTCACCATCCATAAGGCCAGGAACAGTGATGGGGTTCCCTCAGGACCAGCTGCTTTGCCATGCTCAAGATTAGCACAACATTAACAACATTTAAAGTGTCCAAGCTCATTCCACCACGTATTTTGCATTTTTTATGTGGATTTCAGCAGGCAGTTTTCCCTGAGCATGCAGCATATGAACTGGAAAAAATGTAGCAAACTGTAAAAAATGTTTTAATTGCCTTTTTCATCCAGCTACCTACACCAGCCTCTTCCCAGCTAATTCATTTCTGCAGTTCAGGGAGTGAGTTAACACCTTCCTTCAGACAAAGATGTGCACTCCTATACTGAAAACTGATTTTTAACATGCAGTGTTTTTAAAATACTTTTTTTTCCTCCATCTTTTTCACCACATTTGGCAGTCATCTCTAGAAACCTTGGCACACAGGGAGATGAGATACTGAAAGGGTGGGAAAGACACACTTAGACACCATGTGCTGGTTTTGCAGAAACAGATTTAAGCAGCCACATGTCAAGAAATCTTTGAAAATCTGATGATTAGGAATAACTGCTACTAAAACCACAAAAGGTACTTTCAAGCTACTGAAGCCTGACAATGGACATCTCCCATGATCCCACCTTCCTGCTCCATGTTTCAAGATTAACATCAGACTTTGCTGAGACTTCAGGCTGCTTGTAAACAAATTTAAGTTGCTGAGGTGCACTTAACACTTTAGTCAATAAGGATAAGCTAGTTAGGAATATTTGGAGCAGGTTTGTTCCCATCCCCTCCCCTAAGTTTTATCATCTAAATCAATTTTACCTTATGATTCAAGATCTCGTTCATCCTTCTGGTAGCCTCCGTGGTGTGAGACTCTGGGAAGTATTTCTTGGGGACAACACCATACTTCTCTAAAAGAAATAAAACTACAGGTTAACAATTGGCTTTTTCACACAAGAGATGCTCCTACTGCTCATACCCATATGAGAGATAAAGAGAGTTTGGGTTTGTGCAGAGACTATAAGGGAAAGGCTCGTATTTAAAGGTTACAAGTACCCAAAGTTTACTTTTTAATTTGTGACTGAATCTTGACCTCTGATCTGCATTCCAGAGGGAATCAGAACGTGGAATCCCAGTATTATTTAACTCAACACTTAAAAGTTCTGAATTAATTAGTGCTTTAGGAAGTCCTGTTCAGCAGGAAAAAAAAAAAACCTTGATTACTTTAAAATTAATCTCCTGAAATACCTTCTAAAGAACTGGGCCTCCTGTGAATCACTCCATATAAATTATCTAAGGTTAACAGTGACTTCCCAGTCTCCTTTCCTCCTCAGCATTTATAAAACACCAGCAGCAGCTCAATGGCTTCCTACATTAGAGTGCCACTCACAGATCTCACCATGCAAGGCTCTGGATGTAACAGCAGCAGCCAAAATCTCTGCCCTGATTAAGTATTTATAGCAATGGGATGAGGAAAAAAGGAACCTCCAGGCTTCAAAGAAACAAATTCCTTTTGTGATTCTAAATTTGTATTATTGCCTTGTTGATTTACAAAGGTGTCACATTGTTTCACAACACAAATGAGAGCAAGTGCTGGTGTAATTAAGTACCTCCTTTCCTGCTGGAGCTTTGTAAGACCAGCACTGCCACATTCCACATCAATTCCTTCTCACTGATCTTTATACCCACTTCACACTGCAATTCCAAGTAGTTTTGCTCCTGCTTTGTAGACACACCTGGCTCCAGCAGTGGCTTTTTCCTTACCATGTGTCCTAAAGACTGTGTACATGGCTATAAATAAATGAGGTTGAGTTGATGACTGGAGGAAAAGGGGATTGAACCCTTTCATTAAGCTGAAAGTCAGGGCTATCTAATTCTTTGTTGATCTTGAATTTTTATCATCAACAGGACTATGCAAAAGTGATGCCAGACAAAATTTAAGCCCAATATTTATAATCTGGCCCCAAAAAAGTCTTTGATTAAAAGAAATATAGTGGTTAATGGCATCATGTGCCTTAGCCAATTCCCAGGTCTCACGCTCAGTTTTTTATTCTATTCCATTTCCCATTTCTCAAAGCAGGCTGCAGTTTCAGGAAGGGCTCCTTGTGACCAGTTCTCTCACCAATAATGTTGACCAGCATATCCCACTGTCCACCATCATTTGTGGGGTTGGAGAGCAGGAACTGCACCAGTCTTCCTTCCACTGGCTCCTTTTTCTGAGCTGTTTCCACAAAAGCATTTAAAAAGTAGTAACAACGCTCAACCTGAAACACACAGATTTAAAAAAACAAAACCTTTTAAGTCTGATACATTATGCATTAATTAATTAATTGCTGAGTATTCCATTCTTTGCAATACAGAAGAGGTGAAGCAACTTCCTGCTCATCCAGTGAACTCCTCATTTTCCCCTCTAGTATTCCAGGGGCTACCCTATAAAATTCTTTGTTAGAGTAAATATTTAGGAGTGACTTCACACAGAGCTTGAGGACAGGGGAACAGGAAATGGGAAGCAGGAGTTATACAATGAAGCCTGGCCCAAACTAGCAGTAGATTTGCTTGATTTCCCTTAGGGGGAGAAGCAGGCACCCATCAGGTCACAAGCACAACTGAAACCTCAGAGCTACAGTCATGCTTCCCCTGAACCCCCAACAAGTAACTTTTGAATTATACAGAACTCTTGAAAAAAAAAAAAAAACAAACACAAAACCAGCTCCTATTACTCCAAAACATCAACATCTGGACAACTTTTTTCTTGAGTTGAAAGTCCCACTTTGCTCAGCCACCTGCATTTAAAACACATTTCTAAGGAACTCTTGAAGTTTCTTCTCATACATGCTAAAACAATGCATCCAGAAGAAGCTCTGTCCCAACACTAACACCTGATTGCATAAGCAATCCTACAACAACCTACACGACTGTACCTTATCCCAGAAAAAGAGATAGGACTGGCTGAACTCAAACTCTTCAATGTTGTATTTCTTCATGAAAGGAAGACGCATTGCGTTGAGGCAGGAGAAGATCCAGCATCTCCCTGAGAGATCAAAGGAACAGGAATTAAACTGGAACACCTGTGCTCAGGAGCTGCACAACAATTTCTTTTACCACGAGATTCATGACACAGTTCTGCCTCGAGCCTTTGGCTGAGCTTCTGCAACACCAAAAAGCTCTGAAGGTGTTCTGAAATCTTTTATTGCGAGCACATCTCTCAGTT
The DNA here is from genome assembly GCA_013400575.1 of Peucedramus taeniatus. Taxonomy (NCBI): domain Eukaryota; kingdom Metazoa; phylum Chordata; class Aves; order Passeriformes; family Fringillidae; genus Peucedramus; species Peucedramus taeniatus. The sequence goes on from WBNO01030447.1 coordinate 389,051, forward strand.
ACACCCCCAAGAAGGGAAAAGAGGCAAACGCCGCAGGTCTAACGTGCGTTATTAACTCAAGGGGATGCTGCAGGAATTTTCCCCGAAGCCCGGACAAAGGGCTCTGCAGCAGCAACCACCCCCAGGAGCACAATAGATGTCAAGAATCAGCCCCCAAACACCGCCCCCGGCCCCGGCCGCCCTTACCGGAGTTCTTCTGGTTGGTGACGGGCTTGCCCTCGGCGGGCACGGCGTGCTGGAACACCTGCACCGTGTCCTGCACCACCTGCCGCTGCAGGCACACCTCCAGCGGGTCGTTGCATGTCGCCACGTTCTGGGCCAGCAGGAACTGCGGCTCGGCCCGCAGCCGCCGAGTGAAGGCGACGGCCTTCTCCGTGCTCAGCCCTGCGGGACACCGGTCACCGCCAGCCCCGCGCCCCGGTAACACACACACACACACACACACACACACCCGTCCCATCCGCCGCCGAGTAACGGTGAGGCTCCCGTTTCTCCCTACAATGGGCACGTTATCCCTGCCCACAGCCCCGGTAATGCCCCGTTCCCCCCGGTAATTCCCGACCTACTCCTGAGGTAACCATGAGTCTCTCACCCCCCGCACTACATACCCCCGGTAAGGGCCGGTAACCCCCTCCCTACGCCGGGAATTCTCCTCCCCTGACCCACTGCTAAGGTACCGATGAGCCCCCCACCCCCATCCCCGCCATGGACAAGATCCCCCCCCTCCCCCCTAGCCGCCCCCCCTCCCTGAGG